>WOXC01005094.1:0-471388 GCA_011680675.1 Gymnobelideus leadbeateri | reverse complement strand
ATGTCATATTTAGGAGAACTCTTGACACAACAAAGAATTTAGACCCAGTGTTGATCAGCTAAATTTCAATAAAGTACTAAAAATAATAACAAAAAATGTTAATTCAAAGGCATATCGTGCTTTATACTTATCAACCTCGTGACATATATTATTCCATTTGATGATCACAACCCTGTGAAGAAGATAGTATAAGCATTATAATCACCATTTTACAGATGAGAAAAATTTAGTTAAAGAGAGGTTAAGTGGCTTTCCCAAGGTCAGCTAGTTAATAATGGCACAATGACACTTGAATACAGATTTTCCTAACACCAAGATCAGTATTGTGTCCATGATACCAAATTACTTTGTACTAAATTCTTTCTCTTTAGTCAAATTTGTAACTCAATGGAGCAGCTAAAATCTCACATTTTGCAATAAGCCTTTCTGAGGCCCCCCTAATCTGGTACCTTCCCTCTGAGATTATCTCCAATTTCTACTATATATATTTTATTTTTATATAGATGCATGCATGCTATTTACCCTGTTGGATTATAAATTCCTCAAGGGCAAGGCCTGATTTGTTTTTGTTTTTGCTTTGTTTTTTTCTTTCTTTGTTATCTCAGTAAATAGTATAGTGCCTGGCATTGTAGCAGCAAGCACCCCAACATCCCCAGAGTGGCTGCCAACACAGGTTCTTAGATCTGCTTTTGTAAAGGAAGGCAACTTAAATTCGATTAACAAGCTTTCTTTAATCAAACAAGCATATATTACCTAGTTCAGGGGGAAAAGGTCAGCACCCCAAGCTTCAGAGTATACAGACAGATCAAGGAGACAAACTGTCCAACCAGTATGTCAATACCAAATCACAGTTACCAGAGAGGGAAGCATCAACATCTGGGTTTCCAAAGCCAGGGGCTCTCAACAGCTACCCAGAGTCTCATCTGGTCCAATCACACAACACTTCTCAAAGTGAGCCCCAAAGCAAAGCCCCCCATCAGGGTTTATATAGCCTCCTCCTGGCTCAGAGAGTGTAACCACTCTTTTGACCCACTGCCCAATCACATAGCATCAAGGTGTGGTCATTCCTGAAAACCAAGCCTCCTACCACAGGCTCCATGTGACCACATTCAGCCTATTGGGAGGCAGAGTACATTTTCAAATCAAGGAAGGTTTTCAGAGTCTCTTAAGCCAATCAAAGGAACTAGGGGCAGGGAAGATCTTTAAATCTGCATTTCCATTACAGGCATATAGAAGGTACTTAATAAATGCTTATTGACTTGATGATGTGATTTAGTTGCATAATAGCTATGTATTTCCTAGTTTTGGAATGATTTTTGAGTCCATTTACATTGTGTCCAATTCCTTGTTTTTTAAAATATCAGGTAGTAAAAAGTTTCACAAAATTTATTGCCATCATTAGGCACTTAAATGATTTTTAACTCACTGCTTGGCTAGTCTGCTGAAAAGTGAAGAATTCAGTGAATTAGGATGATTGATGGTTATCTTATTGTCCATATTCAGTCAAGATTTTGGTATTATTTTAAATTGAAGGAATGTCTTATTGATCTTGCTCACTTCAGGACCATTGAAAGATCAAATGTGGATTTGTTTAAGGAATATACTTAAACATTTATGTATGTGTATGTATATATACACACCCATGTGTGTATATAGACACATGTGTGTGTGCACACATGTATGTATATATGAAAATCCTGTATTGACATAATATTGTAGTAAAAGTGCTACTTTCGGGAGCCAAGATGGCGGAGTAGAAACAGCTCGTCCAAGCCTCTCTGCCCCCAGATTCTCCACAAACTATGTAAAAAAAGGTCTCTGAAAATCTTCTGGAGCCCCAGCACCCACAGAACGACACAGAGAAGCTAACCTCCCGCTGAGGACAGCCCAGCACCCTGCAGGAAGGACCAGCGCAGTGGTCTGGGAGCCGGCAGCGCGCAGAGCGCAGGAGCCGAGCCGAGCCCAGGTCCACGTGAGCCGAGGTTTTAGCCCCAGGGCGGCAGGGCCAGCAGCCGGCTGGAGGAACCCCAGAACACCAGGAACTGTGGAGACGCCAGAATTATCAACATAGACTTGCCTAGGACAAACTAAGAGGTTAGTGTCCTATGGACTTTGGGACCTGTATTTGGGGAATGCGTCAGCTCCCTCCCCTGGGGGCTAGAAGCTGCTGAGGAGACAAGCCACTGTGTAGTTTTCAGAGGCATTTCCGGCTCCCAGCCTACAAATCGTGGGGAGATCAGCGATCAGTCTTGGGGGGTAATCGCTCTTGCTTTAACCTCCCTGGATCTGGATTGTGATCTAGGGTGGAAGTTGTGGGTGGGTTTATAGCTTGCCAGAAACGGAAGTTGCCCCCCACACGTTCGGGACGAAAATTCCTCTATCTGGCCTTAAAGCCATAGTGTGGCAACAAGCCCAAAAGTCAAGCAATTAAGTGGCAACATGCCAAGGCAAAGGAAACAGAAAAATGCAACCCTAGACTCCTATTTTGGGGGCATAGAGCGGGAAAAGGACTGTGAGGTCAGAAGTCCTGCTCCAAAAGCCCCAGGGGAAAACATGAGTGGGTTGCAGGCCATAGAGGACCTTAAGAAGGACTTTAAAAATCAAATAAGAGAAGTGGAGGAAAAATTAGAAAGAGAAATGAGAAGGATGCAGGAAAAGTATGAAATGAGGGTCAACAGCCTGACTGAGGAAAACAACACCTTAAAAAATAGACTAGCTCAAATGGCAAAGGAGGCCCAAAAGGGCAATGAGGAGAAGAATGCCTTAAAAAGTCGAATTTGCCAGATGGAAAAAGAATCTCAAAAGTTCACTGAGGAGATTCATTCCTTCAGAGTTAGACTGGAGCAAATGGAAGCTAGTGACTTTATGAGAAATCAAGATGCTGTTAAGCAGATCAAACAAACGAAAGATTAGAAGGCAATGTGAAATATCTCATGGGAAAAACCACTGACCTGGAGAATAGATCCAGGAGAGACAATTTAAAAATTATTGGACTACCTGAAAGCCATGATCAAAGAAAGAACCTAGAAATCACCCTTCAAGAAATTCTCAAGGAAAACTGCCCTGATGTTTTAGATCCAGAGGGCAAAATAGAGGTTGAAAGAATCCACAGATCACCTCCTGAAAAAGATCCCAAAAAAGAAAACTCCCAGGAATATTATAGCCAGGTTCCAGAATCCCCAGATCAAGGAGAAAATACTACAAACAGCCAGGAAGAAACAATTTCAATATTGTGGAAACACAATCAGAATAGCCCAGGACCTGGCAGCTTCTACACTGAGGGATCGAAGGGCATGGAATATGATATTCCAGAGGGCAAAAAGAACTGGGAATGAACCCAAGGGTCACCTACCCAGCAAAACTGAGTATTTTGTTTCAGGGGAAAATATGGTCATTCAGTGGAATAGAGGACTTTCAAGCATTCTTGAGGAAAAACCCAGATTTGAATAGAAAATTTGACATCCAGACACAAGAAGGAAGAGATGCCTGAGAAGGTAATCAGGGAAAAGAAATCCAAAGGAACTTATCAAAGTTGAACTATTTACATTCCTATATGGAAAAGCAATAACTGTGACTGATGATATCTTTCTCACTATGAAAATAATGGAAGAAGGGGGTGTGGTCATATGAATACATATGTGAATGTGTGTGTATATGGTTACAGTTATATATGGATAGAGGGCATAAGTTGAATTTGTTGGGAAGGGAGAATACTCAAGGGATGAAATTATGAGGTGAGAGAGGAAAGTGGCAAGAGGAGATGGGGAGAGACATGGTAGGGTAAACCATCTCATGTAGGGGAAGTGGTTGCAAAGGAGGGGGAGAATAAGGAAGGCTAAAAAGGCAAAACCACATTCACATTGAATTTGGTTCAGGGAGAAAATGACATACATACTAAATGGGATATCTCAACCTGCAGCAGGATAGGGGGAAGGGGGATGAGAGGAGAGATGATGGATGGGAGGGCATCCTTGGGGTGAGGGGAGGTTGGAAGTACCCACTATAGAAGAGGGACAGGATCATGTAGGGAATGGACCAGTTGGGGGGTGGGATGAGTGGGAGGGAATTATAAGCAGCCTTGCACAATATATCTACTATGATAATGTTTTGCATCGCTAGACATGTACAACATATACTGAATTACTTCTATCCCAAGAAGGAATGGGTGACAAGGGAGGAAGGAAATGGATCTGAAATTCAAGGTCGTAACATTAAATGTTTCAAATATATATATAAATTCTATTATTAATACTCTTTTGCCTATAATTGGGAGATAAGATGTGCAGGCATTGGGACACAAAGATTCATCTTCCTCTAATGGAAAAGTTGATGGGGGTATGGGAGAAGGTATGGGAGAGAGCAGATTGGAGGAAGCGATATCTTGTGGGACTGCCATTCTGGGAGGTTGGGTAGGGGAATAATGGGGGGAAAATGATTGTAACTCAAAATCTGGCAGAAATGAATGATGTAAAACAGAAGTTAATAAAGTATTTGTTTAAAAAAAAAAAAAGTGCTACTTTCTATTCCCCTTTATAAGAGGTAAAGGAGCAGAAAAAGGAAGGGTAAAACTGAAATATTATTTGCTATTTGAAATGTGTCAGATTATACTTCTTGTAAAAGGTAAAGCTTTCACCAGGATTTATCAGAATGTATGTGTGGGCTTAAAAATTCACTTCAGCCCATTTTAACCCTAGTATCTTCATTAGTTGAGAATATGTTTCAATCCATCTATCCTTCCAAAGATCTTAAACTAAGTAGGAAAAAGCCTTTAAACTAGAATCATATTACATAAGAATCATGTTTGTAAAAGTGAAGCAAACTTGACCATGCCTCAGGGATCATCTATAAATAATCAAGTGAGTTGAAAAAGAGGAGGAAATTCTAAAAATTGGATTGAGAGTATAATTTTAGCTGAGTCCCTTAAGACAAAATCACTTGATGAAAGAAAAGAACTTGACTTTGAACCTAAGCAGGTATCCTTCCTCTCTACCCCAGACCAGAGGAGAAACTTCCAGCTTTGTCCATTGTACAGAGAAGTTGGACTTGCCATGTTCTCATCAGTTTCCTGACATCATGCCCCTATATGAACAGATGCAGCTCTTATCTTCCCATTGGTATTGTAACTGGACCAACTTCCAACTGTTGGAAGACCAACAGGGTCTTCCCCTTGGGAACCAAAGACAGACTAGATTCACAAATCTACAAGGAGTCCAGGAAAGACACTACATTATGCATAATATAAGCAATTGAGCATCTCAAGAATGTGGGGAAAAGGAATATCAGCAACCAAGAATTGAATTATACCTTAATTTTTCACAGGGACTTTCTAAGATTGAATCAATTTCCCCCCAGGTTTTGCACATTATTGTGGGAAAGCATGTGATAGATTCTAGAGAAAAGAAGGGGAGGGACATTTTATACCAAGTGATCTTATTTCACCAACTTAGTAAATATTCCTTTCTAGAAGCTATCAAAAGCTAGCTGACTGAATTGATTCTCAACTCATAATAGTGGAGGAAAGCATACCAGTGGGGGCTCAAGGCAATAGCATTAGAAAATTTTCCATGACCCAATAGAACCCTGATTATGGGATATAACCATGCTAACTCTAGAAACCCAACTCATAAGTGGAAGTAGGAGTTTAAAGGATCCAAAGAGCATATGTGGCTGATAAATATAATAAATACCAAAGTTGATCTATAATGACATAAGGATGGGAAGTGCATTGCTATATGCATAAACATCATGTGTTACTGTGGCCTAAATGGCAAGAGTATGAAGTAATAATTTAGACCGTGAGCTCTTAGTCTGATATCTGTGGATGGATTTCAAAAGGTCTATTACATCTTTATTCCAGTATAATTTATTTCCTTTGTAATTATACAGATTTTCTTTTATACATTTAAAAATGTTATTTTAGGAAGGTATCCACAAGCTTCAATAGATAACCGAAGTAGTTCATGATGCAAAAACATGTTCCTGAATTCATCTAAACCCCTCAGATTCCTTGACAGGAAATCGTATTTTAAGAAGAAAGACAAAGTATGCTCTCCAAAATTGTAACTATGGCCTGGCCAGATTTTTGGAAACACTCTTCTCTGGTATTTTCTGTTATTTACTCCTGGAAAAAAACTTATTTTAGTAAATAAGATTTAATATCCTTGGATTTTCCATCAGCAGTTCTGCTTGGTTTCAACTCCACAAATGCCATACCACCCCACTCCCACCCCCAATATAAACTGATCATCTGAAGTCTCATTACCACACAGATTAACTCAGGTTTTGACATTCAACATCCTTTTAATTCTCCTTCAGTTGCCTCTCCCCCTGATTAGAGGATAAAAATTTAACCCCTCCCATATTCTTACTTCATAGAGGACTCATAATCTTCCAGGTAACTCCACGTTTCATCAACAGCTCTGCTTGTCTTCTACTCCATCCTCTATGTCATCACCCCCCCAAGAATCCCAAAAGAGAACCCCTTATTGACCACAGCCCCATTTAGCTTCCTTTTGTGTGGGGTCTTTCTCCTTTGTTTTTTAAGCTCTTTGAGAGCAGATATTGTCTTTTTCATATTTATATACACAACAGTTAGCACAGATATTGACACATTGTCGTTCAGTCATTTTTCAATTGTTTCTGACTCTTTGTGGCTCCATTTGGGGTTTTCTTGGCAAAGATACTGGAGTGATTTGCCATTTCCTTCTCCAGCTCATTTTCTTTTTTTTTCTTTTTTTTTAAACAAATGCTTTATTAGCTTCTGTTTTACATCATTCATTTCCGCCAGATTTTGAGTTACAATCATTTCCCCCCCGTTATTCCCCTACCCAACCTCCCAGAATAGCAGTCCCACAAGATATCACCTCCTCCAATCTGCTCTCTCCCATATCTTCTGCCATATCCCCTTCGACTTTTCCATTAGAGGAAGGTGAATCTTTTTTTCCCAATGCCTGAACATCTTATCTCCCAATTACAAGCAAAATAATATAAATAAGAGTATTTATATATATTTGAAACATTTAATCTTAAGACCTTGAATTTCAGATCCATTTCCTTCCTCCCTTGTCACCCATTCCCTCTTGGGAGATAAGTAATTCAGTATATGTTGTACATGTCTAGCTATGCAAAACATTATCATAGTAGATATATTGTACAAGGCTGCTTATAATTCCCTCCCACTCATCCCACCCCCCACCTGGTCCATTCCCTACATGATCTTGTCCCTCTTCTATAGTGGGTACTTCCAACCTCCCCTCACCCCAAGGATGCCCTCCCATCCATCATCCCTCCTCTCATCCCCTTCCCCCTATCCTGCTGCAGGTTGAGATATCCCATTTAGTATGTATGTCATTTTCTCCCTGAACCAAATTCAATGTGAATGTGGTTTTGCCTTTTTAGCCTTCCTATTCTCCCCCTCCGTTGCAACCACTTCCCCTTGCTTCTTCTACTTGGGATAGTTTACCCTACCCTGTCTCTCCCCATCTCCTCTTGCCACTTTCCTCTCTCACCTCATAGTATCATCCCTTGAGTATATTCCCTTCCCAACAAATTCGACCTATGCCCTCTATCCATATATAACTGTAACCATATACACACACATTCACATATGTATTCATGTGGCCATATACCCTTCTTCCATTATTTTTATACTGAGAAAAGTTTCATCAGGCACAGTTATTGTTTTTCCATATAGGAATGTAAGTAGGTCAACTTTGATAAGTTCCTTTTGATTTCTTTTCCCTGATTACCTTCTCAGGCATCTCTTCCTTCTTGTGTCTGGATGTCAAATTTTCTATTCAATTCTGGTTTTTTCCTCAAGAATGCTTGAAAGTCCTCTATTCCACTGAATGACCATATTTTCCCCTGAAACAAAATACTCAGTTTTGCTGGGTAGGTGACCCTTGGTTTCAGTCCCAGCTCTTTTGCCCTCTGGAATATCATATTCCATGCCCTTCGATCCCTCAGTGTAGAAGCTGCCAGGTCCTGGGCTATTCTGATTGTGTTTCCACAATATTGAAATTGTTTCTTCCTGGCTGCTTGTAGTATTTTCTCCTTGATCTGGGGATTCTGGAACCTGGTTATAGTATTCCTTGGAGTTTTCTTCTTGGGATCTTTTTCAGGAGGTGATCGGTGGATTCTTTCAACCTCTATTTTGCCCTCTGGATCTAAAACATCAGGGCAGTTTTCCTTGAGAATTTCTTGAAAGGTGATTTCTAGGTTCTTTCTTTGATCATGGCTTTCAGGTATTCCAATAATTTTTAAATTGTCTCTCCTGGATCTATTTTCCAGGTCAGTGGTTTTTCCCATGAGATATTTCACATTGCCTTCTAATCTTTCATTTGTTTGGATCTGCTTAACAGCATCTTGATTTCTCATAAAGTCACTAGCTTCCATTTGCTCCAGTCTAAGTCTGAAGGAATGAATCTCCTCAGTGAACTTTTGAGATTCTTTTTCCATCTGGCAAATTCGACTTTTTAAGGCATTCTTCTCCTCATTGCCCTTTTGGGCCTCCTTTGCCATTTGAGTTAGTCTATTTTTTAAGGTGTTGTTTTCCTCAGTCAGGCTGTTGACCCTCATTTCATACTTTTCCTGCATCCTTCTCATTTCTCTTTCCAATTTTTCCTCCACTTCTCTTATTTGATTTTTAAAGTCCTTCTTAAGGTCCTCTATGGCCTGCAACCCACTCATGTTTTCCCCTGGGGCTTTTGGAGCAGGACTTCTGACCTCACAGTCCTTTTCCTGCTCTATGCCCCCAAAATAGGAGTCTAGGGTTGCATTTTTCTGTTTCCTTTGCCTTGGCATGTTGCCACTTAATTGCTTGACTTTTGGGCTTGTTGCCACACTATGGCTTTAAGGCCACATAGAGGAATTTTCGTCCCGAACGTGTGGGGGGCAACTTCCGTTTCTGGCAAGCTGTAAACCCACCCACAACTTCCACCCTAGATCACAATCCAGATCCAGGGAGGTTAAAGCAAGAGCGATTACCCCCCAAGACTGATCGCTGGATCTCCCTACAGTTAGCATGCAGGCTGGGAGCTCGAGCTGCCTCTGAAAACTACAAAATGGCATGTCTCCTCAGTGGCTTCTAGCCCCCAGGGGAGGAAGCTGACACATTCCCCAAATACAGGTCCCAAAGTCCATAGGACACTAACCTCTTATTTTGTCCTAGACATGTCTATGTTGATAATTCTGGAGTTGCCACAGCTGCTGGCGTTCTGGGGTCTCTCCAGCAGGCCACTGGCCCTGCCACCCTGAGGCTAAAACCTCGGCTCACGGGGACCTGGGCTCCGCTCGGCTTGGCTCCCACACTCTGTGCACTGCGCGCTGCTGGCTCCCAGACCGTTGTGCTGGTCCTTCCTGCAGGGATGCTGGGCTGTCCTCAGCAGGATGTTAGCTTCTCTGTGTCGTTCTGTGGGTGCTGGAGCTCCAGAAGTTGTTCAGAGTCCCCTTTTACATAGTTTGGGGGGAATCTGGGGGCAGAGTGTCTTGGATGAGCTGTTTCTACTCCACCATCTTGGCTCCGCCCCAGCTCATTTTCACATATGAGGAAACTGAGACAAGCAGGGTTAAGTGACTTGCCCAGGGTCACACACCTAGTAAGTGTCTAAAGTCAAATTTGAA
Organism: Gymnobelideus leadbeateri; assembly: GCA_011680675.1. Classification (NCBI taxonomy): domain Eukaryota; kingdom Metazoa; phylum Chordata; class Mammalia; order Diprotodontia; family Petauridae; genus Gymnobelideus; species Gymnobelideus leadbeateri. The sequence continues at coordinate 461,767 of WOXC01005094.1, read as the reverse complement.
CTCACTTCTTTCCAACCCCAGACCTTGCACTTCATTCACTGAGCCATTTAGCTTCCACATAGCAAGTTCTTAATGAATGCTTATTGAAATGAATTGATTTAGACATTCTGTCCTATCCCCCTGTTACTGTTATCATTTTCTCTCTTCATTGTTCTCCTAGCTGTCCCCCTTCCCTCAGGTCATCTAGAATCAAAGAACTTTAGAACTAGGAAGACCATAGGGATCATCTAGTCTGACTCCTTATCCACACAAGTGAAGTAACTATATTCCCCAGAGGTTAAATCACTGGCTTAAAGGGACAAGGTTATCACTGACTGAACTTAAAAGTCAAAGGGATGAGAGGGGGAGGGGAGGAAAAGATGATAGAATTTGAGAAACCTTTATTAAAATTGAACATGATATAGTAAGCTGCTTGGAGGTCCACATGAAGACAGTTCCAAGTATCCAAACTTGTTTTAGATTGTATTTTTGGTCTTCAATCAGTCTAACTGAAGACTGTAGTGTAGTACCTTGCAGAGAGGTGTATAGGAGTGAGTCTGGTAGGTAGAAGTTGAACATGTATCTGTATAATTGTTTTAAGCAGTAACTTAGTGGTCCAAAAATGGGAATTCATCATCAAAAAGTGAGCAGCTTGTTTCCTTCTCATCAATCACATGTCATTATATTTAAAGATTTTTCTCTGAAATTCTATTTGCATGTGTTTGATGCTTTTACAATTACGACAAATCTGTCTTCTTGTAAGCAATATGAATCAGAGCTGTAAAAGGGGAAATAAAAATGGCAAATAGGCATTTGATATCACTTTATGAAAGTTAAAAAATAGACTAGTAACTGGAATTAGGAAAGAGATTGAAAAAAGTTTTTGTCTTTTCTAATCAGATTTAGTAAAATGGATAGGAAAACAGTTACAATTTCTTATGCAATATCTTCCCCATTGCAAAATATTAGGTTTAGTTGTGTGTGTGTGTGTGTGTGTGTGTGTGTGTGTGTGTGTGTCCATTTCATCACATTGATGATACCTGAGCATCCTGTAAAATCCAAATGCTAAACCTATGGGCAACTGCAGATAGTAAGGATAACACTTTCTTTGACATAAAAGGGAAGCTTCTGCTTGTTGACAGCATTATCTAATTACAGTTGAGACTTTGAAGTAATCACTTGGAATGATCCCGTTTGGATAAGTTTTGCTAGGGGGAAAACTTCAAGGTTGTAGAAAATGTTGAAATTGATTATTAATTCAGATTTCTTCCTCTTGGATTTATCTTCCTCAAATTTTTGTAACTCTGCCTTCTTTGCTTATCATCGGGGTAGTTACTGTAGCTATACTTCCTTTGTCTATCCAGCAGTAACCTAGGCTTAATAAATGTTGGTAGCTGGTTACTTTCTTAGTCAGTGAGTGGGAGAGTTACAGTGGACTGGACCACCATTTTAAACCACTGCACAGAGATCATTGCTCCTGAAGTGATCTAAAATGACTGTTTCCTTGAAAAGTATTCCTGATTTAAGAATGACAAGATGTGCTCTCCAAAATCATAACTATGCCCTGAACAGATTTTAAAGGCATTATCCCTTGTCATTATGAGCTATTTACACCTGGAAAAGTAACTCCTTTTAGTAAATAAGATTTAAAGGATGAACAAAACACCCAATCACCCAGATGTTCTATTAACCTTTATTCCTTTGAGGCAACATTTTTTTAAAGAAATGACCCATGATTGTCTATATAGCCAGCCAATTCTTTACAAAGAAATGAGAAACAAAGAAGGTATATTGCCTTAAATTGGCCTTGTATTGGCTGCTTGAAAGTCTATGATACTCAAGGGATAATTATCCATCTGAAACAACATCTAGGGACAGAGAGCTCCAGGGCTCCTAATCCCACTCACTCTCACTCCCTTGGGTAAATTATATGGCATTATAGGAAACCAAAACACAAGGGAAATAAAAATATGTCATACCATAGAGAAAGCACTCTCATTACCTATTTCTTAAAAGTTACCACTTTCCAACCTCTAGAGACTAGAGCAGGCATGTACAATATGTTGCCTACCCTCAAGACACTGGCAATTGGCCAAAGGACTTCCTCTACATACAAAAGATGTTTTTCTCTACATTTTTTCAATGACTTCCAGAAATCCTTTGGCAGGCTGCAAGTGGCCAGAGGGCCACAGGTTGGGTAGACCTAGACTAAAGGCTATTAATTCATTTCCCAAATATTCAAAAGGGCCCTAAAGGAACAATGGCAGCTTCACATAATGATCTGTTAAAGAATTTAAGTTCTGACAATGGCTTAGTAGAATCACTTTCTCTGATGTTGCTCTCTGCTCTCTAGGTCAGCTTTTCAGGAAAGTACTGTGGGTTAAGGAATATAAAAGACTTAGCCACTAGAAAACATGGAAGCCTGGGGATCTGGAAAATGTGGCTTTTTACATAGATAGATATGGTCAATTGGCTAGTGTTTCTCTGCTGTTATTTTTTTTTTTAAGCAATTGGGGTTAAGTAACTTGCTCAAGGTTACAAGGCTAGTCATTATTTATGTGTGGGTGCTCATTTTCTGAGGCCTGATTTGATCTCGGGTCATCCCAACTCTGAGGCCTGAGCTCTTACTCACTACGCCACCTAGCCATCCCTTTAGGGCAATTGGGGTTAAGTAACTTGCCAAAGGTTACACGGCTAGGTTTTTTTGTTTGTGTGGATTAAGTATCGGAGGCCGGCTCGGAACTCAGGTCCTTCTGATTCCAGGGCCTGCGCTCTATTCACTGCTCCACCTAGCTCCCCCTTTGCTATTATTAAAGACCATATTGGGCCATGTTTCACTCTTTTATTATATGATTCTCTCAATTATGTATATCTGTGGATTATTGACTTTGGGAGTAAATTATAGCAGATATTTAACCATAGTTCAGTTTAATTATGTTACCTTGATACCTTGGGCATCAAAAGTTAACTATAATAGCTTCCATTTCTCTCTATTTTAATCATCTCAGTAAACTATCTTTTCTGCCTTCTCTCAGAAAAATCAGATCATACTGAATAATTATGTTTTTAAAAAGAATAAAATATGAGGAAATGCAATTATTCTGTTTGGGATATCTTGAAAAGAAACAACTAATACATTAAGGGTCTTTTTCAATCTTTTAAAAAAAAATTAATGATAGAAAAAAACTATTTTAGTGGGAAAAAAGGTAGAAAGAGCGGGGGCGGCTAGGTGGTGCAGTGAGTAGAGCGTCGGCCCTGGAGTCAGAAGGACCTGAGTTCGGTTCGGGCCTCAGACACTTAAAGCACACACAGACAAAAACCTAGCCGTGTGACCTTGGGCAAGTTCCTTAACCCCAATTGCCCTCCAAAAAGAAAAAAAAAACAGATAAAATATATTTGGGGGCGGCTAGGTGGCGCAGTGAATAGAACGCCGGCCCTGGAATCAGAAGGACCTGAGTTCCGAGCCAGACACTTAATCCACACAAACAAAAACCTAGCCCTGTAACCTTCGGCAAGTTACTTAACCCCCATTGCTTTAAAAAAAAAAAAAAGTAGAAAGAGCACTACACATGGAGTAAGAAGACTTGAGCTTTGCTACATATTGCCTATGTGTCTTGGATAAGTCATTTTACTTCTGGGTCTTGGTTTATCTATAAAATAGAGATAATAATGGTTGTTTTTGCCTCACATGGCTCTGAGAATCAAATGAGAAAATATATGAAAAAATGCAGACAAAATTCTAGAGTAATGTTACCTATTCTAATATCATCTAGCTAGTGGCATGGAGCCTCCTTAGGTTTTACTTCCACTAGAAAAATCAGCAGAAACTTTGAATTGGAACCCAAGATGTTAAGTCACATGGTTGGTTTACATCAATTTTTTAAAAAAGGAAAGTAAAACTTCAACCCTTTAGCTTTCAGCTTTTATATAGTACTTTCAAATGTTTATTTTCAGCATCTCTTGGATTCGTGACTATTCATCACTCTCTCTGAATTATTAATGTTAAGCATACCCTTCCATGAATAAAGCTTTATTTTCTACATGGTACAATGAGACTGCCAACTCACTTCTCTTCTGTAGCTTACAGAAAACCAAGCTACCTTTCTCCCCTCCATTTTTCCACATGAAAGTCATTGCACTGCAGAGCCTGCCATCTGTGAGCTAATTCTAAAGTTGTTAATGGCAAGGAGTCAGAGCAATTGGCATACCCTTTAAAGTGCCTGTTTTAAGATTATCTATCTCCATTCATTCGATTAGAACTGTGGAAAACTGTGCCCTGCTGCCTCTCAGGGCTTCAGGAAAGATGTTTCACTTCAATGCCTTTGATTGGCTTTAGGAGGATTCTTAGATCTAGACCAACTCCCAATCAAAAAGCATATTTGTGTTGCTTGATTTGTGGCAAAACTATAACAAATTTTGAATTGATTTTCATGCCAGCCACAAATGTTCTTCAATGTTCCTTTCATATTTAAGCTCTAAGGAATTTGGGGGGGAGGCAGAAATAAAAAAGTGTGATTGTAGTTTGGATGAGTCCTCTTTCCTACCTAGAACCTGTGTGATCCCATGTGCTTAGATAGAACATGTTGGGAGTCAGTAGACCAGGGTTCAAGTATCAGTGTAGTATGTACTTTAAACAAGACATTTAATTTCTAAAATGCCCTCCTCATTTTTTCCTACATATGATGTATTATGGACCTTTGAGTTTTTGCACAGGCTACTTTCAAAGCCCACAATTATTTCCCTTCTCATTTTTGCTTCTTGGAATCTCTACCTCCATTCAAGGCAGCATTAACTGCAAATTCCTACAAAACACGTTTCTTGATAATTAACTGCCTGTTAGTGTTCCTCTTACTCAAATTAATTTACATTTACTAGTCATGGCACCTTGAGCAAGTCATTTAACCTCTGCCAGTCTCTGATCCATCAACAATAAAATGAGGATAAGAACAGTGTCTACCTCCAGGATTATGGTGAAGATCAAATGGGATAATATTTCTAATGTGCTTAGCATACAATCTAACACATAGTAGGTGCTTAATAAATGTTAATTTTTGCCTTCCTTATTTGTATACATACAATATCTCACCCCTCAGTAGAATGAAATCTCCTTAAGGTAAGATGCTCTTTTTATTTTCATGGTCCAGTAATAGAATGTTTGGGTTGCTTTCAGGAAGACCTAATTTCAAATCAGGTCTCAGAGATTCTCTTGCTATGTAACCCTGGATGATTCATTTAACCTCTGAGTCTAAATTTCCTCATCTATAATGTAATGTAGTTTAGAAAAATGGCCTATGAAAGAACCCATCTAGCTTGAAATCTAAGATCCTCAGTGTAGCACAATGCCAGGTACATAGTATATACTCAATACATTTGCATAGTATTATAGGTTTAGAACTGGGAGGCACCTTATAAAGAAGGTAGTCCAACCCCCTTCTCCTTTATTTTCCAGATGATAAAATTGAAGCCCAGAGAAATTGACTTCTCCAAATTCAAACTAGCATTTGAATCCAGGTCTAGTTCATTTCCACCATATTAATTCCCTTATGCCTGTTGAATTGAATTGAATCTGTAAGTCAACTCAAGATGACTGGAGAAGCTCAATAGCTCTGACAAGTAGAATAGCAATCACAGGGAAAATATTTCAATATTTTTAAAGAGGAAGGACTCTGGAAGTTGAAATATTCTAAAAGTACCTTATGAATACTTTAACTCTCTGATTTTACAGTTTCACCAGCACAGAGTGAAGCTATTTCAATGCTTAGCAACAGGAAAAAGAGTACTGCTATATTAGAAAGAATAGCCTGAAGAATTGGAAGACAACACAATGCCATGGGTTTTAATTTTCTTATTTAAATTTAAAATGTCATCTTTCTATGACCTGAATTCTCCTGGGCCTGTTCTAATTTTACTTGAACTCCATGCCTGTCCTGAATATTCTTTTAAAAAAATTGTGGGGGCAAAAAAGGGGGAATTTTTTTTTCCATAGCAGATTTTAAAGCCCACAAAAGAATTATACTCTTTATCCTCTAAAATCCTTCCTTACTTTCCTCTTTTCTTCTTTCCTTCATTCTTCTTTCTTCCCTCCTTTCCTTTCTTCCTCTCTCTCTCTCTCTCTCTCTCTCTCTCTCTCTCTCTCTCTCTCTCTTTATCTCTCTCTCTCTCTCTCTCTCTCTCTCTCTCTCTCTCTCTCTCTCCATTTTTCTTTATTTTTATAGATGGAGGAATGTGAAAAAATCTATCAGTTGGTATTCTCATCATAGCATTAACCCAGATTCCATATGGGTATAAGGTGAACTGGAGGGGATGGCATAAAAAATTAAGGGATGAGAAAGAGGAATACAATGAGTACAGAAGAAAGGAAGAGGTAGAATTGGGTAAATTATTTCACATGAAGAGGTAGGAAAGACCTATTACAGTGGAGGGGAAGATGGTACAGTGGTCAAAGAGAAATGCTTGAACCTTACTCTCATCAGTATTACATTCTGACACCATTATGGTTCAATTGATGTATGTTGTGTGTACAATTTGGCATGTTACTTCTTTGGGACAGCTAGGTGGCAAAGTGGATAGGGTGCCAGGCCTGGAGTCAGGAAGACTCATCTTCCTGAGTTCAAATCTGACCACAGAAACTTATTATTTGTGAGGCCTAAGGCAAGTTGTTTAATACTTTTGCCTCCATTTCTTCATCTGTAAAATGAGCTGGAGAAAGAAATGGCAAACCACTTCAGTATCTTTGTCAAAAACAAACAAAAAAAAAAAACATGGTCACAAAGAGTTGGACTCAACTGAAAAAATGACTCAACAAAAAAATTACCTTATAGAAGTAATAAAATAAAAATTTTCTCTGCTAAGGTCAACAGGTTACAGAAGGTCAAGGCTGAGATTTTAATCCAGACTTTGAGAAACAGAAAATAAAAGAATCTTCAGAGTTTTGATGGTTCAAGAACCATTTCTTATAAATGGAGGGGATAAATAATGGGTTGTTGACTTTGTCTTTTTTTTTTTTTACAAGATTTCCTTTCACAGTAGGAGAATGAAAGGTCTGGTATTGTTGTTAGACTCTACCTTCTTTCCTTCCTTCCTTCTTTCCCTCCCTCTGCCCTTCTCCCTGTCCACATAGTGCATCATACCCTTACCTGAAGGTGCTCTTCCCAAAGGAATACCAATTGTTTATCCCTTTACATTTATAAGAGGAAATGGTTCTTGAAACTGAGGCAGAAAGGGTTAGGATGACTCGTCTGGGAACTCACAACTAATGTGTACTGTACTGATCTATGCTCCAGTTCTTGAGTAATCCCATGTTGGGGCCCTTTAAGACTTCACCTGAACTCTGAGAACCCATGGAAAACTCAGGCAAATGACAGAGCAACTCAAGCTGGGTTAGAGGCACCTGAGCGTATGTCCTGCCCCGTGATTTTGGGGTATTAAGCATGCGCTGCTAACAGGGGAGCACTCCCCTCCCGTGAGAAGCCTCCTTCTGCTGAGGCACGTGGAGGAACAGAGTGTGTGTGTGTGTGGGGGGGAGGAGATAAAAGGAGGGAAGCAAGGTGAAAGAGGGGCCAAGAGAGAAGAGGGGGTGGTGAACGAGAAAGAGAATAAACAGCAATGTACCTAACGCCTTGGTGTTGGATTCCCTTGTCTTTTCAGGAGGAGCAGGTTCTCCCAAGGGTTGTAGGGGGGACCAGAGTGACCAGAGTTGTGGGGGCGACTGGAAAGTAACACTCCTAGGGCTTTGTGGAGACAACCTGTGTCATAGGGGCGACAAGAATCATGGAAGGCAATTGGAGTGCCATAGAGGCAGCTGGAAAGGTGAGTTTGGCGTCAGCCCAGTAAGGTGGGCCCTTACAATCCCACAAAATCTTTTCTGCCCTTGAGCTGTGACCAGGGTTCCTATTACCCTGTAACCACAAGCTCTGTTATGCTAGTGCTTGTCTTTAGCCTGGGACTATGACCCAAGACTGTAACCTACATCTGATTATGGATAATACAACAGAATTCTACATCCAGTGCCAGCAAATGGACACCTGTAATCTATTTCTGACCAGTTGTCTGACCCCCTTACCATCTGTAGCCTTAGAGTTCTGGAAGCAGTCACTATAGCTGCTGATTCAGTCATCCCAAGGGCCTGTTGCTGGTTTCCTCTTGGAAATACTGGCACAGCAAGCACTGGACTGTGTTGGAGTTTTGCTTTAGTGTGACAGACCTTTCCTGATGACCTTTTAAGTTGTCTCAGAATGGAAAATTGTTTCACCCTGTTCTTTTGTGAGTTCTGTGACTCCAGAATTTATTTTGAGGCACTATTTAAAGCTGTTTGGAAAGAAAAGTGGAAGAGCAAAGGCAAGTCCTGCTTTTTCTGTACTAACTTGGCTTGCCCCTACCCCCAATATGAGTACTTTTATAGCATACATTGAAATTATATAAAATAGAAGCCCTAAGATCTCCCAACCATATGCCTAAAGCCTCAATCACCTATGTAATGTGTAGCAAGTTGATAACTTTGAGAAGTATTAACTGAGCATTAATTTCACTTAGCATATTATTCCCTCTTTGGGCCAATTCCAATGAAATTAAGGTTCAAATGCTCTTGCCTACCTCCCTTACTTTACCCTCCATTGTAAAACTCTTCTGTGTCTCTTTATATATGATAATTTAGCCCATTCTATCACTCCTTTCCACCTCCTCTTAATGCATTCCTCTCTCTTCTCTTATGCACTAGCCTATGCACCTCAGTGTGTAAAAGACATACTTTCTATTATGAAAGACTTTTCTTTTCTTTTTTTTTTTTTTGCTTTTTTGCAGGGCAATTGGGGTTAAGTAACTTGCCCAAGGTCACACGGCTAGGCTGTGTGTGTGTGTGTGTGTGTGTGTGTGTGTGTGTGTGTGTGTGTGTGTGTTAAGTGTCTGAGGCCTGATCCGAACTTCTGAATCCAGGGCCGATGCTCTACTCACTGCTCCACCTAGCCGCCCCCTATGATAGACTTTTCATTCAACAAATACTATAAAAGAAACTATTAGTTTCATATTATAATACAAGAAACTTGAGAGAGAACCAAAAGAAATAAGATAGGCTCTGTACTCACAATCAATTTAACAGAGAAGATAAACACAAAAATAATTACAATACAAAATAGGATATGTGTAAGAGAGGTAAAAGTTCCATGAAAAGTCTAGGGGAGAGATCCCATCAGTCATGGTGATTTCAAAAAGAATTAGTATTTCATACTTCTCTTAAAGGATGTGTGTCTTTGTTGTATATTTCAATAAACAAGGATAAAGAGATTTTTAAAAACTGAGTGAACAAACACACAAAAGCAACACAGTGCAGAATTTGTTCCAGAAGTTGTGACTAACTCAGTTGTCTTAACTGCAGCATTCATCAAGGAAAATAATATGATCTGAGCTAGACAGGTAGATTCAACACAGAATGTGGATCACTCTGACTGCCAACCTAAGGAGCTTAAACTTTATCAATAGATAATGGAGAGCCAATATAGATTTCTTTTTTTTTTTTATAAGCAGTTGGGGTTAAGTAACTTGCTCAAGGTTACACGGCTAGTCATTATTTATGCATGGGTGCTCATTTTCTGAGGCCGGATCTGATCTCGGGTCATCCCAACTCTGAGGCCGGCGCTCTTACTCACTGTGACACCTAGCCGCCCCTTTAGGGCAATTGGGGTTAAGTAACTTGCCCAAGGTTACAGGGCTAGGTTTTTGTTTGTGTGGATTAAGTGTCGGAGGCCGGCTCAGAACTCAGGTCCTTCTGACTCCAGGGCCGGCGCTCTATTCACTGCGCCACCTAGCCACCCCCAATATAGATTTCTTGACTAATAAAATAAGCCTAGCAGCTTGTAAAGTACACTGAAATGGAGGGACCTTAGAGGAAAAGAGAACATTTAAAAAGCTATTTGACAAGTCCAGGTGATAGCTAAATGAGGTCTGGAACTTGGGTGGACATAGTGGGAAAGGAAAGAAGAGGATAGATATGAGATTAATTTCAGGGATAAAGTCAAAAGAAATTGGTTGTTTGATTAGAGGTAATAAAAGATGCAAAGAAAGAAATTGAAAATAAATTCAAGATTGAGGGCACAGGTAGAGAAGAATGGTATCGATTCTTTGGTAAAAAGTAAAAGCAATAGGAGAATTTTAGAAAAGAGGAATAATATACAATGTTTAAAAAAATGACTTTGATTTGCCAGTGAGACATTTTGATAGAAATGTACATATATTGGAAATTCAAGTCTACATTTCATGAGAGAGAAGGAAGGGCCTGAAATATAGATTTGAGAGTAGTCTCAAATTCCTGGCTTCCTCTCAATTCAATTCAATAAACTCCATTAATTTCCTATTATGTGTGAAGCACAGAATTAGGAGTTGGATATACAAATTAAAAGGGTGGGAGTCTATTGATTACCCCATCCCACTTAAAAGAAATTGCCTTTCTTAGGTGAAGACATTTCTTAATTGAATCAATCAATCAGAAATAGGTGTGAACAAGGCCTTACTCTTTCACAAATCAATCAAAGATACTTCAATTAGATTGTACAAGGAAGTCTCTTCTGATTACGTAAAGATCTAGATCCTGAAGAATTTAAATAAAACTAAAAACTGTCTCAGAATCAGAGACATTTCAAGTTTGTGGTAGTAGAGGCAACTGGAAATGGATGTGAGTTTCTTGTTATTATTGATTTAAATGCCAATAAATTTGTATTTAGTATTTTTATATTTATTTAATCCCAAAAGATTGAAGGATTTAATATACAGAAAAATTGAGTAGCTATTATTGGGAAATGTGATTTCTCCACCTTAATAAATATTTGATAAACTTGTTAGAGCTCTAATGTATTAACATATTAAGAGATATTGGGGGGTTGGTATTGGTATTGGTGTTGGGGGGGTGGAGCCAAGATGGTAGAGTAAAAGGAGGGACTTATTTGTGCTTTCCTCTAAAACCCTCCTATAACAAATTACTCTAAACAATTTTTCTTGGGGTATGTGACCAGCTTGCCAGAGTGTGTAGAGGCATCATAGAGGGCAACCAACTAATAACTTCAGCAGCTGAGAAAACCTCAGTGTTTGGGACTGAACCTCCCCTGTCTGGTGGCAAAATTCTACTGTGGCAACAAGCCCAAAAGTCAAGGAATTGAGTGGCAACATGCTTAGGCAAAGGAGATACTTTGTGATTGGGCAGTGGGTCAAGATGGTTGTTACATTCTCTGACCCAGGGGAAGGTTATATAAATCCTGATGTGAGAACTTGTTTTGGGGATCACTTTGAGAAGTGTTGTGTGATTTGACCAGATGAAACTCTAAGCAGCTGTTGAGAGCCCCCCAGTTTTGAAAAACCCAGGAGTTGATGGTTCCCCCTCTGGTAACTGACTAGGTATGGATGTAAAGGTTGGACAGTTGGAGGCCTGTCTGCTGAAATGTTTCTCCATCTTGTAACTTCTGCTTGTAACCTGTCTGTATACTCTGAAGTTCGGGGTACTGACTTTTTCCCCTGAACTAGGTAAATGATATGTCTGATTGATTAATATATGATTGTTAAGCCATTTTGAGTTGCTTTTCTTTAGAAAAGCAGATCTAAGAACCTGTCTTGGCAGCCACCCTGGGTATGTCAGGGTGTATGCCACTATAATGTGGGAGTTCAAAAAGGATTTTTCTTGGACTCCTATTTTAGGGGCAAAGAGGCTCAAAGCATGGAGGAGGACTGTGAGGTCAGAACTACTGAACCAAAAGCCCCAAATGAAAATATAAGCTGGCTATAGGCCATAGAGGACCTTAAGAAGCAGATAAGAGAAGTGGGGGTAAAATAGGAAGAGAAATGAGAAAGATGCAAGAAAAGTATGAAATGAGAGTCAACAGCCTGACTGAGGAAAATATAACGCCTTAAAAAATGGACTAACTCAAATGGCAAAAGAGGCTCAAAAAGGCAATGAGGTGAAGAATGCCTTAAAAAGCCAAATTTGCCAGATGGAAGAAGAATCTCAAAAGCTCACTGAGGAGAATCATTCCTTCAGAATTAGACTGGAGCAAATGGAAGCAAGTGACTTTATGAGAAATCAAGATGCTGTTAAGCAGACCCAAACAAATGAAAGAATAGGAGGCAATGTGAAATATCTCATGGGAAAAACCATTGACCTGAAAAATGGATCCAGGAGAGATAATTTAAAAATTATTGTACTACCTGAAAATCATGATCAAAGAAAGAACCTAGAAATCGTCCTTCAAGAAATTCTCAAGAAAATTGCCCTGATATATTAGACCTAGAGGGCAAAATAGAGGTTGAAAGAATCCACCAATCACCTCCTGAAAAAAAAAATCCCAAAAAGAAAACCCCTAGGAATATTATAGCCAGGTTCCAGAATTCCCAGAACAAGGAGAAAATACTCCAAGCAGCCAGGAAGAAACAATTTCAATATTGTGGAAACACAATCAGAATAGCACAGGATCTGGCAGCTTCTACACTGAGGGATGGAAGGAAGGGCTTGGAATATGATATTCCAGAGGGCAAAGGAGCTGGGATTAAAACCAAGAATCACCTACCCAGCAAAACTGAGTATCATGTTTCTGGGGAACATATGGTCATCCAGTGGAATAGAAGACTTTCAAGCATTCTTGATGAAAAAACCAGAGTTTAATAGAGAATTTTATATTCAGATACAAGAAGCAAGAGAAACTTGAGAAGGTAAACAGGGAAAAGAAATCATAATGAACTTAACCAAGTTGAACTATTTACATTCCTACATGGAAAAACAATAACTCTAACTGAGGAAACTTTTCTCAGTATGAAAATAGTTGGAGAAGGTTATATGGGCATATGAATATATATATGTGAATGTGTATAAATATGTTTATAGGTATACATAGATAGAGGGCACAGGTTGAATTTAATAGGAAGGGATGATACTTAGAAGGTGGAATTAAGAGGTGAGAGAAGAATATAACAAGAGGAGATGGGGAGAGACAAAATGGTGTAAACTATCTCATATAGAAGAGGCAAGGGAAAATGGTTACAAGGGAGGGAAAGAACAGGAAGGCAAAAAGGCAATTCCTAATTCTCACTGAATTTGGATCAAGGAGAGAATGACATACATACTAAATAGGATATCTCACCCTACAAGAGAGTGGGTGGGAAGGGGATGAGAGGGGAGATGATGGAAAGGAAGGTGGGAGAGAAGGGGGTTAGGTAGTTGGAAGCACCCACTTTTGAAAAGGGACAAGATCAAAGCAGGGAATAGACCAAGTGGGAGGTGGGGTGGGAGGAAGGGAAATATAGTCAGTCTTTTACAATATATCTACTATGGTAATGTTTTGCCTAGCTGCTCATGTACAACATATATACTGAATTGCTTATCTTCCCAGTAAGGGTGGGTAACAAGGGAGGAAGGGAATGAATCTGGAATTCAAAGTTTTAAAATCAAATGTTTAAAATTTATAAATACTATTATTTATATTATTTTACATATAATTGGGAAATAAGATATACAGTCATTGGGGTGCAGAGATTCACCTTGTCTTACTGAAAAATTCAAAGGAGGTATGGGAGAAGATATGGGAGAGACCAGATGGGGTTACGGGATATCCTGTGGGACTACTATTCTTGAGTGGCAGGTAAGGAAAAATGGGGAAATATTGTAACAAAATTTGATGGAAATGAATGATGTAAACCAGACATTAATAAAGCATTTGGGAAAAAATCACCTAAGCAGCAAAGGTGAGTATAATACTTCAGAATGGGAAATGGATATTAAATGAAATAGAGGATTTTCATGCATTCTTAAAGAAAAGAGAAGAGCTGAATAGAAGAAGTGACTTTCAAAAGCAAGAATCAAGAGAAGCATGAAAAGGTAAACAGGAAAGAAAAATCATAAGTGACTTAGCAAAGTTGAACTATTTACATCCCTACATGGAAAGATGATATTTGTGGCTCATAAGTCCTTCCTCAGTATTAGAATAGTTGGATGTATTTACATATGCATACATACACATATGTATATATATATATATATATATGTATATATATATACACATGTGCATCTGCATGTATATATATATATTAGATACATAGATACCTACATATATATGTATGTGTGTGTGTCTGTGTGTGTATGTATATATTTTGAAGGGATCATATCTAAAAATTAAAATTAAGGGGTGAGAGAGGAATGTACTGGGATAAAGAGAAAGGAGAAGGTAGAATGGGGTAAATTATCTCACATAAAAGAGGCAAGAAAAAACTTTTACGATGTTGGGGAACATGGGGGAGGTAAGAGAGGATCAGTGAACATTACTTTCACTGGGTTTGGCTTAAGGATGGAATAACATACATACTCAATTGTATATGAAAATCTATCTTACCCTATAGGAAAGTAGTGCAGAAGGGGATAAGAGAGGGGGGAGGGAATGATAGAAGAGAGGACAAATGGGAGGAGGGGTAATCAAGTGTTTTGCATGACTACATATAAATAACCTATATTTGACATTCAGATACAAGAAGCAAGAGAAGCATGAGAAGGTAAACAGGGAAAAGAAATCATAAGGAACTTATCAAAGTTGAACTATTGAAATTGCTTGCCTTCTCAATGAGGGTGGGTGCAGAGTGAGGAAGGGAGAGAATGTTGAACACTAAGTTTTAAAAACAAATCTTAAAAATTGTTTTTACATGCAACTTGGAAATAAAATATACATGCAATGGGGTATAGAAATCTATCTTACCCTACAGAAAAATAGAAGGGAAGGCAATAAGAGAAAGAGGGGTGGGTGATAGAAAGGAGGGTAGTTTGGTGGAAGGGATAATCATGATATATGCTGTATTTAGTTGGGGTAAGGGGAGTGATGGGTAGAAAATTTGGAACACAAAATCTTGTGGAAGTTAATGTTGAAAACTAAAAAAATAATAATTAATAAAAAGAAAAAAGAGAGATGATGAAATTTTACTAATTAATAGTCATATATCTAAATATAACTTAGAAAGACAAAAGCAAACATCTCTGATTATTTATATTCAGAACACAATTCACCACTTTTTCTTTTTTGTTGTTGTCGTTCAGTCATTTTCATTCATATTCAACCATTCATGACCTCATTTGGGGGTATTCTTTGCCAAGATATTGGAGTGGTTTGCCATTTTCTTCCACAGTGTATTTTACAGATGAATAAACTTAGGTAATTTGCCCAGGACCACACCATACTTACAGCTAGTAAGTATCAGAGGCCAGATTTGAACTCAGGGTGGTATCTCTCCCTGGCATTCTTTCCACTGCACCACCTAGCTACAAATATTTATGAAACATCCTGGATGTTAAGTTCTGTAGCAATTAATTTAGAAAATATGGATCTTAAATGAAGGCTCATTTTTTTATAGTTAAGTATTTTCAACATTTGACCCTTTCTACCTAATTGGAAGGATGAAAGTGTAATGGAAATGCAGATTTGAAGATCTTCCCTGCCCCTAGGCCCTTTGATTGGCTTAAGAGACTTTGATTGACTTAAGTGACTCTGAGAACCTTCTTTAATTTGAAAGTATACTCTGCCCCCTAATAGGCTGAATGTGGTCACATGGAGCCTGTGGTAGGAGCCTTGATTTTCAGGAATGACCACACCTTGATGCTGTGTGATTGGGCAGTGGGTCAAGAGGGTGGTTACATTCTCTGAGCCAGAGGAAAACTATATAATCCCTGATTTGAGGCTTTGCTTGGGGGCTCACTTTGAGTAGTTTTGTGTGATTTGACCAGATGAAACTCTGGGCAGCCATTGTTGAGAGCCCTTGGGCTTTGAAAACCCAGATGTTGATGCTTCCCTCTCTGGTAACTGTGATTTTGATATTGATAATGGTTGGACAGTTTGGAAGCCTGTCTGTTTGATCTGTCTGTATACTCTGAAATTTGGGGTGCTGACCTTTTCTCCCTGAACTAAGTAATATATGTTTGTTTGATTAAAGTAAGCTTGTTAACCCATTTTGAGTTGCTTTCCTTTTGAAAAGCAGATCTAAGAACCTGTGTTGGCAGGTACCCTGGGGATGTTGGAGTGCTTGCTGCTACAGAAAGCTACTCCAGTTTGCAAATGTATACAGACATAGTGTATCTATATGACAGTAGAAAAAGGAAGATAAGCAGGAAGAGGAGAAAAAGGAAGAGTAGGAGTAGAAGAACAAGGAAGGAAGGAAGGGAGAGAGAAAAGAATACAGAAAGAAATTTTTAAAAGGAAAGAAATCCAATTGAAGCTATCAACAACAAAGCAAATAGCTTTGATTTTCACTAGTAAAAATTTTAAATTATCTCAAATGACAAATCAAAGTAGGCCATTGTCTCCAAGGCCAAACTAGAATACTTCTTAACCTATGTTGAGGTAACAGAAAAAGAACATATTCAGGGAGAAGACAAATTTCTGGTGTGAGCAAGTTCCTTTTAAAAATGTAATTATTCTAAAAATTCCTATTTCTGTCGAAGTAACCACCATTCTTTCAGCCTCCCAGATTCAAAATGTTGATATTTTAATTTCTTCCTCATTCTCCCTCACACCTCACAAATAATTAGTGCTTTTTTTGTGAGAGTAACCTTCACATAAGATTTCTACTCAACTTCTACCTCGGATAAAGTCTCAACCCGTTCTGGTCTAGATTATAACAACTTTCATATTGCCACAATCCTCTTCTCAATTTCATCTATCCTGCATACTGTTGCCAAAGCAATTTTCCTTAAACAACATCTGAATATTTCACTCTTCTACTCAATAAATTCTAGTACTTCCTATTAAATCTAGAATAAAATACAAACACCTTTGTTTAATTTCTGAAATCCCTCATGACTTTGCCCCAACTTGATTCCCTGTCCTCACTGGGCATTACTTTTATCCTTTCCCACACTTTGCAATCCAGAAGAACTGCTGTCCCTATCTCCTGTATCCAAGCCTTTACACCACATACCCCCCATTCTTGAATTGTTCTGCCTTCTCACCTCTGCCTCAGACCTTAAGTATTATCATTTGCATGATGCTTTTCCTGGTACCTTTAACTGCCTGTGCCCTTTTTCTCAAATTACTTTATATACATTTTTTTATTGATCTGAAGCTATTCTTTTAAAATCATTCTCTCGACATGGGTATATATTTATATATACACATAGGTGTAGTGTTATATGCATGTATATCTAAATACATATACATGTGTATAAATATGCATAATATATACACGTGTGTATATGTTTATCTTTGTTGTATGCCACATTAATGTGTAAGCTCCTTGGGCATAAGGATTGTCAATCATTTTATTTATATCCCAGTACCTATAGATAACAGAACACCTAGAATATAATAATGAATTAATGCTTGTTGATTGATTAATACCTTTTAAAAAACATAAAAAACAGGAGAGAAGTTGAGGAGGTGAGTCAAATGATATGTTGCATTAAAAGCACAGTATTATAGATACAACTTTAATATTTTCTACAGCATTTGTACATGATTAAAAATGTCTATAAGCCTGTTTACTGAAATACGAGTTCATATAAACTACAAATGTGGTAGAACAACTATGATGTTTTATGTCCAATTAAGAAGGAAAAACTAAACAATGCTTTTCATCACTGGACACCAAAATGTCATAATTGCAAAACTTGCCTACTTTCTCCATCACATTAAGAGAAAGCCTCATGGTTTTATATGGTTTTCCTAAAGTTTTATAGTATTTCTGTATAAGAGGTATTTAATTTTTAAGAAAATATGTTTCTTTTCTTTTTTAATCTTTTTTTCTTTTTTATTTTTAATCAAACGCTTTATTAACTTCTAGTTTACATCATTCATTTCCACAAGATTTTGAGTTACAAGATTTTTCCCCACTTTACCCTTACCCACAACCCCAAAAATAGTGATCCCACTGTATATCCACTCCTCCAATCTTCTCTCTCCCATATCTTCTCCCATACCCCCTCCAACTTTCCAGTAGGGCAAAGCAGATCTCTGTGCCCCAATGCCTATATATCTTATTTCCCAGTTACATGTAAATTAATATTAATAATAGTATATATATATATATATATATGCATATATATTAATTAAACATTTTATTTTAAAACTTTGAATTCCAGATTCATTCCCTTTTTCCCTTGTCACCCACCCTTACTGGGAAAATAAGCAATTCAATATAGATTGTACATGTGTAGCTAAGCAAAACATTCCCATAGTGGATATATTGTAAAAAGCTGACTATATTTCCCTCTCTCCTATCCTACCTCCCACTTGTTCTAATCTCTACTTTGATCCTGTCCCTTTTCAAATGTAGGTACTTCCAACTTCCTATCCCAGCCTGCCCTCCCTTCCATCATCCCCTCTCTCATCCCCTTCCCCCCCTACTCTCCTTTAGGGTGAGATATCCTATTTAGTGTGTATGTTATTACCTCCCTAAGCCAAATTCAATGAGAATGAGGTTGAACCATTCCCTTTTGCCTTCCTGTTCTTCCCCTCCATTGTAACCATTTTCTCTTGCCTCTTCTATATGAGATAGTTTACCCCCATTCTGTCTCTCCCCATCTCCTCTCAATTATGTTCCTTTCTCACCTCTTAATTTCACCTTTTAAGTATTATCCCTTCCTATTAAATTGGTCCTGTGCCCTCTATCTATGTATACCTATACATACATATACACATATGTATTCATATGCCCATATATCCTCCTATATAGATATTTATATGTTTGAGTGTATACACACACACACACACACACACACACACACACACACACACATTTCTATTACCTTCAACCATTCTCAATTACTTTCAATTCCCTTCAACTGAGAAAAGTTTCATAAGTTACAATTATTGTTTTTCCATGTAGGAATTTAAATAGTTCAATTTTGATAAGTTCCTTATGATTTCTTTTCCCTGTTTACCTTCTCATGCTTCTCTTGCTTCTTGTATCTGAATGTCAAATTTTCTATTGAACTCTGGTTTTTTCATCAAGAATCCTTGAAAGTCTTCTATTCCACTGGATGACCATATGTTTCCCAGAAACATGATACTCAATTTTGCTGGGCAGGTGATTCTTGGTTTTAATCCCAGCTCCTTTGACCTCTGGAATATCATATTCCTATCCCTTTGATCCCTCAGTGTGGAACCTGCCTGTGACTGGTCAGGCCACCCTGAGGCTAAAATCTTGGGCTCCCATGGAGTTGTGCTGGGTTCTCAGAGTCTTGTGCTGGCCACTTCCTGCTGGCCTGCTGGGCTGTTCTCAATGGGATGTTATCTTCTCTGTGTCATTTTGTGGATTCTGTAGCTCAAAAGTTTGTTCAGAGGCACCTTTTACATGGACTGGAGGAGGTGGAAGCGGAAGCCCCATGGAAGTCCTGTTTCTACTCTGACATCTTGACTCCACCCTTAAGAAAACATTTTAAAGGAATACATCTAATAGTCCATAAGCAATGATTACTACATTATATATTCCCAAATGCTTTTTCATTGAATCTTCACAAAGTCTTACCCTGATTCATTATAATGTCTTGGAAGTGACCTTGGATTCATAATGGCTTTGGCAGATAATTTTAAGGGCTTTAGGAGGTCTTGCCATGCTTAATGATTTCAGCAACATTCTCCCAAACAGAGTAAGTCTTCTTTCAAAGACCAGCCTAGTTAAGTATGGAGAATTCCAATATAAATAGAGAGTTAAGTGAGAGTAAGGAAGAATTGAGTTTAACTGGCATCAAGTTTTTGCTAGTTGTGTTACCCTGGATAAAATACCTAATCTCTGTCTGATGCAATTTCCTCATATTTAAAATGAGAATAATAATAGTTACCATCTCCCAGGATTGTGAGGATAAAATGAAATATTTGTAAAACACTTTATAAAACAGAGCTATATAAATGCTGACTATTTATTATTATTATCATTATTTTATAAAGTGAGTAAAAATATTTTCTTATTGCCATAACAGCAGAAGAAATGACAAAGTGTCCGTTGGTCCTGTTCAGTGCCCTTCTGTCTCTGTGGTGATGGTGACAGAGCAGCAGACAAAGGTGTCAAGGGGCCCGGAAATCATAGGATTCGGTTTATCTATAAACTTTAACATTACCTTTGGGTGCTTTTAACATGACATTCTTTTCCAGTGACTAATGAGTGGACATGCTACTGGGAAAACTGAATTATATTAATTTTGACATTCTTGGTTAAATTAATTAAACTAGAAGAAAGAAGGAGGTTGTCACTAAATGGAAGAATAATTCAAAAGTTCTCCTTGGAGAAAAAATAAAGGAATTGGTGGAATTAGTTTTATTGAACATTTAAAGGCAACTACAGTAACATACTCTGAGACATTTAGTTATATTATATTGCAGTGTTTGTAGTAAGTATTTATAAATGGCCCCCATAAAATGTTAGAGGCTATGTAAAAAAAAAACCCACAATATAAAATATGTAAAAATTCTAATAAAAACTAGTAAGAGTCTAAATTAAATAAGCATATTCTTTGATTTTCAGTGACTTTAATAAATAGGTGGGAATAAATGACAATTTCAAGAAAAATATGTATACATATACATTATATTCATATAACATATAATATATGAAAATCCAAATAAGGGATAAGGAATGAGAGTCACCAAAGGTTTGTAGACTATACAGAATATAGTGGTAGATGATATGGAAATGGTGACAGTGATAGAAAGATAGATATGGAACTAAAATGGATATAGAATTAATATTTTGATATAGAAAATAACCAATAAGCACTCAACATAGCAAACACAGAATTACATTATAAAATGATGTAATGTATTAACTAATGAGATATGGTTTATTATTGTCTTGTGCAACTTTTCTAAATAAGTTATTTCCACATAGTCATATCAATGGTGTGCTAGAAGAAAGACAAATTAAGACAAAGCTGGAAGAAAGAATAAAAATGTGAAATATATATACTGTTAAACTTCAAACCACTCAATCCTAACCTATTCAAACAAATGTTAGAAGAAAAATGAGATAATAATGATGGCTAGCATTTATGCTATACTTAAAAGTTTGCAGAGTACTTTATATTTTGATTCTTATAACAACTTTTTGTGAGGCAGGTGTTGTTGTTCCATTTTTAGAGATGTGGAAATTGAGACTGGGGGCAGGTAAGTGGTTTGCTCAAGGTTACACAGTCCATATTTGATATCTCAGGCAAGATTAAAACACTAGTCTGTCTGACTCTAAGGTCAAAATCTATCGACTACCCCCCCCAGAAGAAATGACATAGACATCGTTTATAATAATTTCATACACAAAGTTTTTTTAACATAAATTAATTGCCATAACAAGGAAGCAAAAGAGTCTAAAACTGCTTTAGTCAGGGAACATCTGTCTTATTCACAAGTCAGAGAAATATGGCAGCCAAGGGCAATATAGAAATAGAATGTAATCTTATTTATAAAATCTTGTAGAGAAAGAAGGTTATTATAAACAATATTACCTAATAAAGCAGAAGAAAGTAGTGTCAGGTAAAACCAGATTAAAGAAGGCTTAACAAGAGACCCAAACAAACAAAATCATCCCAAGGGCACTAAAAATAAAAATCGAAGGATGATAAACAAAACAAAGATAGAAAAGATTTGTAATAACTTTTTTTTACAATAAACTTTTTCTGCCATAAGTGACAATAGAGCCACTATACTTGGACCCTAAAAGTGCAGTACTAGATCTTCTTACAGAAGAGGTAAGAACTATAATCAAGAAAAAAAAAACATGAATAAATCAACTGGAAAACAGGCATGTTGAGGAAATTAGTTCTGCAGCTGAGGCTAAACTTTGCTAATACCTCGAAAAAATTCAAGAGACAATCAACTATTATTAACCTATATGCCTACTTTGCCATCCTTATTAAATTTTTACTGAAAATAATCTATACAAACACTGAGAATGTACTCAAATTAGGGAATTATCAGGGAACTGGTTAACTTCATCTTGACCATCACACAACTGGCTTAACAGTGTAGGGAATATCACCCCATGCTTATTGTCTGCTGATTTTTAAAAAATTGATTAGATAAGTAAAGCACCACTTCAAATCTTCTCTCCTATAGCTGTGCCTACCAGTCATACTTCAAAATTATTTTAAATTCCCTTAATATTAAACCATAGAGATAGCCTCGATTAAATACTCCCTGATAATAAATGTCAGATAAAATGCATTACAGGGAAATATATGCTCATAAAAGGTGTTGTCTACTGTAATATAGGAATTCCAATGTAAAATCAAAGTTGAAAAATGATTCCCTATGAATGGCAAGATCCTCTAGATACTGTTATTTGCGGATGTAATTGTTTATTGTATCAAGTCCTAGAACATGCAGAATTTTGTGGAAGAGATCTATAACCATTTAAGAGTTGACTCTAACCATCCACAAAGAAATAGATTAATAATGCCTGTCATCTATGCCTTTATCCATTTCACCCAACCAATGACATTCATTTAGATGGGAAACCTAGAGAGTTTATCCATTACTATTTATATCTTCATGGGATAGTATCAATGCACCATGAGATGGGCCCATAATAAAATAGGAAGAGGGTGAGAAAGTTGGATCACTGTTTGGAAACTGCAAAGCTCTTTTAATGACCCCCAAATCTGACTAGAATCAAACACTCATCTTTTTAATACACTGTATATTGAGGATGATCCTTTCATTTTTTTTAAATGTAACTATCAGCTGGCTCCTTATAAAAAAATGCGTGATGCTATTATGCAAGTCTTATGCAGATTTCCAATTGTTCTTTGCCCTTATATCAAATAACAATAGTATGGTTACAAGAAGAGAATCTGATTTTTATCAAAACTTTGAGTTTTATTTTCATAGCTTCATGGAATGTTTTAAAGCAATCTAGATGATCCCATACTTAATTTGGTGTCAAAAGTCCTGGCTTTAAATTGCAGCTCTATCAGTTACTACATGATCTTGTAGAAATCACACCTTCTGTAAACCTCTGTTTTCCCATCTATAAAATGGGAGGACTGAACTAGATAAACTATCCCTAAGGTTTCTTCTAACTCTAAATCTATGATCCACTGAAGATTTATTCCAAAGTGCAATAATTAAAATTAAATCAGAATATTGCTTTGTTAATATTACTTATTGTCACAAGGGTGACAAACTTTTTGCCCACAGAAGAATACTATGGGAAACTTCTCTCAAAACTAAGCTGTCAAAGAAAAAGAATCAAATAAAGTTATTAGACAAGATTAATGTAGGTATATAGAATTGGAAGATTAATGAAGGTGTACAAATTAGAGAAGATAATAGCAGTATACAAGGTGGAATCACTGAACCTCAGAAGCTGAAGGGAGGTAAATTATTAGAATATTATGAGAAAAAGTTAAAATGTGAATGGATCATTTCTTGTAGCTAATAGTACAAGTACTTCTATTATTCTGAAGAAAGCATACTCTGCAACTGGCAAGAAACCCCCAGTAGTTTCTTCAAATTAAAAAAAAAAACTATTCTATGCATAAGATTGGTAGAATTTTGTAGTAATATCAAGTTCTAGAAGTACAACAATAGGGTATATTAGGTTAGAATCTTGATTCTACAGATCCTAAAAATTATGTATTGCTGTATGGTCATGAATCATGGAATATTACATTCCCTAAAAAATTAAAATGAGTATCACACAAGGACAATGGAGAAAAACATGGTGAGTACAAATAGCCTGTGACATGTAACAAGGAAATTTGAAGAAGAACCAGAATAAAGCATGTTATTAGAGAAATATATATATATATATATATATATATATATATATATATATATATATATTCTTATTTTGTTTTTTAAATTTATTTTATTTTCAATTCACAGAACAAAGGCATTTTCATAGCATAGTAAGATAAATTAGATGATTGCACATGAAACTGAAAATCTACCTTGTACAATTTGCTATTCCCTCCAAATATACAACAACGTTATCTTGCAATTTTCTTCTTTTTCCATTCACCATCGCCCAGAAATGGCTACCATTAGGCACAAATAAGGTACACACAGACACACATACACATGCATACACATGCATATACATATATATGTAAAATTATTCTATACATACGTTTATTTATCAATTTTTTCTCCGGATGCAGATAGCACTCTTTATATGCCCTTTATTTTTGTGTATTTGTAATAGTCAAAATGACTTAGTTACTCGAAGTCATTCTTAAAATAATATTGCCAGGGGGCGGAGCC
Source organism: Gymnobelideus leadbeateri (assembly GCA_011680675.1). Lineage (NCBI taxonomy): Eukaryota > Metazoa > Chordata > Mammalia > Diprotodontia > Petauridae > Gymnobelideus > Gymnobelideus leadbeateri. Next base: position 437,591 of record WOXC01005094.1, on the reverse strand, counting down.
AAGATGGCGGAGTAGAAACAGCTCGTCCAAGCCACTCTGCCCCCAGATTCCCCCCAAACTATGTAAAAGGGGACTCTGAACAACTTCTGGAGCCCGAGCACCCACAGAATGACACAGAGAAGCTAACCTCCTGCTGAGAACAGCCCAGCAGCCCTGCAGGAAGGACCAGTGCAGTGGTCTGGGACCTGGCAGCGCGCAGAGCACAGGAGCCGAGCAAAGCCCAGGTCCCCGTGAGCTGAGGTTTTAGCCCCAGGGCGGCAGGGCCAGCAGCTGGCTGGAGGAACCCCAGAACACCAGGAGCTGTGGCGACTCCAGAATTATCAACATAGACATGCCTAGGACAAAGTAAGAGGTTAGTGTCCTATGGACTTTGGGACCTGTATTTGGGGAATGCGTCAGCTTCCTCCCCTGGGGGCTAGAAGCCACTGAGGAGACATGCCATTTTGTAGTTTTCAGAGGCAGCTCAAGCTCCCAGCCTGCATGCTAACTGTAGGGAGATCCAGCGATCAGTCTTGGGGGGTAATCGCTCTTGCTTTAACCTCCCTGGATCTGGATTGTGATCTAGGGTGGAAGTTGTGGGTGGGTTTACAGCTTGCCAGAAACGGAAGTTGCCCCCCACACGTTCGGGACGAAAATTCCTCTATGTGGCCTTAAAGCCATAGTGTGGCAACAAGCCCAAAAGTCAAGCAATTAAGTGGCAACATGCCAAGGCAAAGGAAACAGAAAAATGCAACCCTAGACTCCTATTTTGGGGGCATAGAGCAGGAAAAGGACTGTGAGGTCAGAAGTCCTGCTCCAAAAGCCCCAGGGGAAAACATGAGCGGGTTGCAGGCCATAGAGGACCTTAAGAAGGACTTTAAAAATCAAATAAGAGAAGTGGAGGAAAAATTGGAAAGAGAAATGAGAAGGATGCAGGAAAAGTATGAAATGAGGGTCAACAGCCTGACTGAGGAAAACAACACCTTAAAAAATAGACTAACTCAAATGGCAAAGGAGGCCCAAAAGGGCAATGAGGAGAAGAATGCCTTCAAAAGTCGAATTTGCCAGATGGAAAAAGAATCTCAAAAGTTCACTGAGGAGATTCACTCCTTCAGAGTTGGACTGGAGCAAATGGAAGCTAATGACTTTACGAGAAATCAAGATGCTGTTAAGCAGATCCAAACAAATGAAAGATTAGAAGGCAATGTGAAATATCTCATGGGAAAAACCACTGACCTGGAAAATAGATCCAGGAGAGACAATTTAAAAATTATTGGACTACCTGAAAGCCATGATCAAAGAAAGAACCTAGAAATCACCCTTCAAGAAATTTTCAAGGAAAATTGCCCTGATGTTTTAGATCCAGAGGGCAAAATAGAGGTTGAAAGAATCCACCAATCACCTCCTGAAAAAGATCCCAAAAAGAAAACTCCCAGGAATATTATAGCCAGGTTCCAGAATCCCCAGAGCAAGGAGAAAATCCCCCAAGAAGCCAGGAAGAAACAATTTCAATATTGTGGAAACACAATCAGAATAGCCCGGGACCTGGCAGCTTCTACACTGAGGGATCGAAGGGCATGGAATATGATATTCCAGAGGGCAAAAGTACTGGGAATGAACCCAAGGGTCACCTACCCAGCAAAACTGAGTATTTTGTTTCAGGGGAAAATATGGTCATTCAGTGGAATAGAGGACTTTCAAGCATTCCTGAGGAAAGAACCAGAATTGAATAGAAAATTTGACATCCAGACACAAGAAGGAAGAGATGCCTGAGAAGGTAATCAGGGAAAAGAAATCAAAAGGAACTTATCAAAGTTGAACTATTTACATTCCTATATGGAAAAACAATAACTGTGAGTGATGATATATTTCTCACTATGAAAATAATGGAAGAAGGGTGTATGGTCATATGAATACATATGTGAATGTGTGTGTATATGGATGAAGGGCATAGGTTTAATTTGTTGGGAAGGGAGGATACTCAACGGATGAAATTATGAGGTGTGAGAGGAAAGTGGTAAGAGGAGATGGGGAAAGACAGGGTAGGGCAAACTATCTCCTGTGGAAGAAGCAAGGGGAAGTGGTTGCAAGGGAGGGGGATAATAGGAAGGGAAAAAAAAGGCAAATCCACATTCTCATCGAATTTGGTTCAGGGAGAGAATGACATACATACTAAATGGGATATCTCAACCTGCAGCAGAATAGGGGAAGGGGGATGAGAGGAGGGATGATGGATGGGAGGGCATCCTTGGGGGGAGAGGAGGTTGGAAGTACCCACTATAGAAGAGGGACAGGATCATGTAGGGAATGGACCAGGTCAGGGGTGGGATGAGTGGGAGGGAATTATAAGCAGCCTTGTACAATATATCTACTATGATAATGTTTTGCATAGCCAGACATGTACAACATGTACTGAATTACTTATCTCCCAAGAGGGAATGGGTGACAAGGGAGGAAGGAAATGGATCTGAAATTCGAGGTCTTAACATTAAATGTTTCAAATATATATATATATATATATACATATATATATATATATGTATATATATATATATACTAATATTAATACTCTTTTGCTTGTAATAGGGAGATAAGATGTGCAGGCATTGGGACACAAAGATTCACCTTCCTCTAATGGGAAAGTCGATGGGGGTATGGGAGAAGGTATGGGAGAGAGCAGATTGGAGGAAGCGATATCTTGTGGGACTGCTATTCTGGGAGGTTGGGTAGGGGAATAATGGGGGGAAAATGATTGCAACTCAAAATCTGGTGGAAATGAATGATGTAAAACAGAAGTTAATAAAGCATTTGTTTAAAATAATAATAATAATAATAATATTGCTGTTACTATACACAATGTTCTCTTGGTTCTGCTCACTTCACTCGTCATCATTTTGTCAAATATTTCTATGCACATATGATTTGTTTGTAATTTATATATACACATATATGAAATATATGATTTTTCAAAGACATAGGACTGATCATATATTAAGAACTAGGCATGATTAGTGTTCCACTGTCATCCTTAGGAGAAAATAAAGATGGCCTCTAGTATGTTGAATGATAAAAGTATGAGTTGACATGGACAAGAGCAACCCAGAATGAAGAGGTATCATTGGAGGGACCATCCACAACAATGAAATAATACATCCATTTGAGTATTTTCTCATTGGAATTTTATCATGCACACACACTCATAGGCACACACACACACACACACACACACACACGCACACACACGATCAGTGGTTCATTGTATTGTTTATGACCAAAATATATATATATATATATATATATACATATATATATATATATATACATATATATATATATATATATACTTTGAAAGAAAGAATTTTTGTAAAGAATATGTAAAGCTTCATATGACCACAGATTGAACAAGAATATAAATTATTTTACTCTGATAATGCAGTTCTGGTGATATTATTTTAATATGCTCAGTGAAAATCTTTTCAATGCTTAGTTTAATAAGGTGGTTTCTAATCCTTGGAAAGAAAGAATATAGTGGATAGTTCTGTCAAAAAGATAAAGTAATGTAATTCATTGGTGAGGCAAACCTCATCCATAAACAAAACTTTTGTTGGAGGTCAGGAAATTGGAGGGTGAAAGTAGAGATAACTATAGGTATCACCTCCTTATTTGAATCAAAGATATTTCTTTCCCACAATTACACTTTAGACTTCTAAAAAATATAAGCAATATGATATCAAGAGAGGAATGGACTAATTATTTTTGTAAATTTACAAGGGGAAACTCTGTAACTTGGGCTATTTAATATATTTAATGGTAGAAGGGATAATGAATGCCCTCTAGTTCAATTTCATTTTATAGATGACACAAGTCCCGGATAGGGAACATAATTTGCCCAGAATAAAAATAACACTAAATGGCAAATAAATGTTTAAAGTAAGGTTGTCTTATTTCAAATCTGGCCCACTTTCCTCTCTAGCATGATAGAGGAAGTATAACTAATTGATGTGTCCGCAACACCAAAGAATTGGGAAATAGAAGACATGAAACTTAAGAAATGTTACATTTAGGCTAGATTAATATTGGTGCAGCCCTAAAAACTTTCTCTATCTATGGCACCATTTATGGGAGGAAAAGCACCACAAAAGCAGAGATCCTACCACCTGTATCTTTGTTCACCTTAAATATATCACTTTTCCCATGATCAATAGTCAAAAAATGTAATGAATTAACAAAGAAATGAATGAATGAATAAAAATATCCCTATTTTTCATAATTATTAGATTATCAACCAAGAATTTTTCCAAGCTTCTTATCCAACTCACTCTCTCTTTCCAGCAAATATATATCTCTCAAGATAAAAAAAAGTTCTTAAGCTTACTACCCTCTTTACTACCCACTGGGCCCTAGAAAATATAGAACTTTGTCTTTAAAAGCCCTTTTCTACTTTTCTGAGGTTCACAGTGAGTTGTTCATGATAATCAATTTGGCAAATAAATGTACAGTATTTATGGACCATGCAAGAAACAAGAGCATTCAGTAAAATGACAAAAAGGTTTAATTAAAGCATATATAGCCTGGATGTGTCATGGACCCCTCCAACACTGACAGTCTGTGAACTAGTTCAATTACCTCCAACCTGCCCTCATACTGGCAAATGGTACTATGCCATTTTGGCACAATATCAACCTCTCAAACTCTCAGGGACCTCCAAATAATTATGGTGTGGGGAAGATATCTTCTTGCTGAAGGAGGAGGAGATATTAGTGCAAGATATCTTAGTGTTGTGAGAGAAGGGGGAAGAAAAAAAGAGATCTCTAAGGAAATGGCCTCAATTTTTTCCAATGATATGAGGCAAGATTCTCATATGAGAGGGTGGGAGAAGGGTGAATCTTGAGGAAGGATAAAAAGTTTTGAAAAGCCTCAAGTGAGTGGAATAGCAGGTTGATTAGGTTGGTGTAAAAGGATTGCCTTGCTCCATTAAGATTATATGTCATAAAATTGTAGAAAATAGGGACAGGATAGTTTGTAATTTTTAACAGTTTTATTCAGAAGCATATTGTAGGAGCAAAGGTAATGGAAAGTGGGAGTTATATAAGGCTTCAGTTTTGCAGGGAAGGATAAAGCAGCAAGGGACTCTAAAATAGAGGACAGAATAGAGTTCAACTGATTAGCGAAGATGGAGAACGAAGAGAGCATAGCAAGTATAGGGGCGGCAGGCTGGGAAATAACTGAGAGGTTGAGGGACTGGAGATTTTGTGAGTACAAAGAAGAGAGTTTGGAGTTAAAAGGTAAAGAGAAAGGCAAAATAACAAATTATGACCAGATGAATTTCAGAGTTTCTGAACACTGAAGTCAAACACTTGTGGGTAACGGCAGGATCAAGAACTAAGGAATCAAGAGTTACTGGCTTTGAAGGAAGAAGAAGAGGATTTGGTGTGAGACTGTGGGGAAGGCGAAACGACATGTGATCAGATAATGAACATTTATGTCAGGTATGAACCCAATGGTCCTTATATAATGTTTCCATGGTCCTCAAATGGTTGTTTGGTTTACTTTGTCTGTTATATACTTTAGTATTCTAAAACTAGTTACGTGTAAAAAGACCAAAATTTCTTGCAGGCATTGCTACCTAAATAATTTTTGTTCTTTTAAACACATCCCCTTAATACATTTATTGGAGAGGAAGTTCTCTAGCTGGTCCTCAGAACAGTATGTATGTCTGTACTCAACATTTTACACAACAAGTTGTTTCTTTATAAGTTATTTTCATCACTTTTTTCTTTACAACAATGTCCTTTGTCTTCTCCTTTCAGCAACTAAACTATCCCCCATTAACAGGTAAGTAACAAGAGGCAATCTGAAAAACCTTCCTCAGATGGCTGAGAAACTATACTTCAAAGAGTACGTGGTAAAGAAATCGTCAGTCATTTGAAAATCCTTCGAGTTTGTCCTTAGTAGCTAGAATGGAATAGCTTCTAGGTGCTGGATTTTTCCTATTTCTCACCCTAAGTTGCCATCTCTTTCTTAATGAAATAAATATTCTGGAGTCTAGTTCTCCAAGAGGGGTTGTAGCACCAGCATCTCTGCCTCAGTAGACCATGGTCCATGACATTTCATTAACTCTAGCTCCAGGCTGCTCTGGATATGTTAGAACACACCTTTTCTATGAATTATATTACCTTTTCTTTAATCATTTCTCCAAACAACTCTCCCTTTTTTCCTTTTTTCTGAATTCAGGTCTCCTTATATAATCCTTAAATCCAAGAACAAGGACCCAAGTGGATTCCTACATTCTTCATCTTCATCTTCATTCCAGACAATAGTAGGTTTCTTGTTCTGGCATTACAGCACTTGAAACCATGCTGGAAAGCTCCAGCAATATAAGATGCGTCTATTATACTTAGATGTTATAATGCACTGATTACAAGACTTAGAGTAAAAAAGATCTGGGTACAGTTCCTTTCTCAGATATTTCTTTAGCTGTTACTTCACTTCCCAATTTGTTTCATCATCTGTGAAAAGGAGATAACAGCAAAGACTCACCTCACAGGGTCGCTTTGAAAATCAAATGAAAAAATGTAAAGTGCTTTGCAAACTTGAAAGGACTATATAAATATTTTCTAATGTTATTATGTGTAAAATACTGTGATGGGCAGCTAGGTGGCACAGTGCTGGGCCTGGAATTAGGAAGACCCATCTTCCTGAGTTCAAATCTAACCTCAGACAGTTACTATCTAAGAGACCCTGGGCAAGCCACTTAATATTGTTTGCTTCAGGCTCTTTATCTGTGAAATGAGCTGGAGAAGGAAATGGCTAAAAACTCCAGTATCCTCATCAAGAAAACCCCAAAGAGGGTCATGAAGAGTTAGACATGACTAAAACTATAGAACAACATAAAATACCGCTTACTTTTATTTGTCCTGTAACTGCTTCTATGCTTGAAAATAATTTTGAATTCCATATGGTGTCCCATAATTTGAGTGTTCAAGAATTAGAGAACAAGTTCATATCTAAGTTATGTATGATCAATATTACCTCTTCTCAGAATTCTCCTTTCCAGAATTCATATTCATATTGTCATTACTTGTCACAATGTGAATACAGATTTACTAAAACCCAGAACTAATGATTCTGTGTTCCTGGTTTTGATCTCTGTCTAATTAGTTGAACCATTAGCTCAGCATGCCATTTTTTTGGCTTTTGGTTGACCATGTCTGTTCCTGTGGGATACCATAGGTAAGTTGAACCATTCATTGTTTTCCTGTCACCTTTGTAACACAATCTATTTTATATCTTTGACTTTATAGGTTATCTTCTGTGCATCAGTGTCACGCCAAAACTTTTTATGGATTTCATTTGCCTCATAATACTATAAGAAAGTTCTGTACTTTCCTGAACATAGGCTGCAGATATATAGACACTCACTTTACACAATAGATGTGTTCCTCATAGGTTGTGCATAAATCAAACTTTTGTAAATTGAATATTCAAGGAGATGTCGTTAAAGGAACACAGAGTTTAGCCTTTTGTGAAGCAATTTATCAGCCTGTAATTTATTTACTCTGTAAATTCAGGTAATTTTCTACATGCACTGCCAATTTACAGATGTCTCTCCTGACACACATACCCAAGTTATTAATGTTCTTTCATTTCTGTAAAACAAATTATATTGTATTTACTCTTCAGAAGAGGGTGTTTAGGTTTGAGCAGACCTCTCTACAAGATCTGCCTCTGCCACAGTTCTCTGTGTGACCATAGGCAAGACCTTTAAACTTTCAGTTTCCTACTGAACTTTTAAACCCTATAAATTGCAGAGAATGGAATAGTCTGCATTGATTGAGGGAATTCCCTCATCTATGAGCTCTCTAGAATGATGACATTATAGAATCTGTATTCCTATATTACATTATATATGTATATTTATATATGTATATAAATATCCATATATGTATATATACACACATATATGTATGTGCATATGTGCATTATTCAATTATATGAATTCATTTTGTCCTGTCCCTTTTCAGAAGTGGGTGCTTCCAACTTCCCTCCCCCCCAGCTTGCCCTCCCTTCCATCATTTCGCCTCTCATCCCCTTCCCCCCACTCTCCTGTAGGGTGAGATATCCTATTTAGTATGTATGTCATTCGCTCCCTAAGCCAAATTCAGTGAGATTAAGGTTTTGCCTTTTTGCCTTCCTGTTCTTCCCCTCCATTGTAACCATCTTCCATTGCCTCTTCGATATGAGATAGTTTACCCCATTCTGTCTCTCCCTATCTCCTCTCATTATATTCCTCTCTCAACTCTTAATTTCACCTTTTAAGTATCATCCCTTCCTATTATATTCGATATGTGCCCTCTATCTATGTATACCTGTAAACATATATACACACATTCATATATGTATTCATATGCCCATATACTCTTCTTCAAATATTTTCATACTTAGAAAAGTTTCCTCAGTTAGAATTCTTGTTTTTCTATGTAGTAATATAAACAGTTCAACTTTGATAATTTCCTTATCATTTATTTTCCCTGTTTACCTTCTCAAGCTTCTCTTGCTTCTTGTATCTGAATGTCAAATTTTCTATTCAACTCTGGTTTTTTTCATCAAGAATGCTTGAAAGACCTCTATTCCACTCAATGACCTTATTTTGCCCTGAAACATGATACTCAGTTTTGCTGGGTAGGTGATTCTTGGTTTTAATCCCAGATCCTTTGCCCTCCAGAATATCTTATTCCAAGCCCTTCCTTCCATCCTTCAGTGTAGAAGCTGCCAGATCCTGTGCTATCCTGATTGTGTTTCCACAATATTAAAATTGTTTCTTCCTGGCTGCTTATAATATTCTCTCCTTGATCTGGGAATTCTGGAACCTGTCTATAATATTCCTAGGAGTTTTCTTTTCTTTTCTTTTCTTTTCTTTTCTTTTCTTTTCTTTTCTTTTCTTTTCTTTTCTTTTCTTTTCTTTTCTTTTCTTTTCTTTTTTTTCCTTTTCTTTTTTTCTTTTCTTTTCTTTTTTCTTTTTTCTTTTTTCTTTTTTTTGCTTTTTGGAGGGCAATTGGGGTTAAGTAACTTGGCCAAGGTTACACGGCTAGGTTTTTTGTTTGTGTGTGCGTTAAGTGTCTGAGGTCGGATCTGAACTCAGGTCCTTCTGACTCCAGGGCCGATGCTCTACTCATTGTGCCACCTAGCCACCCCAAGGAGTTTTCTTTTTGGGATCTTTTTCAGGAGGTGATTGGTGGATTCTTTCAACCTCTATTTTGCCCTCTGGTTCTAAAACATCAGGACAATTTTCCTTCAGAATTTCTTGAAGAATGATTTCTAGGTTTTTTTTTTTTATCATGGTTTTCAGGTAGTCCAATAATTTCTATATTATCTCTCCTGGATCTATTTTCCAGGTCAGTGATTTTTCCCATGAGATATTTCACATTTCCTTTCATTCTTTCATTTTTTTGGCTCTGCTTAACAGAATCTTGATTTCTCATAAAGTCACTAGCTTCAATTTGCTCCAGTCTAATTCTGAAGGAATGATTCTTCTCAGTGAGCTTTTGAGATTCTATGGCCTGTAACCAGCTCATATTTTCATTTGGTGCTTTTGGTGCAGGAGTTCTGACCTCCCAGCCCTCCTCCTGTTCCATGCTTTGATCCTCTTTGCCCCCAAAATAGGAGCCTAACATTGAATTTTTCTTTTTATTTTGTTTCCTTTGCCTAGATTACTTGACTTTGGGGCTTTTTATCACAGTAGGACTGTGCCACCAGCCAGGGGAGCTTCCATCCCAAATGCTGGGGTTTCCTCTGGTGCCTGAGGTATGAGTTGGGTCCCCTCTATGATGCCTCCATACACTCTGGCAAGCTGGTCCCAAACCCCAAAACCTCCACCCCAGAATGCAGTCCAGATCCAAGAAGGTTAAAGCAAGAACAATTACCCCCCAGACTGATTGCCCAGTTCCCCCACAGTCCTCTGGCCAGGAGCTGAAGCTGCAATGTGGCGCAAGCTGCCCCAACTCCTCAGTGGTTTCTTGCCTCCAGGGGAAAGAGGCCAACGAGCTCTCTCACCTAGTAGCTCCCAAAGCCCATACTGCACTTACCCCTCACTTTGTTCTTGGCATCTATGTGTTGATAATTCTGGAAATGCCACAGCTATTGGTGTTCTGGAACCCTTCCAGCCAGCTGCTGGTCAGGCCACCCTGGGGCTAAAACCTCTGACTCACAACTCAGAGGGGTCTGGGCTGGGCTCCCAGAGTGCTGGGCTGGCCACTTCTTGCCAGGCTGCCAGGCTGTCCTCAGAGGGAGGTTACCTTCTCTGTGCCGTTTTGTGGGTTCTGTAGCTCCAGAGCTTGTTTAGAGTCACCTTTTACATAAATTTGATGTGATGTGGGCCCGGAGTCCCACTTAAGTGCTGTTATTACTCCACCATCTTGACTCAGCCTCCTTCCTTTCCATCTCTTGCTTTAAAAATGAATGAAACTGGGGCAGCTAGGTGGCACAGTGAATAGATCACCAACCCTGGAGTCAGGAGGACCTGAGTTCAAATCCAGCCTCACATATGTGACATTGGGCAAGTCACTTAACCCCAATTGTCCTGCCTTCCCCTCTCCAAAAAACAAAACAAAACAAAACTCCAAAATCAATGAAACTAGCATCATTATTATTGCCTTTGGAAAAAGTTGTCAGTTGACTGACCCATTGTTCTTCTCTACATTGTTCTACATTTTTCACCATCTTTGTGACTTCCCACATCCAATAAATCCATTCCCTGGTTTCAACTCCCATTCATGTGTGCTTTCTTCCATTAAATTGTAAACTTCTTGAGGGCAGAGACTATCTGGCTTTTTTATTTGTATCCCTAGAACTTAGCAGAGTGTCTGGCACCTATATAACAGCTAATAAATGCTTCTAGTTCATTAATTCATTTACTTTTCCACTGTGCTGTGGAGTTTGCAATTTTTTTCTGGTTCAAAATCTGGTCATCTCTTTAGGACTTACCTGTAAAGATTTCTTTACAATTTGTGGGACTCTGGCTCTCAGTTTATTTAAAGAAATGAGATGACATACAAATTAAGTCCACATACTTAAACCTATATTTTTGACGACTAACTACTCTAGACAACCATTTCACAGGGGAATGGTTCTTCCAAGAATTTAGGTTTGTTGTTGTGCAATCATTTGTCATATCTAACTTTTCATGAAATTATTTGTGGTTTTCTTGGCAAAGATACTAGAGTGGTTTGCCATTTCCTCCTCCAGCTCATTTTACACATGAGGAAACAAGGTCAAGCAAGGGGTAAGTGACTTGTCTAGTTCCACATAGCTAGTAAGTATCTGAGGTCAGATATGAACTCAGGTCTTCCTGTCTGCAAACCCAGCATTCTATCCACTGTGCCACCTAGCTGCCCTAGAATTTAGGTACAAGATAAAAAAGCCCCTCAACATATAATAATATTAGAAGAAAATGTCTACCAAAAATAAAGGAAGTATTTTCTGTTGGATCCATGATAAAGATTAAATATGAATTTTGAGAAATAAAAATTCACATTAATGTAATGTTTTGTAACTTATTTTCACAACTGTATTCTTTTTAAGAACAGAATTATGAATGGGAGTTGAAGATCTTCCCTGCCCATTAATAGACTTCTTGTGGAACCCAACAAGAGAGGCTTGATTAGGGGAGGCTTGTTTTTCAGGAAGGCCCACACCTTTTGTTACTTTGTAATTAGGGAGTGGGTCAGGATGGGTGTGATATTCCCTGACCCTGAAGAAGGGTATATATACTGAGGTTAACATTTTTGCTTTGGGGTTTACTCATGGGAAGAATGTTCAAGTTATGTACCTGGAGAGACTCTGAGTAGCCATTAAGGAGTCCCGCAGCTTTGAAAACCCAGATGTTGGTGCTTCTATCTCTGGCAACTATATGTATAGCTTTGGTCAGACAGCTAGAAGCTCTGTCTGTTGAATAGTATTCTTTTCTGTCCATATTTTTTGTCTGCTTGTAATTTCTGTTTGTATTTTCTGAAATTCAGGGTGCTGGCTTTTTCCCCTGAACTAAGCAAATGATATATATGTTTAATTAAAGTAAGATTGTTAATGTCTTTTGAGTTGCTTTCCTTTAGAAGAGCAGATCAAGGAGCCTATGCTAGCAGCCATCCTGGGTATGCTAGGGTGTTGCTGTTACAAGAACTCAGTGGTATTAGGTAATACAAGAATTACTATTGCAACTTTGTGGAAAAAGAAATCATGGTTTGGTGAATATATTTAACTTGCACATGGCTCATAAATTATGGATCCATGACATGAAACAAAATATCCTATTCCGAGGTCAATGCTTTTTCCTCTATCCCAGAAAATTATAGATACCCAAGGGGTCCATTTTAGACTGAAGGGGAATAAATACTTGTTGATTTATTGAAAGGAAACTATGTCTTCCTATTCTGAAAATCTTTCATCCTAAATGATAATGGACTAATTATTCAAATGACTTTAATTTCTGATTTTCTCAGAATCATGGAATCTCAGAGCCCAGACTTCAAAGGTCATCTATACAAAATTATACCTGGGCTAAAATCCCCCAAATGTAACAAATAGTCATTCTGCCTTTGATTGAAGACCTCTAATGAAAAGGACATTGCTCTCTCCTGAGACACCACATTGATAGCTCTAAATATGTTTGTTTGTTTTTTTTAACCTGGGGTCCATGAACTTTTAAAATAAAATATTTTGACAGCTCCATTACAACAAAACTGATTTTCTTTGTCATGTTGTGTATTTTGTGTACTTAAAATATTTTGAGAAAGTTTTTTTTTTCCTTACCTAGAATGCCAACATGATCCATGTCACAAGAAATGTTAGGAACTCTTGGACTATCCCATTCTGACACACAAAAACTTTGGAATACAGCTATATTGTAAACTGAAGACTGTATTATAATTTCTTAAAATTTCACCATGTAGTGTGAAATAAAGGACTGATCATAATGAAATGAGGGTTGATTATGGAATGTTTCCTGGAAAATATGAGTTTTTAGCTGTATTTGGAAATGTTAAAGGAGTACAATTATCAGAGAGACAGCAAAAAGATAGAACTAACTACATCACATAGCATGATCTTCTTGAATTAACCAGGAAGCTATCAATTAGTGGGAAAAGAAGAAATTGGTTAAAAAGTAGGGGTATGACTAAAAAAAAACTTTGAAGACTACATGGAACAGTTTAAATTTGATAAGGTAAGCTAAAGGGAAGCAATGTAATTTTGCTAGTAGGAGAATGGCTAAAGAATTATCATCAATGAACCACAAAGTAGCAGAAAGAAGAGAAGGAATGTTGTATATAATTAGATTTAATTAGAGATTCTTTGTTGGCATTGGCGCTACTTTTGAAGCCATGGAAAAGTAGATGACTTAGCTTCTGTTACCATTATGGATTTTTAGGAATTTATCAGCTATCAATCAACATCATATAACCAGACCAGTGTCAGGTCAAAAAAAAAAAAAAAAAGATAGGAAGTCCAGGATAAATACCGGAAGCCTCTATCAGGAGCCTCCAATTTGTGAGCTTATAAACTAATGAATACGGATTGCTGGCAAATCAGTTTCTATAACAGTACACAGAGTTCACAAGTTAGCCATAAAGACTACCTACAAAATGAAAGGGCTGAGGATCTTGCCTGTAGCAAGTATAAAGGGAAAGGACCATTACGCAATGACTTGGAGAGACAAAGTATAATATTTCTGTTTGATATAAACCCAAGTAATAGCTTTGCATTAACAAAGTGCAGCACCTCTCTGAAAGTAGAATGTAAACAAACTAAAGGAAAACATCTCTATGCTTTGGGATATCAGGAAGAATTAAGTTTGCCTTATCCACTGAGTTTTCAGTTCTTGTATAAGAACAAACTACTCAAAAAGTCCATGAAGGAACTGTGTCTAAAGATAGACATATCCATCTTCCCTTGCTCTGCTTAAAGACCAATTGGTGGGACTTCAAATGGAGAGCTTTATCCTAAAAGAATGGAAGACATGCTTTAAGGAAAAACAAAATGTTGACTGGCTCCATGAGTGTGATCCAGAAACTCTTCCAAGATTGTTTACAATGGCAATGAGTTGAACAAGTACATTAGTTAAGTTGAGGTTGACACTTGTGGTGGTGTAGCTATTTAGATTGCCACCTCGTTAGGGGCAAATGTGAAAACATTTGGAGTTTGCTGTTATTGTTTACTTGGAATTGTAATCATAGGTTTAGTTTTGACATTTCTAATCAAATGTAGTAACATAAGCACCCTCAGACTTTCAACACTTAGTAAGACATGTATGCTTATCTAAGTTTATAAAAGGAAGAGAGCAATGACCAAGAACAACCACCTGCTTGACAAACTTGAGTTCGCAGGTGTCCCTATTCCCTCACTCTCTGGAGTGTCCCTCAAATTGAAAGTGATCTTTTTTATCAACAAATAGCCTTCTTGGGGGAGGCTAGGTGGCACAGTGAGTGAGTGCTGACCCTGGAGTTGGGAGGACCCGGGTATCGGTTCTGGCCTCTGTTACTTAGCACCCACACATAAATAACTAGCCGTGTAACCTTGAGCAAGTTACTTAACCCCAATTGCTTAAGAAAAAAAGAGAGAGAGAGAGAAATGGCTTTTCTTAATGTACTTACTATGAATAGGAGTACAAAGAAACAAAACAAGACCACCATCATCAAGACAAGGTCACCTGAACAAAGAAATTATCAGAGGTGAGTTTTGGGAAAGGTTAAAAATAGTCAGAGATTTAATATGAGAAACAGAAATAAAAGGCATTTTCAAGAATTTACTTGACACATGATTTAAACAATATATCAAAGAAAGGGAAGTGTAGAATAAGGAGACAAATTGGGGGAAGGGTACATACAATTCTAGAAGAGGAGGTATAAAGTTAGAATATCAATGAAGATCTAATTAGTGAGGCTGACCAAGTGAATGACCAAGCTGTCTTTGGAACATTTGTACAACATATGCTATAAGGTGAATGGGTGTGTTCCATTCTTCTGCCTAGATACAGCATACTTTACCATGGTAAAGAAAACCCCTCCTAAAAATCTTTCAAGGTAGCAATGTCTGGAGCACCCATATACTTTTATAGTAATGTCAGCACAACCAAAAAAGATAGACCTAGAATATTGGTTCAACAAAGGACACGGTATAATATAGAAAATTCAAGGCAAAGTCAGTCATGAGGACAAATATAAGATCCTTGACAAATGCTATCAGACTGACAACTGACTAAATAAGAACCAGATTGGCAAGAAGAAAGAATCTGAAATTCAGCAGAAAGAAATATATCAGAATATAGGAGATATGTCAGAATGAATGTCTGGTAGTTTCCTAACCATCCAGACATCCCTTTTACAGATTTACCTTTGAGGAACTGATTAGATAAAGGAAAAGAAAAAGCATTCCACTTTGCTTTTCATAAAATGGAAGAATGAAGATGTGTAGAAAGGATAGGCATAGTGGCAGTTTTAACCTTACTTATTAGTTATATTAGGCATAATATGAATTTTGGCATTCTTTTTTCTAATTTAAATTAATTAATTTATTTTTATTTTTCAAAATTAATTTCCAAAAGGTTTAGAGTTCCAAATTTTCACCCCATCTCTCCCCTCCCCCACCCCAAGATGGCATGCATTCTGATTACTCCTTCCCCCAGTCTATCCTCACTTCTATCTCTTCACCCCCCCTCTCTGATTCCTTTCCCCCTTACTTTCTTGTAGGGCAAGGTAGCTATCTATATCCCATTGCCTGTATAACTTGTATCCAAATTGCATGTAAAAAAAATTTCATTCGTTTTTAAAACTCTGATTTCCAAATATTCTCCCTTCCTCCTTCCCCACCCACCCTCATTGAGAAGGCAAGCAATTTCAAAAAGCTAATGCACATATAGTTATGCAAAACACTTCCATAATAGTCATGTTGAGAAAGACTATATTTATCTCCATCCTATCCCACTTCCCAATTATTCTATTCTCTCCTTTGACCCTTTTCCTCTTCAAAAGTGTTTGCTTCTTATTACCCCCCTCCCAATTTTCCCTCCCTTCCACCATTCCCCCCATCTTGTTTCCTTTCCCCCTACTTTCCTGTATGGTAAGATAGATATCCATACCCAATTGAGTGTATCTGTTATTGTCTCCTTAAGCCAAATCTGATAAAAGTAAGGTTCACTCATTCATTCTTACCTCCCCACTCTTTCCCTGTGATGTGAAAGCTTTTTCTTGTCTCTTTTGTGTGAGTTTACCCCAATCTACCATTCTCTTTCTCCTTTTCCCAGTACATTATTATTTATTATTTCTCTTTCCTGTTTATCTTTTCATGTTTATCTTGAACCTTGTATCTGAAAGTCAAATTTTCTCTTCAACTCTGGACTTTTTATCAAGAATGCATAAAGTCCTCTATTTCATTGAATGTTCATTTTTCCCCTGAAGAATTATACCCAGTTTTGCTGGATAGGCAATTCTTGGCTTTAATCCTAGCTCCTTTGACCTCTGGAATATAAGATTCCAGGCCTTCATATTGCTTACTGTGGAAGTCACTAAGTCTTGTGTCAATCTGATTGTGTTCCCACAATCCTTGAATTGTTTCTTTCTGGCTGCTTTCAATATTTTCTCCTTGACCTGGGAACTCTGGGATTTGGCTACAATATTTCTATTGATCAGAGAATTCTTTCAATTTCTATTTAACTCTCTGGTTCTAGAATATCAGGGCAATTTTCCTTGATAATTTCTTGAAAGATGATATCTAGGCTCTTTTTTTGATCATGGCTTTCAGGTAGAAAAATAATTTTTAAATTAACTCTCCTGCATCTATTTCCCAGGTCAGTTGTTTTTTTCTAATGAGATATTTCACATTTTTTTTAATTTTTTTTTCCATTCTTTTGGTTCTGTTTTATAATTTCTTGATTTCTTATATAGTCATTAGCTTCCATTTGCTCCATTCTAATTTTGAAGGAATTATTTTCTTCAGTGGGCTTTTGGACCTCCTTTTCCTTTTGGCCAATTCTGTTTTTTAAGGCATTGTTCTCTTCATTGGTTTTTGGGCCTCTTTTGCCATTTGGATTAGTCTATTAATAAGATATTATTTTTAGTATTTCTGGGGTACTTTTTAGCAAGTTGTTGACTTGTTTTTCATTATTTTTTTGCATCACTCTCATTTCACTTTCCAATTTTCCTCTACTTTTCTTATTTGATTTTCAAAATCCTTTTTGAGCTCTTCCATGGCCTGTGACCAATTCATATTTTTCTTAGAGGCTTTTGATCTAGGAGCTTTGACTTTGTTGTCTTCTTCTGGTTGTATATTTTGATTTTCTTTGTCACCAAAGTAAGATTCTATAGTCTGATGTTTTTTATTCTATTTGCTCACTTCCCCAGTCAAATATTTTACTTTTAACTCTTTATTAAGGTACGACTCTGCTTCCAGTGTGGAGGGTGTATGGTCCCAAACTTCAGAGGTTTTGTGCAGCTGTTTTCAGAGATACTTCTAGGGCCCTGTAAATTTTCAGTTCTTCCAAGGTGGTATAATCAAAGGAGAAGTGTTTAATCCTTTCCTGGACTGTGCTCTGGTCTGTGAGTGACAACAAGCATTCTTTTCTGCCTTGGAACTGTGAGGATTCCCTTTCCACTGCTACCCCAAGCCCTGCCAGCCAGCATTCATCCTTGCCTCAGGGCCACCACCCAGACCTGTGATCCATATCAAAGAATATGCAAAGCAAGAAAATCCTGCCTCAGTGCCACAATAGGGATTCCTGCAATCCCGCTATGATCAACCACTTGATCCCCCCACTGTCTGTGGACCAAGAGCTCTAGAAGCAGCCACAGCTGCCACCCCAGCCTCCACCAGGGCCTGATGACACTGCTCTCTTACCCAGTTCCAACAGCCTTTTCCCACTGATGTTGCAAGTTGACTTTGGCATTTGTACATTGAGAAGTCTGGAAACAAAGCTGCCAGTGATTCAGTCCCCTGAGGTTTGCTCTAGCCTGGTATGTGCCAGTGCAGCCCTTGCTAGACTGTGCTTTTATACCAGCCTGGGTGCAATAGACCTTTCCTGTTGACCTTCCAGGTTGCCTTGGGCTGAAAATCTGTTTCACTCTGTCATTGTGTGGATTCTGCTGTTCTAGAATTTGTTTAGAGTCATTTTTGACAGGTGTTTGATGGGCTTTGGGGAAAAGTTCAAGCAAGTCCCTGCTTTTACTCCTCCATCTTAGCTCTGCCAAATGTTGCCATTCTTGAATTCATATACAGGGAGAAGCAGGTATAATATGATACTTTATTAAATCAAATCAACAAGCACTTAATAAACACCTACTATGTGCTAGACACAGGGCTAATAAATGGGGATACAAAGAAAGACAAAAGATAATACCTGTTCTCAGTGAGCTCACAGTCTACATGTAAACAACTATAAATAAACAAGATTATATATATATATATATATATATATATATATACATATATATATATATATATATATATATAGGACAAATTAGAATAATCAAAAAAGGGGAGGCACTAGAATGAAGGGAAATTAGGAAAGAATTATTGAAGAAGGTGGGTTTTTATCTGGGACCTGAAGGGATCCAAGGAAGCCAGAAGATGGAGATTTGGAGGGAGGAAATTTCTCATATGGGAAATTTCATCTCATTCAAGGAACAACAAGGAAGTCAATATCATTGTATCATAGAAAATATAGAAGAGAATAAGGTGAGATAAGCCTGGAAAGGCAGGAACAATGTAAGTTATAAAGGTCTTTGAACACCAGAGAATTTTGATGACAACCAGAACTGTGACTTTTTTTTGCCTTTTGGAGGGTAACTGGGGTTAAATGACTTGCCCAAGGTCACATGGCTAGTTTTTGTGTTAAGTGTCCAAAGCAGGATTTGAACTCACATCCTTCTGACTCAAGTGTCAGTGCCCTCTACACTGTGCCACCTAGCTGCCATGGAAATGTGAATATTTTACAGAAAATTAAGAATGTACTCAAAATTGAAGTAAAAAAAAATTACTGTACTAAATATCGAAAAAACTTAGAAAATACTGGCTGGCTGTGAATTCTAAGGACAATAAGGAAGACATTTTCTTCAGCTATATTAGTGGCAAGAAGGCAATAAAAAGTGATATTCCTGCTATTTGGGATGGATGGAATGATAGTAACAAATAGTTGAAAGAAGGCAGAACTCTTCGATGCTTAATGTTGTTTTGGTTTTCTTTGTCAAAGGAAACTGATCTTCCTAATGAAAAATACATAACTAAAATCATTTTAAAATGAGGTGAAAAACAAAAGGTGATGATGAGAGAATATTTCCTTAGGTCAATCAGTTCAAGTAAGTAAACCGGCATGAACTTCAACATAAGGAACTAAATGAATTGGAACATGTGAATGCTGAGATACTATCTTCATTCTTTGAAGGATATTGAATAAAGGAAGAGATATCTCATTGTGGAAGAAGAGGAAATGATTTCCCAATAAAAAAATTAGGTCTGCAAACTATATATTAGTGAATTTGGTTTGTATTCCTGGCAGAATTCTAGAATGCATTATTACATTCTAGAGCATTGAAAGGGGAAATAATAATCACTAAGATCCCTATTTAATCAAAAAGAGATTATACCAAACATAATTTATTTTTATAGGGTAAATAGACTATTAGATCAGGAGAATGTTGTAGACATATTTCACCAGTCTTTCACAATATAGTTCATGCTAACATTTTGAATAAGATGGAATTGTGGACTACATGAAAGTACACTAATAAATTGAAGAATTGGTCACCAAAATAGTCACTAGTTGCCAACTTGGAGGAAGGTTTCTAGTAGGATGTTCTAAGGCTCTCTTCTTGTCCCTCTCTGTTCAACAGATTTTTTTTATAATTTACTTAGATGAAAACATACAGAATATGTTTATTATATTTGCAACTGGAGCACAGCTGAGAGGGATGATTGTGATAGAGTCACAGAGGGAAGCATCGACATCTGGGTTTTCAAAGTCAAGGGGCTCTCAACGACTGCCCAGAGTCTCGTCTGGTCAAATCACACAACACTTCTCAAAGTGAGCCCCCAATTGCTCTTTCTTTAAACTGCCTGGATCTGGATTGTGGTCTTCGGGGGAGGTTTTGGGTGGGTATCCAATTTTCCAGAGCAGGTGGACGCTTTACAGAGGCCACCCAACCTGCAGAAGTTGTGAAGACCCCACATTTGGGAAAGAAGCTCTCCTGTCTGGTGGCAGAGTCCTACTGTGGCAACAAGCCCAAAAATCAAGTAATTAAGTGGCAACATGCCTAGGCAAAAGAAACAAATGAACAGAAAAATTCAACATTGAACTCCTATTTTAGGGGCAAAGAGGATCAAAGCATGGAGAAGGACTGTGAGGTCAAAACTCCTGCACCAAAAGCCTCAAATGAAAATATAAGCTGGCTGCAGGCCATAGAGGACCTTTAGAATCAGATAAGAGAAGTGGGGGAAAATTGGGAAGAGAAATGGTAAAAATGCAAGAAAAGTATGAAATGAGAGTCAACAGCCTGACTGAGGAAAATAACACCTTAAAAAATAGACTAACTCAAATGGCAAAAGAGGTTCAGAAAGGCAATGAGGAGAAGAATGCCTTAAAAAGCCAAATTTGCCAGATGGAAAAAGAATCTCAAAAGCTCACTGAGGAGATTCATTCCCTCAGAGTTAGACTGGAGCAAATGGAAGCTAGTGACTTTATGAGAAATCAAGATGCTGTTAAACAGATCCAAACAAATGAAAGAATAGAAGGCGATGTGAGATATTTCATGGGAAAAACCACTGACCTGGAAAATAGATCCAGGAGAGATAATTTAAAAATTATTGGACTACCTGAAAGCCATGATCAAAGAAAGAACCTAGAAATCACCCTTCAAGAAATTCTCAAGGAAAATTGCCCTGATGTTTTAGATCCAGAGGGCAAAATAGAGGTTGAAAGAATCCACCGATCACCTCCTGAAAAAGATCCCAAAAAGAAAACTCCCAGGAATATTATAGCTAGGTTCCAGAATCCCCAGATCAAGAAGAAAATACTCCAAGCAGCCAGGAAGAAACAATTTCAATATTGTGGAAACACAATCAGAATAGCCCAGGACCTGGCAGCTTCTACAATGAGGGATAGAAGGGCATGGAATATGATATTCCAGAGGGCAAAAGAGCTGGGAATGAACCCAAGGGTCACCTACCCAGCAAAACTGAGTATTTTGTTTCAGGGGAAAATATGGGCATTCAGTGGAATAGAGGACTTTCAAGCATTCTTGAGGAAAAAACCAGAGTTGAATAGAAAATTTGACATACAGACACAAGAAGCAAGAGATGCCTGAGAAGGTAATCAGGGAAAAGAAATCAAAAGGAACTTATCAAAGCTGACCTATTTACATTCCTACATGGAAAAACAATACCTGTGACTGATGAAACCTTTCTCAGTATGAAAAATAGAAGAAGGGTATATGGGCATATGAATACATATGTGAATGTGTGTATATATGTTTACACTTATACATGGATAGAGGGCGTAGGTTGAATTCATTGGGAAGGGATGATACTTAAGGCATGAAATTATGAGGTGAGAGAGGAAAGTGGCAAGAGGAGATGTGGAGAGACAGGGTAGGGTAAACTATCTCATGTAGAAGAAGTAAGGGGAAGTTCCTGCAGGGGAGGGGTAGAACAGGAAGGCAAAAAGGCAAAACCATATTCTCATTGAATTTGGCTCAGGGAGAGAATGACACACATACTAATTGGGATATCTCACCCTGCTGGAGAGTAGGGGGAAGGTGGATGAGTGGGGGGATGATGGATGGGAGGGCATTCTGGGGGGGAGGGAAGGTTGGAAGTACCCACTATCCAAAAGGGACAGGATCAAAGTAGGGAATGGACCAGATGGGAGGTGAGATGGGTGGGAGGGAAATATAAGCAGTCTTTTACAATATATCTACTATGGTAATGTTTTGCATAGCTATACATGTACAACACATACTGAATTGCTTATCTTCTCAGAGGGAGTGGGTGACAAGGGAGGAAGGGAATGGATCTGAAATTTGAGGTTTTAAAATTAAATGTTTCATATATATATATAAATAATATATATATATATATATATATATACATATATATATATATATATATACTATTATTAATACTATTTTGCATGTAATTGGGAGATAAGATGTGCAGGCATTTGGGCACAGAGACTCACCTTGCTCTAATGGAAAAGTCGAAGGGGGTATGGGAGAAGATATGGGAGAGAGCAGATTGGATAAGGGGATATCCTGTGGGACTGCTATTCTAGGGTGGTGGGTAGGGGGAAAATGGGGAAAAAATTGTAACTCAAAATCTGGTGGAAATGAATGATGTAAACCAGAAGTTAATAAAAAATTTAAAAAAAAGATTTATTCAAAGAAAGTACATTCTGTTCCTTACAGATGAGCAAGTGTGGATAATCTATTCTGTTTAGAAGAGGTCAGATATCACTACCCAAAGAATCAAGGCACAAGAGTAGTCATGAGGCATGAGCAATTGTCAAAGCAATAGTAAGCACAGTACTTTTTCTCAATACTACTCACTAAGCTCATATAAAGTAAAGTACATGTGGAGAGCTGAGTGAGAGAAGGATAAGGATCATTGTAAAAGATAAGAGGATCGAAAGCCTTCACCTGCATTCATGGTTCCTCTTTTTTCATGCTTGGTAACCTTACTCAAGATGTGAATTATTACAATGATAGATAGTCTCCATAATTTAAAAAATCAGTCAATAAATAAATAACAGAGTGACCTAGAAGGCCAGTGTAGTATAACTGAGAGATTACTGGGTTTGCTAAATCTTCTAGGCTTTCAAATTTCACAGGGATATTTCCTGATTAGTGCTGGGACAGGACAAGAAAGAAACTCTGTCCTTCCCTTCAACTACCTTTAGATTGAGCTGCTACTGAAATGCTTGCATTCTTAAATGAGCTTACTGTTTTATCTACAATCCAATAGGATGTTCCTGATTCTCTTAAAACATTCACAAAATATTTTCTGTGAAGTGTCATATGGTCTCACCCAATTACCAAATTGCTTCACTGCTCCCAAATTGATAATGAACTTGTTTGTAATTAGTTTGCCCTTTTGATTAATTCAGTTATGGAGTCTAGACTTCTGTGTTTACTTTAATTGGGATTAAAGGGAGCATCCCCACTTTTTCAAGACAATAACAATAAACATTTATTAAAAACTGACTCCATTCCAGGCATTATGCTAAGTCTCAGGCATATAGAAACAAGAGTCTTTGCTTTCAAGGAGCATATATCCCATCCAAGTTCCACTTATCCTTCAAATTAGCTCAAATTCTACCTTTTCTGTGATGTCTTTTCTAATCAACATAACTAAAAGTGATCTCTTCCTTTTCTAAAAACCGAAAGGATGGAAGATTTAGCATTCCCATCAGAGACAATAACAATTTCCGTAGAACCACAGTGCAATGTCGGTTGATGGCATTATCCATAATGAAAGCTAATAGAAACACCAAAGACAAACTAAACACTATCTAAGAAAAGCAACTTCAGGACTAAATAAAGGCATTGGCTCTTGGAGAAAAGCAAAATTTACACATGACAGTTACTTCATGAAGAGGCCATAAGGGAAGAAAAGGGACATCTAATAACAAGAAGTAATGAGTTTACCCATTGGTTATATGTGTCATGCCTGAGCCCTCCCCACCCCAAGAACCGAATGTAATCAAGAGGAAAGAAAAGCACTTGGTTTGGGGGAGATGTTTCTGTAGCATTTATCTTTATTGGTCCTACCCAGTAAATTTTATTTAAAACCTAGTTGGGGGCGGAGCCAAGATGGCTGAGTAGAAACAGCTCATCCAAGCCTCTCTGCCCCCAGATTCTCCACAAACTATGTAAAAAAGGACTGTGAACAACTTCTGGAGCCCCAGCACCCACAGAACGACACAGAGAAGCTAACCTCCCACTGAGGACAGCCCAGCAGCCCTGCAGGAAGGACCAGCGCAGTGGTCTGGGAGCCGGCAACGCGCAGAGCGCAGAGCTCAGGAGCCCAGCCGAGCCGAGCCCAGGTCCCCATGAGCCGAGGTTTTAGCCCCAGGGCGGCAGGGCCAGCAGCCAGCTGGAGGAACCCCAGAACACCAGGAGCTGTGTCGACTCCAGAATTATCAACATAGACATGCCTAGGACAAAGTAAGAGGTTAGTGTCCTATAGACTTTGGGACCTGTATTTGGGGAATGCGTCAGCTCCCTCCCCTGGGAGCTAGAAGCCGCTGAGGAGACACGCCATTTTGTAGTTTTCATAGGCATTTCCGGCTCCCAGCCTACAAATCGTGGGGAGATCCAGCGATCAGTCTTGGGGGTAATCGCTCTTGCTTTAACCTCCCTGGATCTGGATTGTGATCTAGGGTGGAAGTTGTGGGTGGGTTTACAGCTTGCCAGAAACGGAATTTGCCCCCCACACGTTCGGGACGAAAATTCCTCTATCTGGCCTTAAAGCCATAGTGTGGCAACAAGCCCAAAAGTCAAGCAATTAAGCAGCAACATGCCAAGGCAAAGGAAACAGAAAAATGCAACCCTAGACTCCTATTTTGGGGGCATAGAGCAGGAAAAGGACTGTGAGGTCAGAAGTCCTGCTCCAAAATCCCCAGGAGAAAACATGAGCGGGTTGCAGGCCATAGAGGACCTTAAGAAGGACTTTCAAAATCAAATAAGAGAAGTGGAGGAAAAATTGGAAAGAGAAATGAGAAGGATGCAGGAAAAGTATGAAATGAGGGTCAACAGCCTGATTGAGGAAAACAACACCTTAAAAATAGACTAGCTCAAATGGCAAAGGAGGCCCAAAAGGGCAGTGAGGAGAAGAATGCCTTAAAAAGTCGAATTTGCCAGATGGAAAAAGAATCTCAAAAGTTCACTGAGGAGATTCATTCCTTCTGAGCTAGACTGGAGCAAATGGAAGCTAGTGACTTTATGAGAAATCAAGATGCTGTTAAGCAGATCCAAACAAACGAAAGATTAGAAGGCAATGTGAAATATCTCATGGGAAAACCACTGACCTGGAGAATAGATCCAGGAGAGACAATTTAAAAATTATTGGACTACCTGAAAGCCATGATCAAGGAAAGAACCTAGAAATCACCCTTCAAGAAATTCTCGTTTTCCTCTCCAAGCTCCAGCCACTACGAAGCTAACATGGCTAAACGTACCAAGAAGGTCGGAATTGTTGGTAAATATGGAACACGTTATGGTGCATCCCTCAGAAAAATGGTGAAGAAAATTGAAATTAGCCAGCATGCCAAGTATACCTGCTCCTTCTGTGGCAAGACCAAAATGAAGAGACGGGCTGTGGGTATCTGGCACTGTGGATCCTGTATGAAAACAGTAGCTGGTGGTGCATGGACCTACAATACCACCTCTGCAGTCACAGTCAAATCTGCCATCAGAAGACTGAAGGAATTGAAAGACCAGTAAAATCTTATCAAATGTCTGTAGCCCATAGTCCAAATAAATGGGTTAATTTATTGAATAAAAAAAAAAAAAAAAAATTCTCAAGGAAAACTGCCCCGATGTTTTAGATCCAGAGGGCAAAATAGAGGTTGAAAGAATCCACCGATCACCTCCTGAAAAAGATCCCAAAAAGAAAACTCCCAGGAATATTATAGCCAGGTTCCAGAATCCCCACATCAAGGAGAAAATACTACAAGCAGCCAGGAAGAAACAATTTCAATATTGTGGAAACACAATCAGAATAGCCCAGGACCTGGCAGCTTCTACACTGAGGGATCGAAGGGCATGGAATATGATATTCCAGAGGGCAAAAGAACTGGGAATGAACCCAAGGGTCACCTACCCAGCAAAACTGAGTATTTTGTTTCAGGGGAAAATATGGTCATTCAGTGGAATAGAGGACTTTCAAGCATTCTTGAGGAAAAAAGCAGAGTTGAATAGAAAATTTGACATCCAGACACAAGAAGCAAGAGATGCCTGAGAAGGTAATCAGGGAAAAGAAATCAAAAGGAACTTATCAAAGTTGAACTATTTACATTCCTATATGGAAAAGCAATAACTGTGACTGATGATATCTTTCTCACTATGAAAATATTGGAAGAAGGGTGTGTGGTCATATGAATACATATGTGAATGTGTGTGTATATGGTTACAGTTATATATGGATAGAGGGCATAGGTTGAATTTGTTGGGAAGGGAGAATACTCAAGGGATGAAATTATGAGGTGAGAGAGGAAAGTGGCAAGAGGATATGGGGAGAGACATGGTAGGGTAAACTATCTCATGTAGGAGAAGTGGTTGCAAAGGAGGGGGAGAATAAGGAAGGCTAAAAAGGCAAAACCACATTCACATTGAATTTGGTTCAGGGAGAAAATGACATACATACTAAATGGGATATCTCAACCTGCAGCAGGATAGGGGGAAGGGGATGAGAGGAGGGATGATGGATGGGAGGGCATCCTTGGGGTGAGGGGAGGTTGGAAGTACCCACTATAGAAGAGGGACAGGATCATGTAGGGAATGGACCAGGTGGGGGGTGGGATGAGTGGGAGGGAATTATAAGCAGCCTTGTACAATATATCTACTATGATAATGTTTTGCATAGCTAGACATGTACAACATATACTGAATTACTTATCTCCCAAGAAGGAATGGGTGACAAGGGAGGAAGGAAATGGATCTGAAATTCGAGGTCGTAACATTAAATGTTTCAAATATATATATAAATACTATTATTAATACTCTTTTGCCTATAATTGGGAGATAAGATGTGCAGGCATTGGGACACAAAGATTCATCTTCCTCTAATGGAAAAGTCGATGGGGGTATGGGAGAAGGTATGGGAGAGAGCAGATTGGAGGAAGCGATATCTTGTGGGACTGCTATTCAGGGAGGTTGGTTAGGGGAATAATGGGGGAAAATGATTGTAACTCAAAATCTGGCGGAAATGAATGATGTAAAACAGAAGTTAATAAAGCATTTGTTTAAAAAAAAAAAACCTAGTTGAGTTTGGCTCATAATGGTAAGCATACCTAGAAGAGACTGTGAGAGACAGAACTAGAAACCCGAATCCCTCACGTTTTTTTGTTTTTTTTTTTTTTATCTGTAAATTAGCAGAAGAAGGAGGAGTGAACTAAATGGTCTAAGGTCCCTAGAGCATAATCTTTAATAGTCTATGCTGCTACAATTCTAGACAGAGAGAATTATAGTAGGAATGCAAAGAAGCTAGTTTGGTGCCAAACTATGGTGGACCTTGAGTGACAAATACTTTTAAAAGTAATAATATTCATCATTAGCCAATACTGACCTTATGCTTTATTATCAGATTCAGAATGTTATAAACACAACTAGGTTCCAATTAGTACAAACAATGTATCCTGTGAATTCGAATTCTCACTGCAAATTTCCACTGTACTGGAACCAACTATCCTTTTTTTTACATAATTATAACTCCATCTGATGCAAATTTGAATGCAAGTGGCCACTTTGATTTTTGCCTCCATGTCCAGATGCCAGCTACTCTATACCCTTATCATGGTGGAAGGCTGAAAGAACGGCACTAGAAGATTACCCTACCATGACCACATTCCCCACTGGGGAGGAGTAGTTAGAAGAATAAGCAGAATCAGTCATTCATTTTTAAATCATATGCAGTTCCAAGATCCAGAAAATGCAAGAAAATATAGCCAGAGAGTATCACAGGAAAGATGCTATCAACTGTTTTGTATTCTCTATTCAACACATTACAGGAGGCATAGCACTTATCCTATTATATAAAAATAATTGTTTTCAGATAGACAAAGACAAAAATAAAACAGCTATTCTCAAGGATATTAAAATATACTGAAACATGTCAGACTCCTTGATCATGGATGGCACACATGGACTGTGAGTGGACACAGGATAAATTTGATGGCATTAACCCGATTATTTTCATACACAAACACATTTCATTATCTATGCCCTTTGATGCTCTGATACTAGATAGGAAATGGGAGAAGTAAAGGGAATGGAGTATTCATAAACTTTATAGTCTGTACTTCTCTACCTCTACTCCACATGACCAAAAGTTAACTATAGCAATGTGTGTTTATATTTCTTCTTAATCGGGCATTCATGTGATTCTTTTTTAAAAATTTGTTTCATGTTCATTCTGCTCCAATTTTAGCTTTTCTGCCAATTTAATGACATCCAATTCCATAGGACCAAAGGTTCAAGAACTGATGTGTTACCTATTCCAGCATTTCTTACAGGAAAATGATAGTCTTATTTATCAGACTATTTTTAAAATAACAACTGGAGGGAGAAAGTACTTGTTGAAATAGTTTAGAGAAATAGAAAGAAAGAAAAAACAAAGCAGCAGAATGTGGGATATGTTCTTTCTCCCAAATCACTTGATTTAATTGGACCTGCCACTGGGAATGTCTGGTGTGTATTTCTCCTGCTCCAGGACACAATCAAGGAATTCTGTCACCATTAATTTTCTTTTACTAGCCTCAGAGATCATAAATTTATTATCGAGCCAGGATTTGTGCTCAATTCTTTTGTTTATCTATATTTGAACTATAGATAACTGACTTCAACTTAAATAAATTAACAAACAAATGCTGACATCCATTGAAATCAGAAAATGTTCTTTTTATAAGCAAATCATGCCTATTTTATTTTTATTACTCATAAATTGAATATTTTTTCACTAAATTACTAATGCTAAGTGGCCATGAATTATCATTATATAAGGAATATCTGATAGGTCCATGTTATCTAGTAGATCCCCAGTTATTAGTACCTCCTCCTTTTTTCCAAAATTTACCTCATTTTGTATACAAAATGTGTAGGTTTACATTGTCTTCCCCAATAGAATGTAAGTTCCTTGAGGTCAAGGGCTATTTTATTTTTCCCTTTGTATACCCAGCTTGTGCCAGGCACTATACTGGCAAGCCAAAATAGAGATTAATAGGATTCCTTACAGATTTAAATCTTATAATTTTATATTCAATTACTCTCAGATCATAGAGGAATATTCCATGGCAAAACATCAAGCCATCTGACTCTTTCACAATTATTATTTTACTTCACTGAATTTAGGGGGATGTATCGAGTGTTCAGGGAGCTTTAATGTCTCTGGTATGATGGCTTGTTGAGGCCCTTGCAGGGCTTCTTATCCACATTTGGGCCCATTTATCACCCAACTCTCACCTGTGGATCCAAGAAACTGCAGCATATTCGGTGTCCACACCTTGGCAAAACCATCTTGGCAGACAGTATGAACAAAGTTGAGGGTAACCAATAGGGGGGTGTCTACCCAAAGACTCCCCCCAGTGAAATGGGCAGATAAGAACATTTGGTTCTAGTGAACATTAAGGTGATAGACCCAGGTGCCATGATGCCCTTAGAGCCTGGTTAGACATCAAAGACTCCAAGGTCATATACCGCGTTCTGGGTCATCACTTGTCATCCTGACTTTTGTCTTGCCACTGGTCTTGGGAAGAGAAAATAAGTCTGACAACTTTGTGCAACTCTGCCTCACTTAAATACAATTCACATGGAAGTCAGGCCATTACTCTATGTTGTCATTGGTTCACTTCAAAACAAAAGATGAACCACAGCAATAATTAACAATAGTAAACACTTATTTGGGAAATTAGCAAAAATTACAGAAAGTAACTCTAATGGACTGCTAGCAAATGTTTTAGGTTGATGACAAAAACCTAGCTTCCCCTATTTCACAAGTCATTCACAAGAATGCTTTTTAGGCTTGTAGATATAGGTGTAGAAGCAGAAGGTGGAATGCCAAGGGGGCAGGGGAGAGGGGATAATTTTCTCCAGCTTTGTTCAGCAACACACAAATAGAAGTGAAGCCAACAAATGGTATGAGTTATCCAAAGCTGTGGTTTGACTGAAGAAGATCTGTAATATAAGAAGACAAGGGACTCAAGTAAAGATAACACCTTTGTGTGTGACTGAAGTGGAGTGGAGACACAGATTATGTGAAATGAGTAAATTGAGGAAATGTAAGGTTGAGATATTTGAGAGAGTTTTTTAGTATGTTAATATTTTTAGAATGTTAGTATTTTAGTACGTTAGTTGCCCTGGTATAAGAGCAGGAGTTAAGGAAGGAAGCACATTTGTCAGGCACCAAACTCACTGAGAAAAGAAGAGGAAGATTTTGATAGACAAAAATTGCTAAGATTTTGATTGGGTGGTAGATATATACTCAGTGAATTGCAAAGAAGGAAAGGCCATTGAATGGCAATGGTAGAAGAAAAACCTGGAATCTCTGGAACCTGGAATGGGAAGGAAGGAGTATTGCAATTTCCCTCCCCTCAGCCTGTAAGTTGAGGATAACTAATGACAATACAGCCAGTGCTAGAAAAAACAAGGAGATTATGCCATCAGGATAAAACTAGGTCTCTGTGAGGGCCAGAAGATGGAGAGTGGGAAAGGAGTCATGAGTGAATTTAGCAAAGGTAGACTAAAGAAATATTGTCTGAATAAGATAATTTATTAACAGAGTACAAACCTTATAACAAAGGGGTAGATGGATTGCCTCAGTTTAAGCCAAAGACTCTGAGCAGGACAGCTCCTCTTATAGTTTCTGGGGAGTACAGAAAAAAAATAGGTCTTCTTAAGTGAGAACAAGTTATGACTGGTTACAGGGTTTGCAGTACCATTGGGGTAAAGGAATGATTGGTTACAGAGTTGAGGAATGGGGGACAATATAATTGGATGGAAACTGGGAATGAGGACTAGCAACAATACCCTTTTTCCCTTCTGTGACTAAGAAAAGTTCATTGTTTGAATCCATCTGCAAAGTTAGAGATAATGGACCAGAGTTGGCTTTATTGGGTAGCAAACCAGATGTCTTTCAAGGATATATTAGTAGTGTAAAGATATTAGACCAGATTCCTCAGTGTCTACATGCATCCCTCAAGAATAGCGGATTTCCCAGAGGCAAGAATAGAACAGTGATTAACAGGATAACTGGAATTCTAAGCTTAACTTATTGCAGGCCAAATGAATTTTGAACTAAGTTTGGAGACAATGAACTTAGGCAGTTGCAGGACAAAGTCAATTAACTATAAATAGGCTTAATAAAAATGATATCTAATCAATTCAATCTTTTCAAAGGGAAAGATTTAAGACAAAAACATTTTTTTTTTTTACCTATGGACTTCTCACTCTAGAAAGCAAAGCTCTCTGGGGTAGCTTTAGAGTGGTACATTGTATAGGAGTTAGAATAAGGGATCAGGTATTTGGAATGGGGTTTGAATGATGAATGCTAAGGGTGCAGAATCACTTGAGTGGGGAGGGAATTTCCAGGGGATGGATTCTATTAATCATTGAAGAATGAGTTTAGGTAGATTTGGAGTCAGAGAACCTAGGTCCAAATCCTAATTCCATTACTTCCCAGCTATGTGATCTAGGGCAAATCATTTAACCTCTCTCCTCAGTTTCTTTGGTTTTAATGTACAAAGATTGGGATATATTATCTACAAGTTCCTTTCCAGTTCCTAATCTACTATTCTAGTTACTAACTTTAGGATTTTGCGATTTAGTATGCATAAAACTCGGAATCATCGTCTAGAAAATTGTGGGAGTTGAGTGGGAGAAAGAGAGTAAATTAGAGATATGAAATTTGCTGACCCATAAAACTCCCCAATGGGGCATAAACTCGATTAAAATATAATTGGGAAATATTTAGTAAAAAGATAAAAACACACTATGATATTGATAATGTTAATTTGTAGTTTTCCTAAGTAAATATGTCTGACATATGCTGACATCCAGACACTAGCCTCCTTTCTATTCCTCAAACAAGACACTCCATCTCCTGACTCTGGGAATTTTCACTGCAAGTGCCCTATATCTGGAATGCTTCCCCTCCTCAGCTCCACCGCCTGGCTTCCCTGGCTTCCTTCGAGGTCTGTTTATAAAGAAGCCTTTCTTGATCCTGCTTAATTTTAATTCCTTCTTTGGATAATTTCAACTTTACCTTGTACATATTTTGTTTGTTTGAGGTTGTTTGTATGTTGTCTCCCTCATTGGACTAAGAGTTCCTTGAAATCAAGGGCTATCTTCTGCCTTTCTTTGTATACCGAGTAGTTCCAACAGTGCCTGAAACATGGTGGAGAGCTTGATTAATGTTTATCAACTGACTAACTAATTCTTGAAATTATACCACACTACCTCCTGCAGGCTCAAATCAGAAGAACTGAGATTTGAATTAAAGTTTTCTGCTTCAATTTCATTATTCTTTACAATAAAGCACGTTACATTGTTTTTCTTAACCTCAGAGGCCAAAACTAAAATCTAGAGCTAAAGAGAGACAGATTTAGGTTCAAATGGAGAGAGAACATTAACAATTATAAGTTTCCAAATATGGGGAGGGCTTCCTTAGAATATATTCAGTCTTCTATTACTGTTAGTGTTCAACCTGGAAGACCACTTGTCTGGAATGATATCCAGGGATGAGGAACTTGTGGCCTTCTATGTCCTTGGGTACAACCTTTTGACTGAGTCTAAGTTTTATAGAACAAATCCTTTCACTAAGGGGATTCATTCTGTGACATGTGGATTCAGTCCTTTGCTACACTTGAGGACCTAGAGGGCCACATGTGACCTTGCAGCCACAGAGTCCCTATTCCTGAATAGACAGCCTTCTTGTTCAGGTCAAGTAGTAGCAGGTGGTATTTGATCTCATTTTCAGTGCTGGAAGAGTGTTCTGTGAAATCTAAGGTTCAGGAAGGATATCTGCAATTCTTGTAAAGTTTGTACCCCACAGGTTCTTGAGCCTAATTCTAAAAAAGAAAAAAATTATATATTTTATTGGTGGAAAGAGAAAAAAGTAACTTGTGTGATATACTCTGTTCTGCTGTTATTGTTGCTACCTTTTGTGATTTTATGGAGTGAAATTCTGGTGAGATGCACTTTCAGGAAGGTCCATGAATAAGCACAGAACTTGTTGACAGCAGCCTGGGGTTGCCTTTAGATCTAAATGGCCATCATCATTTCCATGTGTCATGCAGGGAGCCATCCATAATTAATCAGTAGAGTCAATCTGCATGTATTCATAATCTCAACAACAAAAAAGCAAAAGTCAAATCACTTAAATAAATCGAAAAACACAGGATATAAAAATGTTTATTATTATTATAATTGGCACAACACAATTTATGCAAACAGTTCCATAAATATGATTGTCACTCACAGTGAATATATGGCACAGGGCTCAGAATTCACTCATGTAATTAAAAAACCCACTACCCTGCAGGACTGGGACAAGAACAGGGCTCAGCTATGATACAGCTGAAGTCAATTCAATTTGGATTTGTATTAGCAAGTTAAGACAGATTTCATGATTGGTGCCATTAAATTTGTTCTATATTTTTAGCCAACACTTCTAGAAATCCCTAGTCTCACCACTACATCTCTAGTGCCTCTGATTATTTTATTTGCCCTTTAGGGAAACTTTCTAAGCATTATTATACTTTGTTGAGATACCACAACCAGGCTTATTATTTCATAAGTGTGTTTTTCCTCTGGAACATTTTTCTAAAATGCCCTCATTCTATCTCCTCATTGCTCACTTCATGAAGTTTATGATACAACTTCTGTCCAATTAGTTGAATAGTTATTAATCATCTCTAAAAAAGTGAGCAAAGCATAACCTTCTTTCCCCTAACCCCTACTTTATACAAGCACCTGGGCCCTGAAATCTCTTCTGGAATTGAGCAAGAAAGACCTGTGTTGAAGTCCTGCTTTTGACATATAGTAGTTAGATAATCCTGGCCAAGTCTCTTAACCTCTCAATGCCCCCAGGTTACTCTGTAAGACTTTAATTGTCCATATATATTTCCACACTGGAAGTTCATTATGCCAATGAAATAATAATTCCATTTAAAATATGTGTATACATATAGATGTCTGTGTATATAGTGACAAATTTACATATATACATATATATGGGGGAATATACAACACACATATATATGCCAGAAGGTTCTTGTTATATGTGCCTTCATTTGCCTCAGTTTCCCCAATTATAAAATAGGGATAATAACCTGGAAGTTCCTAGATGTGCCTTTAGAGCTCTAAGTTGACTGTCTTTAAGAGAGCACTTTCACACAAAGTTCCCTCTACTGATGAAATCACAGGTCCCAGACATCAACATCCTACCCTTTGAAAAAAAAAAAAAAGAATTCAGGTTTGGTAAATGACTTACCTGACATCCCATAATGATTTCAAATTCAACATGCCTAAACCTACCTTAATATCCCGCCCCCCCGCCCAGGAAAACTTGATTTCCATTTCTGACAACATGACAAATGTTGTAGTTGTCAATGGGAGAAGGGATTATCCATACCAAAATTGAAACCACAAAAATAGATTTGCCCAATATTTTTTTATTAACAAGTTCAGTTTTCACACACATTCATTTTATACCTGATAAATTTCTCAATGTAAGTGTAATGGGGTCTCAATCTCTGCCAGCAAAGGACTGCTTGCCCATGGAATCCTATCCTCCACCACCAATGTTGCTGCGCCTCTGCTGAAGAATCTGCATCCTCCAACCCTTAGTTGTATGCAGCCATCAAGGGAAAGCTCCAGAGGTTTTTTAAAAATCAAGATGAACCAAATGAAATGGCTCATTCTGAAAAGGAGATAGAAGACAATGAAGATGAGGACATGCCAGAAAACGAAGAGGAAAGCCATGAAGAAGAGGGTATGGTTCCTCAAAAGAAGGGCAAGAAGGCTGTCATTACCCCCAGCAAAGAAGGTATAGCCAGCCCAAAAAAGCCACTGTCACCACCACACATTCCAAGGAAGCAGCCATGACTTCTAATAAGAAGGCTACCATGGCACTTGCCAACCAAGTGACGACCTCAGTCAAAGTTATGATCTCATCAGGAAAGAAGGAATCCACTTCAGCTAAAGCAGTATCACCCCCCCCCCAAGGGTCAAAAAACCAGGCAGAATTCCAAAAAAGAGGACAGTGAATAAGAAGAAGAGGACAATGAAGATGAGGAAGATGAAAATTCAAGCCATCCAAAGGCACAAAAATAGCAGCAGCTCAAGCTAGCTAAGATTTTGAGCATGAGCAGGAAAAGGATAGTGATGAAGGTGAAAAAGAGAGGATGACTGAAGAAGAAGCTGTAGATACCATGCCTGCCAGATGAAGGCTGCTTCTGGGAAAGTTGGGAAAGTCAAGGATGAGGCGAGAATGAGGAAGATAGGGAGAAGAAGGAAATGCCTGCCAAAGAAGCACCAGGAAAGACAAAATGAGAAATGGGTAAACAGGAAGTCCCCAAAGCCAAGAAATAGTCATTGGAAGCTGACACATCTGCAAATTTCAACCTCTTCTCTGGTAACTTTAACTTCAATACAACTGATTCTGAGTAAAAACTGGTATCACGCACTTCTTTACAAAAAAGTATCTTACCATTGTGGATGTCTGCATTGGCACCACCAGAAAGTTTGGTTATGTGGAATTTGAATCTGCTGAAGACATGGAAAAGGGTCAGGAACTCAGTGGCTCCTGAGTGTTTGGCTCTGAAATGAAGCTAGGGGAAAAAAGACAACAAGACAGATCAAAATGCAAGGACACTCTTAACTCTTAACCAAAAATCTGCCATTTAAAGTAACTCAGGAGGACTTGAAGGAAGTGTTTGATGATACTATTGAGTGTCTTGATGTAGACTGCTCTGCACTAAGGATGGGCACCCAATGGAATTGCCTGCTGTTAAATTTAAGACAGAAGCAGACATGGACAAGGACTTGGAAGAGAAATGTGGGCCTGAGATGGGTGTTCAGGCATTTCAGAACTGCACAGTGGAGACATGCCAAGGAAAAGAGGACTTGAGATGTGGGAAGAATAATTCCCGAAGCCCAGAAAACCAGCAGACTTAAAGACACTGGTGCTTAATAGCCCCATCTACAGCTCCACTGAAGAAAGTCTATAGG
Source organism: Gymnobelideus leadbeateri (assembly GCA_011680675.1). Taxonomy (NCBI): domain Eukaryota; kingdom Metazoa; phylum Chordata; class Mammalia; order Diprotodontia; family Petauridae; genus Gymnobelideus; species Gymnobelideus leadbeateri. The sequence goes on along the minus strand of WOXC01005094.1, from coordinate 401,637 downwards.
AAGTCTTTTTCTAAAGGTGATGTCTTTCACTTTGACCAGAACAACCAAGGCCAAGCTAAAGAGTCCACATTCATTGAATTTGGCCCTGTGGAAAATGCAAAAGAAGCTTTGGATTCTTTTAACATCACAGAAATTGAAGACAGAGTCCTCTGGCTGGAGCTGAAGGGACAGAAGAAAGCTAATGCAACACAAAGGAACCAGTCCTACAAAACTGTCGAAGATCTATACAAAGACATGACAGAAAAATCATTGAAATATTTTTTTTCAGAGCTCTGTGATTGACAGGACAGTCACATATAAAGAGACAGAGTCATCGAAAGGATATAGTTTTGTGGACTTCAACTCAGAAAAAAAAATGCCAAATCTGTGAAAGAGGCCATGGAAGACAAAGATTGATGGAAACAAAATAACTCTGTACTGGGCCAAGACCAGTGGCTTTGGAGGCCAGGAGAAGGTTGTGACAGCAGTTGTTGTGGAGGCTTCAGTGATCAAGGAGGTGGTAAAGGAGGCCAAAGGGGTTTGGTGGCAGAGGCCAAGAAAACTTTAAAAGTTGAGGTGATTTGCAAGGAGGAGGCCAATAAGAAGGAGGAGACGGCAAGCCAGAAGGAAAGAAGACAAAGGTAGAATAGCTTTTCCCCCATTTTCCTCTCCCTTGCCATTCAAACAGCCTCTGAAGATTTTATCCTGTCATCTAATCATTTACAGAGGACATTCCAAGACAAACATGCAGTGCAAAGGTCATCTTGGAAAAAGCTGAATGACATCTTGAGACAGAAAGTGTGTTGGTTTTGACTAGGTACATGTTCTATATAAACTTTTTTGTAGTGAAAGGTGATATATATAGAAGATAACCTTTTAGTCTATGAGTTGTCTTGAGTTTATAATATTATACCCAATGTACAAAACCACTTTTTCTACAAAAGAAAATACAAATACAATGTATCTTAACCATGGCATCATTTGTGATAGGGCAGAGCTCAATATTAGATCTCTGTCAAATCTCAATCAAACCTTTGGGATTTTGTGACTCAAGTGCCAAAAGGATATCATTATGCATACAGTCAAACACTCACATATCTTTCAATAAAGATTTATTGAATTGAAATAGAAGGTGGTCTTATTTACAACACTGTCTCATGGGATTGTCATCTATAAATTACCACTGATGTCTATTCCCACTCAAGAGCTATGTTCCTGGAGCCCAGAAGTGTTATAGTGAGACTCAATAACATAATTATTAGCATGTGTTTTTTTCCCTCATTTTGTTATCTCGTTTCTAACTGATAAGTAACACAAAATAACTAGATGGCACAGTGAATAGAACATTGGGCCTGGAGTCAGTAAGACCTGAGTTCAAATCCAGCCTCAGATACTAACTAGAGAGGGCAAGTTATTTGAACTCTTTCCCTCAGTCTCCCCAACTGTAAAATGGGGATCATAATAGCACTCACCCCCAAGTTATGAGAATCAAATGAGATAATATTTGTAAAGTGCTTATCACAGTTTCTGGCATATAGTAAGAACTCTATTTATTATTACTATCATTATATCTCTGTAGATTCATTGTTTTCTTTAGTCTAAGCATTTTATGCTTCTATGTGTCATATTCCAATTGATTGCAATTTTGTTAGGCCCAAATAAAAAAACCCACCACTTTAAATTATGACCATTGCAAAACCACTGAAACTCTGTTCACTTATCAAAGAAGACATTAGGAACCATAAAAGGTTCTTGTTTTTTGCTCTTATGCCTGTGCTACACTGGGGAGCTTTTCTTGTAAGTTAAGCAAAAGAGCTGTCAGACAGCATCTCCTGGAAATGCCTGGAAGAGGAATGAGCTAAGAGAAAACAGCAAAGCTTTCAGAGGAGATTTGCCAGGCCTGATCAAATCAACTATCTCCAGGCTGGGCTGTACACATTCAGGAAGTTTAGTCCATTGGCAGATCATACACCATAATTAACTGTCTTTAAGTCAAACTAACATTTTATGAGCCCACAGGGTCTGGAGAGAAAATCATTAACTCTGTTGGCTAATTCTCACTTAATCAGTAGCAACTCATTCAACACAGCACTAATAGAGCAGCCTTGATTAGAAGGATTTGGGTATGATATTAATCTGTTTCTACATGCAGGTGTGAGGTTTCGGAATGACAAAGAACATCTGCAACCACAGAAAGAAAGCTATTTCTTTTAAGTTAAAAACAAAAGGTCACCAAACAAGAGATAAGAAAATATACCTTCTTGCTTTTTTTGGAGAGGTGAGACACTATAGGTATAGAACATTGTAGTCAAACATGGTTGCTATGATGGTTGGTTTTCCTTAAATATTTTTGCCCAAATAAAGGCTCATTAAGTGGTGCTGGTGGGGAGGTGTAGGAGGGAGGAAATATGTTGCAAACTGGCTGTGATTTATTTCTATAAATGGCATCAATAAAATAAACAAATGGATGAAGTCTGTGTTTTTTGAAAAATAGATTTAGAGTTGAAAAGGACCTTGGCATCCACCTGGTCCAACCCACTCCTTCTGCAGCTGAAAAAACTGTAAGACCTTTTATATTCTTTCAAACTAGTCTCTGAAATGTTTCCCTTGGTAATTCATTCTTATGTTTAGGAAAAAAATGTTTCATTTGAAACATAATTTTAAATGGGGCTGAGTGGAATAGCCGTATGAGCTTGTCATGTTCTGGTACTGTTTGAAAAACTATTTGAGTTTTCTACTCAGGGGATAAGACTACAAGAAATCTAACGCAGAGGGATTTAAAAAGCAAGGGCCTGCATAAACTAGCAGAGTATTGCGTACAAAAGGCTGCTTGCCAAATGTCATTTGCTAGATGGGGAAGATTTGCTTCATGTATACTCTTCCTTAAGCTGTAGTTGATTAGAGTAGGGGAGGGGGAAGAAAGACAAGAAAAAAAGAGAAGAGAAGTGAGGAGAGGGAGGGGAGTGGGAAAGGGAGAGGAAGGAGAGACAAGGGACAGAATGGGAGGGGAGAGCAGAGGAAAGGAGAGAAGAAGAGGGGAGGGGAGAGAAGAGGAGAGAAAAGGGAGGGGAGCAGGAGGGAAGAGGGAGGACAGAGGAGGGGAGGAGAAAGGGGAACAGGGAAGGGAAAATATGATGATGTGGTTTCAAGTTAGAGTAAAAGGCAGTCAAAATATTACATACATTTTTCTTCTTATTGTATAACCTAATTTAACCAAAATGCCCAGGGAGTATCATGGTTAATTTATTTTTTTGAATGGCAATTGGGGTTAAGTGACTTGCCCAAGGTCATACAGCTAGTTTGTGTGTGTGTGAGCGCGAGTGTGTGTGTGTGTGTGTGTAAGTGTCTGAGGCCAGATTTGAACTCAGGTCCTCCTGACTCCAGGGCCTGTGCTCTGTTTACTGTACCACCTAGCCACCCAATTTGTTATTTTTTTTTATTAATTAAGGATTAAATAGTCTCTTTTTATTCCAATTCTATTTTTTGATAATATTTTTACAATGTATTAAATTGCTTTCCTGCCTTAGCAAATCAACTATAGTGAATGTAATAGAACTTTCTTTTACTTTTTTCTCTTAACTCTCTTTTGCATGCCATGTGTTCCAATCAAATCTATAACTAGCTTTGAACTTGAAAAGTCCTTTCCTTTTCTCTGTGGTTTTATATAGGCTATTTCCCAAGTCTTACTTGCACTCTCTCTTCTCCTCCACCTTTCACAGTCTTTATCTTCCTTTAAGACCCTGCTCAAGGGTTACCTCTTTCAAGATGCTTTTCCAAACTCTCCAGGTTGTTAGTGTCCCATTCAAAGCATTATATATTTACACACATACACACACACATACCACACACAAATATGTATATATACATATATATACACGTAATGGAAATGCAGATTTAAAGATCTTCCCTGCCCCTAGGCCCTTTGATTGGCTTTAAGAGACTCTGAAAACCTTCCTTGATTTGAAAATATGCTCTGCCTCCTAATAGGCTGAATGTGGTCACATGGAGCCTGTGGTGGGAGGCTTGGTTTTCAGGAATGACCACACCTTGATGCTGTGTGATTGGGTAGTGGATCAAAAGGGTGGTTACATTCTTTGAGCCAGGAGAAGGCTATATAAACTCTGATGAGGGGCTTTGCTTTGGGGCTCACTTTGAGAAGTGTTGTGTGATTTGACCAGATGAGACTCTGGGAAGCCGTTGTTGAGAGCCCCCGGCTTTGAAAACCCAGATGTTGATGCTTCCCTCTCTGGTAACTGTGATTTGGTATTGATATAATGGTAGGACAGTTTGGAAGCCTGTCTGTTTGATCTGTAAGTTCTGTAACTCTGAAGTTCGGGGTGCTGACCTTTTCCCCCTGAACTAGGTAATGTATGTTTGTTTGATTAAAGTAAGCTTGTTAACCCATTTTGAGTTGCTTTCCTTTTGAAAAGCAGATCTAAGAACCTGTGTTGGCAGTCACCCTGGGGATATTGGGGTGCTTGCCGCTACAACACGTATGTATATATGCACTGCAAAAATTATATGTACCTCATGCTCCCCCTTCTCCATTGTGTTCATGTTTGTATATTTGTGAACATGGATACCCAAGCTAGAACATAAGGTCCTTCAAATAAAAGATCATCTCACTTTTGTATCTGTATCTGTATCTCTATTATCTATGCCGTAATACCTGACAAATTAGGGGAGTCTAATGAATACTTGCGGATTGATTGATGAACTCATGTCACCTGTTCCACGTGACTATTAGTCATATGATGACATAATGGAGTACTGAAAGAACTGCCAGATGTGATGATTTGACCACTGTCTAAAACTGCCACTACTCTAGTGGAGGCTTTTATCAGCCCACACCTGGACTATTGACTTTTGCAATAGCCTGCTGATGAGTCTCAAATTTCTCCCTATTCCAATCCATCCTCCATTCAGTCACTAAAGTGGTTCTTGTGAAGTGCATGTCTGATCATATCACACACACACACACACACACACACACACACACACACCCTTCCATTTAATAAACTCAAATGGCTCTCTATTGGCTTTAGGAGCAAATAGAAAATACTATTTGGTATGCAAAGCCTTTAAAAGCCTAGCACTCTCCTACCTTTTAAAATCTTTTTTTCACCTTATTCCCTAACACATACTCTTCAATCCAGTCACACTGGCCTCCTGGTTGTTCCATGAACAACATACACTATTTATTGGTTCCCTTCATTTTCCTGGTTGTTCCCCTGGCTGGAAATGCTCCCCCTTCTCCATTGTGATTATTGAACTCTATGACTTCTTTTAAATCCCAGCTAGAACACCACCTTCTACAGAGAGCCTCTTCCAATCTCTCTTAATTCTAGTACCTTCTCTATGCTAATTATTTATTATTTATCCTGTAAATAGTTTGCTTTGTATGTGTTGTTTGCATGTTGTATTCCCCATTAGACTGCAATCCCCTTTAGGGAAGGGACTGTCATTTGCCTCTTTTACATCCTTATAGCTTAGTACAGTGCCTGGTACATAATAGACTCTTAATGAATGTTTATTATTTGATTAGTTCCTGCAGTCTTTCAATGATTATGTAGAACAAGAGATGCTATGATACAAGAAAGAAAAAGTATTGGCCTGATTTTCTTTCTTTTTTTTTTTTAAAACAATTGGGGTTAAGTAACTTGCTCAAGGTTACACGGCTAGTCATTTGATTTATGCGTGGGTGCTCATTTTCTGAGGCCGGATCTGATCTCGGGTCATCCAAACTCCGAGGCCGGCGCTCTTACTCACTGCTCCACCTAGTTGCCCCTTTAGGGCAATTGGGGTTAAGTAACTTGCCCAAGGTTACACGGCTAGGTTTTTGTTTGTGCGGATTAAGTGTCGGAGGCCGGCTCCGAACTCAGGTCCTTCTGATTCCAGGGCCGGCGCTCTATTCACTGCGCCACCTAGCCGCCCCTGGCCTGATTTTCAAAAGAAACAAAGAAGGAGCCTGAAAACTATGGATCAGTGAACTTCACTTAGACCCCCACCTGCAAAATTCTAGAATGTATTGTTAAAAGTATGATTAGAGAAAATCTAGTAAAGTCACCAATTATTAAAAAGAGTCAGAATGGTTTCATCAAGAATAATGCAAGTCATATATGAAAATTTCAAAGAAACATGAAATAGCTTATACAAACTGATGCTGAACAAGAACAAATTCCAGACCAAGTTCAGATATGGAAGATCCTGGCCTCCAATGGAGGAGTTATACTGTATTTCTCTTACATTTTGGCACTTGAGAAACTCACCAAATTACACCTAGGTAAGACTTATATAAAGTTTATATGTTATTCACATCAAAGGTTTTCTCAAGATATGTAGTAGAATAATACTCAATGTATGGTATAAATCATGCTTGGTAGACATCTATTTTCTACGTACAAAAGAAATGCTAAACACAAAATACAAGCATGCAGTAACAGAAAGATTTGAAATAGAATTTAATAACTTAACTTATAACTATTTGTATACTCTTCTGGGAGGATGAGCATTAAACCTCATCATAACATAAAGTACTTCATGCAACTAATAGTCATAGTTTTATTTTATTATCCCTTTAGGGATGACTAGACCAGAGCTTGACTTCTCTTCTTCTAGGTGGTCATTCCTAATGAAGAAACTTCTCCTTTTGCAGGTTAGCTTCAGGAAAGGAAGCCAGGACCGCTACACATCTCAAACATAAAAGATCACTTTTATAACTATTGTATATTTCCAACTTCAGTTCAGTCACCTGGATGATTAGACTAGAAATGTTCATATGGATGCTCAACCATCTATAATTAGGAAACAAAGACAAAATAGTAGATACAGGACTCTGAGATTTAGTTTCAGGCTTGTCTAGGGAAGGCAACTTTGATGTTACATGCTTACTGCCACATAATGGCTTTCATGGGGAAACAAGTAAGTTGCCATTCAACCTCTTACAGAAAGGAGTCACTGCTTCCCTACAGGAATTCCCAGAATTACATGATGTCATCTGGAGGGTTGAAAGCAGACAGATTCAATAGTGGAATTTCTCTCTTTCTTTAAAAATAAAAAGGTCACCTGAGTCTTTGACTACCCAAAACATTCCAGTGTTTTAGCACTGTGTCAGTGCACATGGTTAAACATAGGAACAAAAGCTCTGCACATTCTCTATTTAAACTCCAGTAACCATTATATATGTAGACTGAATTGGATTTCTATACACGCTGAATTGTTACTTGAGTGTTTAATTGTGTGAACCTTATTTTTCTAGCTAGACTGCAGTCTTATGAGGGTGTTGAAACAAAGCCTCAAAGAAAAATTATTAATTGGACAAAGATGTAACAAGAATTTCTGGGAGAGCTAAAGAAAGAGATAAGAGCAAGTAGAGGAAAATTTGGCAAAGTAAATGAAGGAGAAGCAATAAAATTAAGAAAAAAAGTATTAATGGCTAGATAAAAGAGACACAAAAATACTGGAGAAAATTGCAATTTAAAAAACAAAATGGACCAAATGGTAAAAGAGGAAAAAGATTACTAAATTAAAGAACTCCTTACAAATGCAGAATTGGTCAAAGAGAAAGGGGTACAAAAGGTCAATGAAGAAAATAATACCTTAAAAATTATAATTGCACAAGTGTAAATGACTCAAGGAGATATCAAAAACAATAAAACAAAATCATAAGAATGAAAAAGACTGGGGCAGCTAGGTGGCTCAGTGAATAGAGCACTAACCCTGGTGTCAGGAGGACCTGAGTTCAAATTCGGCCTCAGACACTTAACACAAAAACTAACCTGTGACCTTGAGCAAGTCACTTAACCACAATTGCCCTATCTTCCCCCCAAAAGTTAAAACAATAAAGTAGAAGAAAGAAAAAGACATCAAGAAACAAAAAATTTCAAAAGAAGGAAACAATGGAAGAAAACATAAAATCTCTTATTGGGAAAGCAATTGTCTTTGGGAAATAGATCAAGGAGAGATAATGTAAGAATTTTTAGACTACCTGAAAGTCATGAGTAAAAACATAAAGGAGCCTAGACATCATCTATCAAGAAATTATGAAGGGGAGCCACTGCCAATATCCTAGAACCAGAGGATAAAATGGACAATGAAAAAATCTACTAATTCCTTCTAAAAGAGATCCCATAAGGGAAAACTCACAGGAATATTATAGCCAAATTCCAGAACCCCCAGGTCAACCAGAAACTTCTTCAAATAGCCAGAAAAAAAGTCAATCAAATATCATGGAACCACTGTCAGAACCACACATTAAAAGAGTGGAAGACTTTGAATAAGATATTCCAGAAAGGAGAAGATCTGGTATTACAAGGAAGGCTATCATACCCAACAAAACTGTTTAAAATTCTTCAAGGGGGAAAATGGATATTTAATAAAATGGAAGACTTTCAAGCATTCCTGATGATTAAGGTCCTCTGCCTCAATAAAACTGAATACAAAATACAACTTTCAAATACAAGATTCAAGGAAATCATAAAAAGGTAAGCATAAAAGAGGAATGATAAAGGATTCAATAAAGGAAAAATTGCTTATCTTTCTAAGTGGGAAGATGATACATGTATTCCACAGCAATCATGTACAACAACTTATTTAGCTATTCCCCAACTGATGAACATTCCCTCAATTTCCAATTCTTTGTCACAACTACTAGCTGCTATAAATATTTTTGTGCACATTTTCCTTTTCCTTTTTGTAATTTCTCTCTTTGGGATACAAACCCAGTAGTGGTATAGCTTAGTCAAATGGTATGCATGGTTTTATAACCCTTTGGGCAGTTTCAAATTGCTCTCCAATTCTGTAGTTTTTTCTCTAGATGTGGACAGCATGTTCCATCATGAGTCCTTTGGAGTTGTCTTAGAACCTTGCATTGCTGAGAAGAGCCAAGTCTATCAAAGTTAGTCATCACACAATGTGGCTGTACCTGTGTATGAAGTTCTGCTCCCCTCATTCAGTATCATTTCATATAACTCTTCTGAGGTTTTTCTGAAGTCCACCTACTCATCATTTCTTATTGCACAATAGTATTACATTGCATTCATATACCACATCTTGTTCAGCCATTCCGCAATTGATAGGCATCTTTTCAATTTCTAGTTCTTTGCCACCACAAAAAAAGAGCCACTATAAATATTTCTGAACATATGGGCTCTTTTCCTATTTGTATTATCTCTTTGGGATACATCTCTAGAAGTGGTGTTGCATGGTCAAAGTGTATTCACATTTTTATAGCTTTTTGGACATAGTTCCAAATTGTTCTCCAAAATGGCTAGATCAATTCACAACCTCATCAACAATATACTAGTGTTCCAATTTCCCTACATCTTCTCTAGCATTTATAATTCCTATTTTGTCATGTTAACCAACAGGACAGATGTGATGTGGTACCTCAGTTATTTTTTTTTTAAAGCAATTGGGGTTAAGTAACTTGCTCAAGGTTACACGGCTAGTCATTATTTATGCGTGGGTGCTCATTTTCTGAGGTCGGATCTGATCTCGGGTCATCCAAACTCCGAGGCCGGCACTCTTACTCACTGCTCCACCTAGTCGCCCCAAGTACCTCAGTTATTTTGATTTGCATTTCTCTAATTAAAGGTGATTTAGAGCATTTTTTCATATGACTATAGATATCCTTAATTTCTTCCTCTGAAAACTGACTGTTCATATCATTTCATCATTTGTGAATTGGGGAATGAATTGTATTCCTATAAATTTGGCTCAGTTCTCTATATATTTTAGAGTGAGACCTTTATCAGAGACATTGCTCATTAAAAAAAAAAAATTTTCCCAGTTTTCTGCTTCCCTCCTAATCTTGGTTGCATTAGTTTTGTTTGTACAAAAACATATCAATCTAATGTTATCAAAATTATCCATTTTGCATTTCATAATGTTCTCTATCTTTTGTTTGTTCATAAATTTGTCTGTTCTCCATAAATCTGACAGGGAAACTATTCCTTGCTCTCACAGTTTGCTCGTGGTATCAAACTTTATATCTAAATTGTGTACCTATTTGGACTTTATTTTGGTATATAGTGTAAGATATGGGTCTATGCCCATTTTCTGCCATATTATTGTCCAGTTTTCCTAGCAGTTCTTGTCAAATAAATAGTGAGTTCATATCCCAGAAGCTAGAATCTTTAGATTTATCAAACAATATATTACTATAGTCATTTACTACTATGTCTTATGTACCTAATCTACTCCACTGATCCACCACTCTATTTCTTAGCTGGTACTCAGGAGTTTTTATGATTACTACTTTATACTACAATTCCAGATCTGGTATAGTATGGCCACTTTCCTTCACTTTTCTTTTCATTAATTCCCTTGATATTCTGAGCCTTTTATTCTTCCAGATTAATTTTGTTATTATTTTTCTATCTCTATAAAATAATTTTGATAGTTTGATTGTCCCACAATTCTCAGCACAGTTTAAAGAAAGAAAGCTTAAAACTGCACTGAAACTTTTGGGACACCCTGTTGTAATGGAAATGCAGATTTGAAGATCTTCCCTGCCCCTAGGCCCTTTGATTGGCTTAAGGTACTCTGAGAACCTTCTTTAATTTGAAAGTATATTCTGCCTCCTAATAGGCTGAATGTGGTCACCTGGAGCCTGTAGTAGGAAGCTTGGTTTTCAGGAATGACCACACCTTGATGCTGTGTGATTGGGCAGTGGGTCAAGAGGGTGATTACATTCTCTGAGCCAGGAGAAGGCTATATAAACCCTGATGGGAGGCTTTGCTTTTGGGTCTCACTTTGAGAAGTGTTGTGTGATTTGACCAGATGAGACTCTGGGCAGCTGTTGAGAACCCTCTGGCTTTGAAAACCCCAATGTTGATGCTTCCCTCTCTGATAACTGTGGTTTGGTATTGATATAATGGTTGGACAGTTTGGAAGCCTGTCTGCTTGATCTGTCTGTATACTCTGAAGTTCAGGGTGCCGACCTTTTCCCCCTGAACTAGGTAATATCTTTGTTTGATTAAAGTAAGCTTGTTAAGTGATTTTGAGTTGCTTTCCTTTACAAAAGCAGATCTAAGAACCTGTGTTGGCAGCCACTCTGGGGATGCTGGGGTACTTGCTGCTACACCTGTATAACATGTCTATTATGTATTAAGGTTTATAAAGTGTTTTCCCCCACAAACTCTGGATATAGGTATGTCCTATAAGAATTATTATCCCCATTTTACAGATAAAGACACTAAAGTTTAAAAAGCTTAGATGACTCGATGAAGCTTTTTCAGGTACTAAGTATAAGAAAGAGGATGTGAACTCAGGTCTCTTGACACTAGGTTCTTGTACATGGCAAAATATGTTAGTCAAAGTAACACAGTGTAATGGAAAACACCATTGACACAAATAAAAGTGATCCACGTATCAGTCCCAGTTCTATTGTTAATTACTGATGTGAACTAAGGAACATTACTTAACCTTTCTAAAACCTCAGTTTCCTCATTAAAACAACAAAAACTAAAAACTAGGATGTGCCTGCTCCTGATGTTCATTGGCAATCTTGCTTTCTATTCCACTGGGCCCCAATATACTGATCAGCACTTAAGATCTATGACTCACATCTCTCACTTCCGAAAGGGAGCCCTACTGGGAGGTAAAATGTAGCAACTTTGTAATTGTCCCCAATAACACAGTCAGTTGGCTTGGGATATTAAGTAGGGAACAAAAGAATTCTGCATTGGTAATTTTATTGGGAGTAAAGGTGAAGAACCAACCCATATTATCTCTTAAGAAAAATGAAACTAATGAAATATCACATGTAACTATTTTCTAGTCAATTAAGAGACTGTATTTTCTTATTCTTCTTCTTCACAAATATCCTTAAACTTTTTCTTTTCTACCTCTTACCCTTAGCCAAGCATAATTCATTATTTTATTCTCAATGAATATTTCATTTGGAATATTGAGAATTTGATCAAAAAAAGTGGTACTTGGGAAACAGGAATTACAAGATCTACTGCTAAGAGATATATCATAGGAGTAGGAATGAAACATCTCATTTTAATTTCACTAGCTGTGAGGATCAGTACTATCAATAAGCATATATTACAGATCATTCTTCTGCATAGGTATCATCCCTAAGGAGAAAAAGAGAAAATGGGGAGAAACATTAAATTAGAAGATAAAAACCAGGACCCTCTCTGTTTAACAAAATAAAATTTTCTCAATTTCATTTAAGGAATTTGTGGACAGGATCTTTATCTGCACTGCCACTATAAAGTCCCATCATGCTCCAGCAAACAATCAAACTAAAAGAACTATGCAGACTACTAAGTATGTGCTAAAATGGATTCACAGAACCAGGGCTGGATTAATCTAGTAGAAAATTGAACAAATATCAATGACTTCTGAGGAGATATATACTTTCCCAAATTCCATCTCTCCCTAATCCCTGCTTAACTTCACTAGACCACTTCCTTCATCAATCCCATGCTGCCACTTAAGAAGTCACAAAAGCTTCATTACTTCAATCCCTGACCTTATTAATGTAAGTATTCCCTCTACAAATATATTTTGCAAGCCATCAGTGCTCTCTCACCCAATGTGATTCTTGCCCATGGCATTTTATAATTCCACCATAGAGAATCTACCCAATTTATGAATGGCTTCCTTCTAGGTTTTTAATATACTTTGAAGATCACAGACTTTCCATCTGTTATCTCTTACTCTTGCTACATAGTTGACCCACCTCCTTTTCTAGTCATACATATACTGAATTTCTTTTATACCTTTTCTTGTATAACTAAGTGGTGCAATGGGAGCCTTGGAACACTAGCCTTGGAGCAAGGAACACGTGAGTTTAACGCTATCCTCAGATACTTACTAGCTATGGGATCCTGTCAAACCATGTAGCCTCTGCTTGTTTCAGTTTGCTCAGTTATAAAGTGGGTATGATAATAGCACCTTGCCCCTAAGGGTTGTTATAAGAATCAAGTGAGATATTTGTAAAGTGTTTAATATAGTGCCTAAAACATAATAGAATCTGAATAAATGATTGTTTCCTTTGTGTGGTATAGAAGTTACTATGGCCAATGTACTGGAGTGTATCACCACTGTCTCACCATTGTCTTTTGAGTCACCTACATTTTTAATCATTTACGTTAATAAAAAAGCAATATTCATTTAAGAAGTTGAATTATTTGACTGGGCCAAAGATTTCAGCAACAGGTTTTTTTTGTTTTTTGTTTTTGCTTTCCCCTGAGTTTTAAGTATCTGTGGCTACTGAGAATAAGGAGTCCAGTGTCAAGGCACATTTCCACAGATATTGAATAGTTACGAATAAGACTGGTTGTTGAGGCAAGGTATTATTCTAGGGGTCTTGGGCTCAGGGATAAGCAGGTACCAACAGTGATACCCAAAATGCATTCTTGTTAATCTTCTGAAGAAAGTAGCTTAAAACTTAAATGCACGTATACATATATACACACGTACACATATGTGTATGTACACATATGTATATTTTCATGTCTGTGTGTATGTGTGTGTATTTAAATATATACACAAACATATTTATACCTATATATTCATCTCTCTCAATAGGTACAGATAGTTGTTGCTGTGGTTGTTCATCCTCAATTTTTTTTTTTTTTTTGCTTTTTGGAGGGCAATTGGGGTTAAGTAACTTACCCAAGGCCACACAGCTAGGTTTTTGTTTGTGTGTGTTAAGTGTCTGAGGCTGGATCCGAACTCAGGTCCTTCTGACTCCAGGGCTACTCACTGCACCACCTAGCCACCCCCCATCCTTAATTTTTTAAGAGAACCAGTGATATCACAAGGTGATGCCTTGATTTGTATGTGAATTGGATTTAAGTGAGGCATATTTGTGCAAAACCATCAGCTTCACTCTCTCTTCCAGAGTTATCATAGTCTAGGGCCTGACAAAATTCATGATGACTGGTTGTGGCCCAGGATGTAGTGGATGACCTTGGCATCTTCAAACCATATTCTAAATTTGTTTAACCAAACTCTAAGCATCAGACAGAGCCTTCTTCAGTTGCCTTCATGGCTATTGGAACAAATTGTTCTTATCTTCCCATTCTGCCACAGGCAGTCTTCACATCATTGGATTTGACATCCCTCTAATTCACCAACTGGTTTGAGGCCTATCAGTTACCCTTACCATATTTAGACCTTCTGCCAAGATGGTTTTACCAGGGTGTGTCTACTGAACATACTACAACTTCTTAGATCCATAGATGAAAGTATATATTGATATACCATATGTATATAGCTCTCTCTCTCTCTCTCTCTCTCTCTCTCTCCTCCCCCTCCTCCTCCTTCTCCCTCTCCTCCTACTTCTCCCCCTCCTCCTACTCCTCCTCCTCTTTCTTCTCCTCCTCCTCTTCTCTCCCTCTCTCCATTTCTCTGACTCTACTCCCTCTCTCTGTCTCTCTCCCTTTCTCTCTCTCTCTCTCTCTCTCTCTCTCTCTCTCTCTCTCTCTCTCTCTCCCTGTCTTCCTCTCTCTGTCTCTCTCTGTCTCTGACAAACACATATACATATATACATGGGTTTATTAGTATGTATGTACATACACATATATAGATATATGGAAGAATCCTGTCTGTATATGTATAATATGTTATATTGCTTATGTGTGTATATTATGTAAAACTATGAGCTATTATATTTGTATTCCTTCAGTAATTCTGTATTTTAGTAATAGCATGGGGTACTAGATACATGTCAAATTTAGGGTCAAGAGAACCTTGGTTCAAATCCTGTTTCTAACATTTGCTGGGTGACTATGGACAACCCACTCAACCTCTCTGAATGTTAAACATCTCTGTAAAACTAAGAGTTATATACAGGTTATAACTATTAGTAGAGAGATTTGCCACACCAATGAAATCACAGGGTCTTAACATATTGAGATATTTGTAGTAAATCATCAGATGTTTCCACATTACTAATTCGGCATGATTGACTTCTTATGTTGTAATAGTAATAGAATTTAAAGATCCCCCTGTACTGGCTTGGTTTTTGGGTTGAGTGTTAAAACCCAGAGCTTGGGGCGGAGCCAAGATGGCGGAGTAGAAACAGCTCGTCCAAGCCTCTCTGCCCCCAGATTCCCCACAAACTATGTAAAAAAGGACTCTGAACAACTTCTGGAGCCCCAGCACCCACAGAACGACACAGAGAAGCTAACCTCCCGCTGAGGACAGCCCAGCAGCCCTGCAGGAAGGACCAGCGCAGCGGTCTGGGAGCCGGCAACGCACAGAGCGCAGAGCCCAAGCCGAGCCGAGCCCAGGTCCACATGAGCCGAGGTTTTAGCCCCAGGGCGGCAGGGCCAGCAGCCAGCTGGAGGAACCCCAGAACACCAGGAGCTGTGGCAACTCCAGAATTATCAACATAGACATGCCTAGGACAAAGTAAGAGGTTAGTGTCCTATGGACTTTGGGACCTGTATTTGGGGAATGCGTCAGCTCCCTCCCCTGGGAGCTAGAAGCCGCTGAGGAGACACGCCATTTTGTAGTTTTCATAAGCATTTCCGGCTCCCAGCCTACAAATCGTGGGGAGATCCAGCGATCAGTCTTGGGGGGTAATCGCTCTTGCTTTAACCTCCCTGGATCTGGATTGTGATCTAGGGTGGAAGTCGTGGGTGGGTTTACAGCTTGCCAGAAACGGAAGTTGCCCCCCACACGTTCGGGACGAAAATTCCTCTATCTGGCCTTAAAGCCATAGTGTGGCAACAAGCCCAAAAGTCAAGCAATTAAGTGGCAACATGCCAAGGCAAAGGAAACAGAAAAATGCAACCCTAGACTCCTATTTTGGGGGCATAGAGCGGGAAAAGGACTGTGAGGTCAGAAGTCCTGCTCCAAAAGCCCCAGGGGAAAACATGAGCGGGTTGCAGGCCATAGAGGACCTTAAGAAGGACTTTAAAAATCAAATAAGAGAAGTGGAGGAAAAATTAGAAAGAGAAATGAGAAGGATGCAGGAAAAGTATGAAATGAGGGTCAACAGCCTGACTGAGGAAAACAACACCTTAAAAAATAGACTAGCTCAAATGGCAAAGGAGGCCCAAAAGGGCAGTGAGGAGAAGAATGCCTTAAAAAGTCGAATTTGCCAGATGGAAAAAGAATCTCAAAAGTTCACTGAGGAGATTCATTCCTTCAGAGCTAGACTGGAGCAAATGGAAGCTAGTGACTTTATGAGAAATCAAGATGCTGTTAAGCAGATCCAAACAAATGAAAGATTAGAAGGCAATGTGAAATATCTCATGGGAAAAACCACTGACCTGGAAAATAGATCCAGGAGAGACAATTTAAAAATTATTGGACTACCTGGAAGCCATGATCAAAGAAAGAACCTAGAAATCACCCTTCAAGAAATTCTCAAGGAAAATTGCCCTGATGTTTTAGATCCAGAGGGCAAAATAGAGGTTGAAAGAATCCACAGATCACCTCCTGAAAAAGATCCCAAAAAGAAAACTCCCAGGAATATTATAGCCAGGTTCCAGAATCCCCAGATCAAGGAGAAAATACTACAAGCAGCCAGGAAGAAACAATTTCAATATTGTGGAAACACAATCAGAATAGCCCAGGACCTGGCAGCTTCTACACTGAGGGATCGAAGGGCATGGAATATGATATTCCAGAGGGCAAAAGAACTGGGAATGAACCCAAGGGTCACCTACCCAGCAAAACTGAGTATTTTGTTTCAGGGGAAAATATGGTCATTCAGTGGAATAGAGGACTTTCAAGCATTCTTGAGGAAAAAACCAGAGTTGAATAGAAAATTTGACATCCAGACACAAGAAGCAAGAGATGCCTGAGAAGGTAATCAGGGAAAAGAAATCAAAAGGAACTTATCAAAGTTGAACTATTTACATTCCTATATGGAAAAGCAATATCTGTGACTGATGATATCTTTCTCACTATGAAAATAATGGAAGAAGGGGGTGTGGTCAAATAAATACATATGTGAATGCGTGTGTATATGGATACAGTTATATATGGATAGAGGGCATAGGTTGAATTTGTTGGATAGGGAGAATACTCAAGGGATGAAATTATGAGGTGAGAGAGGAAAGTGGCAAGAGGAGATGGGGAGAGACATGGTAGGGTAAACTATCTCATGTAGGGGAAGTGGGTGCAAAGGAGGGGAGAATAAGGAAGGCTAAAAAGGCAAAACCACATTCACATTGAATTTGGTTCAGGGAGAAAATGACATACATACTAAATGGGATATCTCAACCTGCAGCAGGATAGGGGGAAGGGGGATGAGAGGAGGGATGATGGAAGGGAGGGCATCCTTGGGGTGAGGGGAGGTTGGAAGTACCCACTATAGAAGAGGGACAGGATCATGTAGGGAATGGACCAGGTGGGGGGTGGGATGAGTGGGAGGGAATTATAAGCAGCCTTGTACAATATATCTACCGTGATAATGTTTTGAATAGCTAGACATGTACAACATATACTGAATTACTTATCTCCCAAGAAGGAATGGGTGACAAGGGAGGAAGGAAATGGATCTGAAATTCGAGGTCGTAACATTAAATGTTTCAAATATATATATAAATACTATTATTAATACTCTTTTGCCTATAATTGGGAGATAAGATGTGCAGTCATTGGGACACAAAGATTCATCTTCCTCTAATGGAAAAGTCGATGGGGGTATGGGAGAAGGTATGGGAGAGAGCAGATTGGAGGAAGCGATATCTTGTGGGATATCTTCAGGGAGGTTGGGTAGGGGAATAATGGGGGTAAAATGATTGTAACTCAAAATCTGGCGGAAATGAATGATGTAAAACAGAAGTTAATAAAGCATTTGTTTAAAAATTAAAAAAAAGAAAAAAAAGAAAAAAAAAACCCAGAGCTTGTGAATCCCACTTGTGGGATGGACTTGTTGTGAAAAGAGAGGACTGAACTGGGAGGAGATGGTGCCATGGATTTAGAAAAGCATGAGCAGAGAAAGAAAGGCAGAAGAATTTTTGGTAGCAGCATTGTGGAGGCAGAGAGAGAGAGAGGATTGCTGAGGGCCAGTTCCAGCTGCCCAGGACTTTTGAGAGCTGCCACCTGGAGCTGCTAAGGACTGAGGAGACATGGCTGTGATGCCAGTACCTGTTTTGATGTTGTTTTGCCAGATTCATCTGTTGGTGAAGGCCAGTTGTTACAGAGGTCCTGGAAACTTGCTGTTGGTTCAGAAGCCCTGAAGAAGGATCTTCTTGTTGTATGTTTACAAAAATCCTGGAAGAGGGTCTTGCTGATGTTTTCAGGGATCCTAGGACTGTTCTGCAGACAGAGAATGAATTAATGAGGACACTGGCAATGTATCTTGTGCCCTTGTTAAGCTCTGTCTCCCCAGGAACAGAGATTGCTGAGAACTTGCCTCGGGTCAAGATGAAGAAAAGACCTCTCTTTAGGTATTAAATGCTGTGATGATATCTTAACCTTGTTGTAACTCAGGGGTAGATGGTCGTTGTGCTTTCTACTGCCCCTTTGGAGAAGGTGCTTGGCTTTAACTGATAATTGTAATTCAGTTGTGATCCAGGGGTGGGAAACTTTGGGCTTTTTTGTGCTCTGTGACTGACCAAACGAATGTACATTGTTTATGATTGGAAACTAATCTCGATTTGAGGAGGGGGACTTTGTGATAGACTAAATTAATGTACTGCCCAGGGGTGGTGTAGTACTGGAAAATTATTGAATTACACTTGGTGAATGCTGTATTTTGAATTATGCTGTACTTTGATTTTTCTCTGTTCTTAATTTATCACTGAATAAAATGGAGAGTAGTTATGCTGGTATTTTGAACCTTGATAAATTGTCTTTGCTTGGCATTGCAGATGTTGACTATGGGATAAAAAACAAATAAAGACAATAGAAACTTGGCAATTCTTCTTGACCAATCAGCTCCAAAAATCCATTTCAGTGCATCCTTAGTCTGTATTATTCTTTCCGTTTGACTATTTGCTGGAGCATGATGAGGCTCGATAGTGACAGCTCAAATAAGGTTTCTGTCCACAAATTCCTTAAATACAACCAAGGAAATGCAGGCACACTTGACAGAAACAATCATGTCTAGTAATTCATGCATTACAGAAAGTTGGTGCAAAACTGTGATTACTGAAGTAAAAATTTAAGACAGAACTAGATACACTTTGAAACTCTTCAAGAAGGAGCATGCCTGCCACCTTATACCCTATTCCCAAAATGGTACTGCAAAATCGACGCAAATTCATGTCCAAGGTTTCTTTTTCAATTCCCACAGAAAATTATGTGCTTGCCCTGTCCCCTAGTCTTTTCAATAGCAATATTCCAAGAGACTAGTCACAGCTTTTAATCAATTCTTCAGTGCAAACAATTCCAAAATGTGCTTCATTGGTGTGGCCAGAACTATATAGCCACAACCTTCTGGCATAATAGTGTAATTCTCCCCTAAAAGGCAGCTACAGTCACTCTTTTTTTCACCTCACAAATATGTTCAAAATCTATTGTGTTCACAGAGACTACATTATGAGGCTTTTACCCCAAGGAAGCCATATATAATAATAAAGTTCCCTTATACTCCAAAATACTTAGCATTTTCTATGATTGGAGACAACAGAGATACCCATCAATTGAGGAATAGCTAAACAAATAGTTACACAAGAATGTAATGGAATATTACTCTGTTATAAGAAATCGTGTGTGTGATAAATATATAGGAGCATGGAGATATCTATATGGATGGGTTCAGTGAAGTAAAAAGTCAAGAAAACAATTTATCCAGTAACTACAACGATGTAAATAGAATGAACGAATACATACCAAAAAAAAGTCAAAGGTAAAGGTAAAAAAATCATAAAGATCAAGCAGAACTCAAGTGAAGAGATATGAAAAGACAACCCCAGCTTAAACTTTATGGAACTAGGAGATCCCCAAGTTTTACACATTGTACATTGTTTCAGATTTTTTTCAACATATTGATTAGTTGTGCTGTTTTCTTTTTCCATTTGTTGTATGTCATAGGAGATGATTCTTTGGAAGAAAGAGAGAGGGATATTTTGAACAAGTATGATGATATAAAACCCAGAAAATATCAATAAAAACATTTAAAAAATTTTAAATCTACTCTGTTCAAAGGACTGTACTAGGTTCTAGAGGAAAGGAATGAAATTTAGATGTCATGACCTTTTCCTCTATTAATATTTATATGCTAGAAGAAAGATAAGATCCAAATGTAGTGGGCCGGGCCTGATGCAAGTTGGTCTGGAAACTCAGTTTTAAGATTAGAAGGAAATTGGGGCGGCTAGGTGGTGCAGTGAATAGAGCGCCGGCCCTGGAATCAGAAGGACCTGAGTTCGGAGCCGGCCTCCGACACTTAATACAAACAAAAAAACCTAGCCGTGTAACCTTGGGCAAGTTACTTAACCCCAATTGCCCTCAAGGGGCGGCTAGGTGGCGCAGTGAGTAAGAGCGCTGGCCTCGGAGTTGGGGTGACCCGAGATCAGATCCGGCCTCAGAAAATGAGCACCCACGCATAAATAATGACTAGCCGTGTAACCTTGAGCAAGTTACATAACCCCAATTGCTTTAAAAAAAAAAAGATTAGAAGGAAATTAAAACATTTAAGAGTTAACAAAAAAGTCAAAAATAGTATCAGGAAGGATACTCAGAGCAGGGAAAGACTATTCATTAAAGATACAACATTAATCCAATTAGGCATCGCTTCCCTACTTCTGTATTGTCCATGATAGTCTACTGTCAGAAACCTGAAGGGGAAGCATTTGTACTTAGGCAGCTAGAAGTTATATCAATAATCTGAGTTTTTAGTTCTCTGAGTCAATTAAGTCTTAAAGATATTATCGGGATGGCTAGGTGGTGCAGTGAATAGACACGGGACCTGGATTCAGGAGGACCTGAGTTCAAATCCAGCCTCAGACACTTGACACACTAGCCATGTGACTTTGGGCAAGTAACTTAACCCCAATTGCCCTGAAAAAAAAAAAAGATATTATCAATACATTTTAATGAAAAACTAGCGTAGCCTTTGTGAAAATAACCTTAGCCTTAGCAAATCATTCCTGTTATGTGCCAATATATCATTTTTCTTCTAGTAGCCAGGAATAACAGATATATAGTCCACACATTGCCCTGATACCTATGAATTACTAATGAATAATAAATCCCATATTAAGAATTTACTATGTGGTAGCAAAGTGTTAATACTAGAGACCCAAACATAAACAAATTAGGCAGCCCTTGTCCTCAAGAAGTTTAATAGAGAAAAATAATACATAAAAGAAAGCTAGAAGGGAGTGGGAGATAAAGTTCTGTGAAAGACAAGACATAAACACATCTATTCAGATCCCAAGGACTGAGGAGCAGAATCTAGGTATTCTGGAGGGAGATGACTGAGGAGGATAGACAGAGTGGAGGGAGAAAGAGAGACAGAAAGACAGAGAGAGACAGAGAGGGGGGGAGGGAGAAAGAGAGACAGACAGAGGGGGGGAGGGAGAAAGAGAGACAGACAGAGAAAGAGAGAGACAGAGAGACAGAGACAGAGACAGAGAGAGTTGTGATGGGTGCATGTTTGTGAGTATGACTACTCCCTACACTTTATGGTTCAATTATAATTTTTTGGTCACATTTGTTGAAAATTTTGCTCTCAGTTGTTTAGCAAACCTGCTTCAGAAATCAACTGCCTCTCCAAGAGTGAGATGATGCCTATGGTGCTGAGGGAAAACTTAAATCACAGTGTGCTTCACACTCCCTTTTTATCTACATCTC
Organism: Gymnobelideus leadbeateri; assembly: GCA_011680675.1. NCBI lineage: Eukaryota > Metazoa > Chordata > Mammalia > Diprotodontia > Petauridae > Gymnobelideus > Gymnobelideus leadbeateri. Next base: position 379,935 of record WOXC01005094.1, on the reverse strand, counting down.
CATAGCACCATTATGTTTCAGTAATGTTGTTTAGCATGTCTCTTATAAATTGCTCATTTGGGGCCTACCAAATGATTGCATAGGAAATATTTTGCACAGTTTCTGAAAGGAGCTGCAGCAATTTCAAACAGCAGGAAAACATGGCTATTAAAAGAGAGAAAATGTCTGTGTTTTTACAACAAAATAATTAGAAGCCATTACTGGAACTATTTAGATTACACTACTCCCATCTATCTTCCTTTCAATTAGAAGCATGTGTCAAAATAAGGAAAGTAGCAATGAAGATGAATGTATTTTGAATGAATTATGATTACAAAATGTGACCCTCAGTGACAATATAATCTATATGTTTTAAGTAAAACACATATTAAATTTTCTCAGTTTTTGAGAAAACAATGCCCCATTCATGGTTTGAGATACATTTAACTAGCAAACTCCAAAAAACTATGTCAAGGAAAGGGAAATTGTCCTTCCAGAATATTTCAAGTGTTAATTAAGATTATAATGGTGAAAATATGCCAAAAATATTTCTTTCAAATTTCATTTCTTATATTATGTTCTTCTTTACACTTTGTGCTAATTCCTTGGACATTTTCTTTCACAGAGAATTAACTAGTAACAAGGGGTATCTTAAACACACACACACACACACACACACACACACACACACACACACACACATATATCTGTATATGCACATGGACATGTATGTGTATATGTGTATATATATATACACACATATATATATGTTTGTGTGTATATATGTGCTGTATTTTATTTACATTTAATAAATGTAATTACATTTCAAGATAATTTTTAGCATTCATTTTTAAAAGATTTTGATTTCCAAATTTTTCTCCCTGTTGTCTACCCTCCCCTCTTCTGAAAATGGTAGATAATTTAATACAGGTCGTGTATGTGCTACCATGTAAGACATTTCAATTTAGTCAGAGTTGTGAAAGAAGAAACCGATGAAAAGAAAACAAAAGCATGAAAAAGAAAAAAATGAAAATATACTTCTATCTGTACTCAGAAATAAAGAGTTCTTTATCTGGATATCCATACCTGAATGTGTATAGCATTTTCCATCATGAGTCCTTTGTATTTGTCTTGGATCATTGTGTTGGTGGGAAGAGCTGAATCATTCACAGTTGATTAGCACACCATATTGTTGATAATGTGTACAATGTTTTCTTGGTTCCTCTCATTTTACTTTGCATCAGTTTGGACAGGTCTTTCTAGGTTTTTCTGATATCTGCCTGGTAATCATTTTTGATAGTACTCTCATATTCATTACATTCATATAACACAGTTTCTTTAGCCATTCCCCAATTAATGGGCAGCCCCTCAATTTCCAAATTTTTTCCACCATGAAAAGGGCTGCTGTAAATATTCTTGCACATGTAGGTCCTTTTCTCTTTTTTATGATCTCTTGGGGATACAGACCAAGCAGAAGTGTTGCTGGATTAAATTAAGAGTATGCACAATTTGGTTGCCTTTTAGACATAATTCCAAATTGTTCTAGGGTTCTCTAAGTATACCATCATATTATCTGCAAAAGATGATAGTTTTGTTTCCTTGGTCTATTCTAATTCCTTTGATTTCTTTTTCTTCTCTTATTGCTATAGCTAATATTTTTAGTACAATATTGTATGATAATGGTGATAATGGACATCCATGTTTCACCCCTGATTTTATTGGGAATGCTTATAGCTTATAGCTTATCTTTATTACTGATAACTTATTAATAATTTTAGATAGATACTGCTTATCATTTTAAGGAATGCTCTCTTTATTCTTATGTTCTCTAGTGTTTTTAATATGAATGAGTGATGTATTTTGTCTAAAGCTTTTTCAGCATCAACAGATCATTTCTGTTGATTTTCTTATTGATAAGATTAATTAGGTCAATAGTTTTTCTAGTATTGAATCAACCTTGCATTCCTGGTATCAATCCTGCCTTGTCATACTACATAATCCTTTTGATATATTGCTGTACTCACCTTGCTAGTATTTTGTTCAAAGTTTTTGCATCAATATTCACTAGGGCAATTAGAATTGTGTCTTTCCCCCTTTCAACTCTTCCCAGTTTAGGTATCAGCACTATATTATGTCATAAAAGGAGTTTGGTAGAACTCCTTCTTTGCCTATTCTCCCAAATACTTTAAATAGCACTGGAATTAATTGCTCTTTAAATGTTTGGTATAAGCCATTCATGAACCCCCCCCCCCACCCCTTGCCCTGAGGATTTTGTGTGCTATTGCTTTCCAGTTTTCCCAGCAATTTTTGTCAAATAGTGAGTTCTTATTCCAAAAGCTGGGTTCTTTGGGTTTATCAAAAACTAAGTTACTATGGACATTGACTGCTATGTCTTGTGTATTTAACCTATTCCATTGATCCACCACTATATTTCTTAGCCATTACCAGATAGCTTTGATGGTTTTCTCATATAGTTTGTGATCTGGTATTTGCACTAAGTGGTATAGCATCCAAAAAGGTGAGTTACAGGAAAAGACAGCAAAACTATACTGATGTGGGACCTCAACTATCCCCTCTCAGATCTCAATAAATCTAACCAATAAATAAAAAAGAAGGAAATTAAGGAGGTGAATAGAATAGTATAAAACTTAGATTTGACTTAGTGCATATATATATTTAGTACTGATAGTGATTGTCTATGGTACCTTTCTGCAAGATGTGGTTTCCTTTCTTATCTCTTTTAATTAGGTCTATTTTTTGCTTTTACTTTGATATCAGGTTCGCTGCCACTGCTTTTTTCACTTAGGCTGAAGCATAATAGATTCGGCTCTAGCCCTTCACTTTTTACTGAATGTATGTCAATCTGCTTCAATTGTGTTTCTTGTAATTTTGTAATCTTGAAGGATTCTGTTTGTTTGTTTGTTTGTTTTATTGACTCTGCTATCCACTTCTAATTTATGGGAGAGTTCATCCCATTAACATTCACATTATAATTACCACCTGTGTATCTCCCTCCATCCTATTCTTCTCCTGATTGTCCTCTCCCTCCTTTCACTCTTTCCTTCCTCATGAATGTTTTGCTTCTGTCTACTACCTGCCCAGATCTGTCCTCCTTTCTGTCAGTCCCGACGCCCTCCTTTACTTAATCTCCTTCCCCTCTTATTTCCCTGTTGTGTAAAACAGATTCCTATATTCAGTTGATTGTGTATATTCCGTCCACTTTAAGTCATTACTGATGAGAGAAAGGTTCAAGTGATGTCCATCTCTGACCCTGCCATTTTCCCCTCCACTATAATAAGTCTTTCTCACCTCTTCATGTGAAATAATTTACCCCATTTTACATCTCCCTTCCTTCTGTACCCAGTGTACTCTTTCTATTCCTTGATTTTTTATGTCATTACTTCAATTTCATTTTATACTCATACCCTCTGTTAATGTATATTCCTTCCAGCTGTACTATTAGTGATATATTTTTTAAAAAAACTTATAAGTATTGTCTTCCTGTGTAGGGATGTAAACAGTTTAGCTCTATTCATTCCCTGACATTTTATTTTCCCTTTTTCCTTGTTTATGTTTCTTTTGGGTCTTGATAATAAAGATCAAATTTTTTATTTGATTCTGCTGTTATGAAAGCTGGAAATCCTTCTATTTCACTGCATGACCATTTTCCCCCTTTATATATTATGCTTGATTTTGCCTGGCAAGGGATTCTTGGTTGCAGTTCTAGCTCTATTACCTTCTAGAATATCATGTTCCATGACCCCCAATCTTTTAATATTATAGCTGTCAAGTCCTGTGTAATCCTGGATGTGGCTTCCCAATATTTTAACTGTTTTTTTTTTTTTTCTGGTCACTTGCAGTTGTTGTTTTTTTTTTTTTCCCCCTTGACCTGATAGTTCTAAAATTGGCTACATTGTTCCTTGGAGTTTTTATTTTGGGATCTCTTTCCTGAAGTGATTGGGGGATGCCTATTTTGCTTTCTGGTTCCAAGACATCAAAGCAGCTTTCCTTGATAATTTTCTGAAAGATGCTGTCCAAGTCCTCCTATTCATTATGACTTTCAGGTAGTCCAATGATTCTGACATTATCTCTCCTGGATCTATTTTCCAGGTTGGTTGTTTTTCCCATGAGCCAATTTACAGTTTCTTCCACTTTTTCATTATTTTGAATTATTTGATCAATTCTTGATGTCTCATAGAGTCATTAGCTTCCATATGTCCAATTTTAACTTTTAAGCTGTTGCTTTCCTTGCTTAGGTTTTGTACTTTCTTTTTCATTTGGTCAATTTTACTCTTTACAGACTTGTTTTCTTTAGTGAATTTTTGTATTTTCTTTTCCATTTGCCCAATTCTACATTTTAAGCAATTGTTTTCTGTTTCTAAGCTGTTGACTCTTTTTTTCATAGTTCTCTTGTACCACTCATTTCTTTTACCAATATTTATTCTACCTCTCTTGTATGATTTTAAGCTCCTTTTTGGGTGTTTCAGTTTCTGGGCTTGAGACCACTTTCTTTTTTTTCAGATTTTTACTCATAGGCATTTTGACATTGTTGTCCTCTTCTGAGTTTGTATCTTGGTCTTCCCTTCACCATTATAACTTTCTATGGTCAGATTCTTTTTTTGTGATCTTTTTCCTCATCTCTTTTTATCTTCTTCCTTTCTTTTAAATTTGAGTCTGTTCCTAGGGTGCAAAGGGTACTGTTTCAGGTTTCTTGTGCCTTTGCCTGCAGGCCCTGGCTCTTTACCTATTGCTGCACAGTGTTATACTGAGTCCCATTCAGGACTTTCATGTCTGGTACTGTGCTGAGGAGGTGGAGTAGGGGTGACTGGTGCTGCTGGAGGATTTAGGGATCTGGCAACTTACCTGGTGCTAAACCAGGATCCTAGTGGTGGTGTCTGGCATGTGCTGAGGTTGTTGAGGTGTTTTTGCATTTCCCTGGGGCTTCAATGAAACACAGGCTGCTAATGGCTGCCTGTTTGCTTAGGCACTGTAGGATTGGCTTTTACCTCTTTGCCCAGGACTGTGCTGAAGCATATGGAGTTTGGCCACTGGATGTTTTTCTCTTTGACTGGGGCTATGCTGAAGCACATGGTGTTTCCCAAAGGTGGTTTCTATCAGTGCTCCTGCTTATGCTGGGGCATATAGGGAGGGAGGATTCTGATGTTGGTGTTTGCCCACTCCACCACAGTAGAGTTCAGAATTTACCACTGGTTTGTTAAGGTGGGGATTGCTGCTGGCTTGCTGATGTTCTTCCTCTCCTGGACTGAGTTCTCTTTTTACCTGAGAGAGAGAGACCTTTCTTGCCAATCTTCCAAGTTTCTTGGATTCAAAGAATATTTCCCCCATCTTTTTGCTGGTTCTGCTGCTCCAGGATTTGTTTGGGGTGCTATTTTTGTGGTTGTTTGGAGGTGAGTATAGGAAAATCATGGCAATTTACTGCTTACTTCACTCTTGGCACCTGTAAGCCTCTAACAAGGAGTATATTAAGGTCAAGAACATTCTTTAGTAAACACTTCCAGTGAGGTTTTATTTACACTAATCCTAAAATACTTTGAGGGTCTGTAATTTCTTTAAGCATGCAATTCCCTTCACTCCCACAAATCACTACACCTCATTGAAAGTTTTCAATAGTTTCTGGGGACAAAACATTCATAACTCTGCTACAAAGTCACACCTGAGATGTCTTGAAGGAACTGTGCCCCAAAGCAGGAGAATTTAGATGGCACTACTAGCACCTGGAGAGTAATTCCTTCCCCTGGGAGATGCACCAACCCTCAGATCCTGGATTTTCTGATCCATCATTTCCCTGGTAATACCTTATTCGTTAGCAGAACATAGAAATTTTATGGTATTCTATGTCATGCTTCTTCCTTTCCGTACCTATGTCCCAAGCCAGCTCTCCTATACCTCTCAACTGCTCCATGACTCAGGCACAAAAGTCTCTGGTTATAGCTGTATTCTGAAACTAGACAGTTCATGAGTTTCTCTGAAGAAAATTAAGCTAGTTCTTTAAGAAGAGGCTAATAGTCTATTATAGATCCCCCTACCCAAAGCCTTTCTAGCTTTGTGGGATCTGTTGGAGCTAGAAATATCCAGTATAGCCTTCAAGAAAATAGTGTTCACAGATCTATTGCAATGAGGCTTTCATTTGCTTCATTCATTTACTTTATAGTTTCTTAAGCTGTTTTTAATCTCTATGTTAAGAATATTTTTAAAATTTTTAAATGTTAAAAATTTTTAACATTTTTAAAGCTTGTAAAAGCTCCCCTTTTTTTAAAAAAGTGAAGAAACCAAGTATTCCTCAGATAAAAATTAGTACTCTTTAAGATAATAAAAACAAATTTAGTGGGTTTTGGTATTTACTTCTTTTCACTGACCCTCTGAAACTCTGAAAGAATGGAAGAATATACAACCTTTTGATCTTTTCAAGGGATAAATTAATCACCACATTCAAGATCTCAAATGTTGACAGACAAGAACCATCCATCAATTGTCATTCTCTCCATCACACTGATGAAAATGATTGGTCAAATGACAGATCTAAGCATGCCTGCCTCCACGCTAACATTTTTTAATATTTTGCCAGCCTGCCACTTCAAGTCCTGTCAGTGAAACTCAGAATTTAAGAACAAAAGAGACCTCTTAGCTCAACTGTCTCATCCATTTATGGTTTTTAAAATCCCTTTTTAAAAATCCCTCTTCCCAGAAATATATTTTGTAATGTTGTGTTAGTTGAGTTTTAACTGTCTCAAGAGGTGGTGCATCTAGCACTTCCTTGGCAGCATATTTCACAGTCTAATAATCTTAATAGCTATAATACCCTAGAATGTCTCTAATCCATTCTTATTTTATTTGTATCCATTAAAAATTTCCAAGGGCTCTCATCAGACCAGCAATAGGTATATTTTTTTCAAATGGTGTCATAAATTCTTAATTACTTAAACTTCTTGTATTTTTTCAAAAGGAAAAGTTTTCAATGAACAATTTAATACATCCTACAATAGTTGTCAATGATTGTACCTTTGACCTCTCTTTACATATTTTTCTTAACTTCTTTTGCAATTTGGACCTTTCATCCTTTCCCATTAAGACATTAAATATTAAGTTGTAGTCATCCTATTGAGGGTATAATAATTCCTTTTACACTTATATGACCTAGAAATAACAATGTAATTCAACTCAGCAACCAGTCAAGGATTAAGTAATAGTTAAATAAAGTATTAATATGTGTTGAACCATTGCTTTGTGTTCAAGTCCAAATTTTGGTGAGTCCTTAGTTCTGTCTTTCTTCTTTGAAGGAAGTAAAATTTTATCAATCCAATTTCTTACATTTCTTTGGGAAGCTGATTACCTTCATTTAGTACCGTATAATTGGCATCATCAAATCCAGAATTATTTCTTGATTTATTAAGGTCTTCTTCATTTAAATTATACCAATTAAGCAACCAATGAGAATTTGTGTCTACTTTGTGTCACACTCTGCTAGATGCTAAGCATGCAAAGACAAAAATAAAAATAAAAGCTGTCCCTCTCCTCGAATATTTTACATTCTATTGTCAGGAGGCAGGGGAAGGCAAAAAAGACATGCAAAATAAATACCAAGTAAACATAAATTCAGGAAGAAGTGGAGGGAATGGTACTTGAATGGGTTATCCCTCTCAAATTTGTATGTTCCACAAATAAGATTATCCTTTCTTCAATCCCATCACTGAAATACTTGATGAAACATATGATACAAAATTCAATGTGTTCTCCCAATTATACAACAAAGTATAATTCTCCTCTGTTGGGTTTTTTGCCAGTTAATAATAAATTTGTTACATTTGATTCAATTTTGTAAATTTTCCTAGAAAGTTTATATGAAATCTTATCAGATATGATATGAAGTCTCTATATAATCTCCATTCATTCTTATTTTAGAAATCTCCACTGCTAGTTATTCCTATTAAGCTTCCTAGTACTCCCATCATATTTTAAAAGCTGAATAATAGGGTAGAATTGCACATACATAGAGTATCTTAAGGAATATAAACTATATGAATAATTTGATAGTGATATGCTGTGGTGTCTCTATTAGACATTAATACACCTACAAACCCATGAGGATGACAGGATATGCACTTCAGTTCTTATCAAAGTTTACCAATCTTGCAAACCAACTTGACACTTAAACTAGGGAAGACTTGCTAAAGTAATTGTAACACTTGGGTTAACAGAATTGCACAGGTAATATTAATTGATATTCTATTTTGATCTTTTTACATTGTTATGGGCTAAAATAACATTTTTCAATTAATATACCTTTGGCTCCAAAAGTTCAACAAAAGTTAGGGAACAAAGAATAATGCATGACTGCTATGCTTGCATAAGAAGAATAAAGTTACAGAAAGATGTACTGCACTCTCCTTCCTGACTCTTCTAGTCTGTTTTCTGAATCCTAGAACTGAGGGATGAAAGGAAGCAAAGCTGAAAAGTAATCTGATATAAGTCTGAGTGACACAGATAAAATTCTGGGCATGAGGTCAGGAAGACCTGAGTTCAAATCTGGTCTCAGGAACATACTAGTTCTGCAACCCTGGGCAAGTCATTTAACCGCTCTTTGCCTAAGTTTCCTCATCCATAAAATGTGAATAATAACCTCACCTACCTACCAGGTTCTTATGAAGCTCAAATGAGATAGTAATTGAAAGTGTCTCTTATAAAAGCATAAATTTCAAGTATATAAAGAACTGAGTCAAATTTATAAGAATGCAAGTCATTGCTCAACTGATAAATAATCAAACTATATGAAGAGGCAGTTTTCAGATGAAGAAATCAAAGCTATCTATACACATATGGAAAAGTGCTCTAAATCCCTTCAGATTAGAGAAATGCAAATTAAAACAACTCTGAAGTACCACATCACACCTATCAGATTGATTAATATGATCAAAAAAGAGAAAATGAGAAATGTTGGAAAGGACGTGGGGGAAAAAAAATTGGGACACTGATGCGTTGTTATTGGAGTGGTGAGCTGATCTAACCATTCTGGAAAGCAATTTGGAACTATGTCCAAAAGGCACCCAAACTGTGCACACCCTTTATTTAATCCAGCAATAATTCTGCTAAGTCTGCATCCCAAAGAGATCATTAACAAAAAGAAAAGGACCTACATGTCCTTTATTTATATATATTTATATTTAATATTCCTTAATATTTACAGCAGCCATTTTCATGATGGCAAAATATTGGAAACTGAGGGGATGCCCATCATTTGTGAATGGACGAACATATTATGGTATATACATATAATAGAATACTATTAAGCAATAAGAAATGATGATCAGGCAGATTTCAGAAAAACCCGAAAACACTTGTGTAAATAAATATAAAGTGAAATGAGCAGAACAAGGAAAACATTGTACACAGCATCAGGAGCATTGTGATGATGAACTATGAAAGATAAAGTTCTTCTCAGTAACAGAATGATCCAAATGCATAAGACTCATAAAGGAAAATGCTATCCATTATTTTTTTCACTTTATTCTTTTTCATATTTTTTATCTGTTTCTTCTTTCACAACTGTGACTAATATGGAAATATTTCTTACATGATACCCCATGAATAACCTATATCAAACTGCCTACCATTTTTAGAAGAGGAGAGGGGAGGGGGGAAAGAGAATAATTTGGAATTCAAAATCTTGTAAAAATGAATGCTAAAACTTTTCTCAATATGCAAGGGGGAAAATAAAATACTACTAAAATATTTTTAATACACTGTTAGAAAAACACTCTTTTAGAAAAAAAATCAATACATAAAAAACCCCAAAACATCTGATGTTATTTTCTATGATTCATAATATGGATCCCTAATTATACAAAAGATTTGATATGGTATCTTCTCATATCTCTTCTTAAGACCCTAGTGTAATCATAATACTTTTTTAATATGAGTTTTGTGACTATTATTCTTGCTTTTTGCTTTGCTGCAGTCATAGAGTATATATTTTTTTCCTAGTTCAGCTTACTTTACTTTATACCAATTCATATAAATCTTTCCGGGTTTCTTTGTATTCATAATATTTTTTTTTCCTCACAGCACAATAATATTACATTGCATTCATGTACCACAACTTGTCAAGTCATTTACCAATCAATTGGCAATCTACTATGTTTCCACTTTTTTCTATCAAAAACAAATGCTAATTTTTTTAAAATTTAGAAATAAAAAAAAATCCTGCTACAAATATTTACTTTTTTAATTTTTTTTTTTTTTGGAGGGGGGAAGGCAGGGCAATTGGTGTTAAGTGACTTGCCCAAGGTCAGATAGCTAGAAAGTGTTATGTGTCTGAAGCCAGATTTGAATTCAGGTCCTCCTGACTCCAGGGCCATTACTCTATTCATTGCATCACCTACCTGCCCCCTGCTACAAATATTTAGATGCGTATAGAGCCTTTTCTTATATCACTAAACTTTGGAGATTAGTATTGGAATTTCTGGGTAAAAGTGTATAAACATTTTAATCATTTTATTTCCATAATACCAAATTACTTTCCAGAATGGTTGCTCCAACAATATAGCATTAATATACCCTTCTTTTTGCTCCAACATGAACTAGTTACATTTTTGTTACTTTTGTCAATTTATTGAGTTTATAGTGGAATCTTAGGCTATTTTGACTTGAATTTCTATTATTTTTAATTTGTAGCATTATTTCATGTGATTGTAAATATTTTACAATTCTTTTGAGAACTATTTATTTATATCCTTTGACCACGGATCAGTAGGGGCAATGGCATTTGTTTGTACACATTTTGTTTAGCTGTCTATATTTCTTGGATATCAAGCATTCATTAGAGAATCTTGATATAAAAATCTTCATAGTATGCTGTTTATCCTAGATATGTTAATTTTGTTTATGAAAACCCTTTTCAATTTAACATAATCAAAAGCATTTCTTTTGTAATTGCTTCTATCCCATATTCAGTAAGTATATTATATACTTCATTCTAAATGTTTTATAGTCTGACCTTTAATATTCAGGTCATGAATCCATTTTGAATTTATTGTGGAATATGGAGTAAACCTAGTTTCTACCAAATTTCTTTCTAGTTTTTCTCTGCTGTTGTTATCAAATATGGAAGTTTTTCCTAAGTTATTCTAATGCCAAGCAAAGGCAACTTAGGGTTCAGAATACTAGCATAGTAGATCTCCATTTTATTCTGTGACAAAGTAAGGCAAAACATTCACAGAACAGAAAAAATCAAAATACAGCATTCACCAAGTGTAATTTAGTAATTTGCAAGTACTCTTCTATCCCCAGGCAGTACATTCATTTAGTCAATCACAAAGTCTCTCTTCTCAAATGGAGATTAGAATTAGTTTCCAATCATAAACAAAGTGTATTCATTTGGTCAATCAGAGAGCACAAAAAACTCAAGTTGCCCACCCCTGGATCACAACTGAATTACAATTATCATCAGTTAACTCCAAGCACCTTCTCAAAAGGGGCAGTGGAGAGCACCAAGGCCATCTACCCTAGAGCTACAACAAAGTTGAGATAACATCTTAGTACTTAATACCCAGAGAGAGGTCTTTTCTTCATCCTGACACAGGCAAGTTCTCAGCAATCTCTGTTCCTGGGGAGACAAAGCTTAACAAGGCCACAAGATACATTGCCAGTGTCCTCATTAATTCACTTTCTGCCTGCAGAACAGTCTCAGGACCCCTTAAAATATCAGCAAGACCCTCTTCCAGGATTTCTGTGAACATACAACAAGAAAATCCTTCTTCAGGGCTTCTGAACGAATAGCAAGGTTGCAGGACCTCTGCAACAACAGTATTGTCCTTAACCAATGGACAAATCTGGCAAAACAACATCAAAACAGACAGACAAAATACTGGCATCACAGCCATGTCTCCTCAGTCCTTCTCAGCTCTGGGTGGCAGCTTTCAAAAGTCCTGGGCAGTTCCAACTTACCCTCAGCAATACTCCATGATGCTGTTCCCAAATGTTCTGCCTCTCTCTCTGCTTGGGTCTTCTCTCTGCTTATGCCTCTCTAAATCCAAGGCACCAGTTCCTCCCAGTTCAGCCCTCTCATTTCACATCAACAAGTTCATCCCACAAGTGGGATTCACAAGCTCTGGGTTTCAGCACTCAGCCCAAAACCCAAGCCAATACAGGGGGATCTTTAAATTCTATTACTATTACAGTTATTGATTTTAATGGCATCACCAAACACTGGGTCATTGGGCAACATTGTTTCTTATTTTTTGTCTAGTTGTGGATCAACTTTTCTATTTCCTTTTTTTTTTAATTTTAGATGGTATCAAATGATTTTGGTGATTGCTCATTGATAATATATGTTGAAGTCTGGAAGTTCTGTTCTCCTTTCATTTCTACTTTTTTTTCCCAATTATTTCCCATGATATGACATATTTTTTCTTGCTCCAAATGGTATTGATTATTATTTTATCTAGCTCTGGAATATATCACTTTGGCAGCTTGATTAGTAAAGTACTAAATCTGTAAATTAGTTTTGATTATATTTTAATTGTTATTATATAATCGTGGCTCAATTTGCGCACTAAATAGTCTTTCAGCTATTGAGATTTATTTCTTTATAAAGCATTTTAATTGAATTTAAACACGTATAAAGTATGCTTTGGTACACTGATACCCAAACATTTTAATAAATTTTGTTGTTATTTTACTAGAACTTATTTTCCTATTATTATTTCCAAAACATATTTCTCTAAGAAAAATAAAAACACAAAGCAAATAGAAGAAAACCTTCAAAAACTTAAATCTGCAAACTAATAGAAGACGAAAGATATTAAATAATCCAATCTCAGAGAAAGAAATAGAACTGACTGTAACTAAGTAAGTGACTACCAAAGGGAGAAAAACTGTTGTTGTTTTTTTTTTTTAAATGCTTTATTAACTTCTGTTTTACATCATTCATTTCTGCCAGATTTTGGGTTACCATCATTTTCCCCCCATTATTCCCCTACCCAACCTCCCAGAATATTAGTCCCACAAGATATTGCTTCCTCCAATCTGCTCTCTCCCATACCTTCTCCCATACCCCCATCAACTTTTCCATTAGAGGAAGGTGAGTCTGTATCCCAATGCCTGCACATCTTATCTCCCTATTACAAGTAAAAGAGTATTAATAATAGTATTTATATATATATTTGAAACATTTAATTTTAAGACCTCAGATTTCAGATCCATTTCCTTCCTCCCTAGTCACCCATTCCCTCTTGGGAGAGAAGTAATTCAGTATATGTTGTACATGTCTAGCTATGCAAAACATTATCATAGTAGATATATTGTACAAGGCTGTTTATAATTCCCTCCCACTCATCCCACCCCCCCACCTGGTCCATTCCCTACTTGATCCTGTCCCTCTTCTATAGTGGGTACTTCCAACCTCCCCTCCCCCCAAGGATTCCCTCCCATCCATCATCCCTCCTCTCATCTTCTTTCCCCCTATCCTGCTGCAGGTTGAGATATCCCATTTAGTATGTATGTCATTTTCTCCCTGAACCAAATTCAATGTGAATGTGGTTTTGCCTTTTTAGCCTTCCTTATTCTCCCCCTCCTTTGAAACCACTTCTGCTTGCTTCTTCTACATGGGATAGTTTACCATACCCTGTCTCTCCCCATCTCCTCTTGCCACTTTCCTCTCTCACCTCATAATTTCATCCCTTGAGTATTCTCCCTTCCCAACAAATTCAACCTATGCCCTCTATCCATATATAACTGTAACCATATACACACACATTCACATATGTATTCATATGACCACGCCCCCTTCTTCCATTGTTTTCATAGTGAGAAAGATATCATCAGTCACAGTTATTGCTTTTCCATATAGGAATGTAAATAGTTCAACTTTGATAAGCTCCTTTTGATTTCTTTTCCCTGATTACCTTCTCAGGCATCTCTTCCTTCTTGTGTCTGTATGTCAAATTTTCTATTCAATTCTGGTTTTTTCCTCAAGAATGCTTGAAAGTCCTCTATTCCACTGAATGACCATATTTTCCCCTGAAACAAAATACTCAGTTTTGCTGGGTAGGTGACCCTTGGGTTCATTCCCAGTTCTTTTGCCCTCTGGAATATCATATTCCATGCCCTTCAATCCCTCAGTGTAGAAGCTGCCAGGTCCTGGGCTATTCTGATTGTGTTTCCACAATATTGAAATTGTTTCTTCCTGGCTGCTTGTAGTATTTTCTCCTTGATCTGGGGATTCTGGAACCTGGCTATAATATTCCTGGGAGTTTTCTTTTTGGGATCTTTTTCAGGAGGTGATCTGTGGATTCTTTCAACCTCTATTTTGCCCTCTGGATCTAAAACATCAGGGCAATTTTCCTTGAGAATTTCTTGAAGGGTGATTTCTAGGTTCTTTCTTTGATCATGGCTTCCAGGTAGTCCAATAATTTTTAAATTGTCTCTCCTGGATCTATTCTCCAGGTCAGTGGTTTTTCCCATGAGATATTTCACATTGCCTTCTAATCTTTCGTTTGTTTGGATCTGCTTAACAGCATCTTGATTTCTCATAAAGTCACTAGCTTCCATTTGCTCCAGTCTAACTCTGAAGGAATGAATCTCCTCAGTGAACTTTTGAGATTCTTTTCCATCTGGCAAATTCGACTTTTTAAGGCATTCTTCTCCTCATTGCCCTTTTGGGCCTCCTTTGCCATTTGAGTTAGTCTATTTTTTAAGGTGTTGTTTTCCTCAGTCAGGCTGTTGACCCTCATTTCATACTTTTCCTGTATCCTTCTCATTTCTCTTTCCAATTTTTCCTCCACTTCTCTTATTTGATTTTTAGAGTCCTTCTTAAGGTCCTCTATGGCCTGCAACCCGCTCATGTTTTCCCCTGGGGCTTTTGGAGCAGGACTTCTGACCTCATAGTCCTTTTCCCACTCTATGCCCCCAAAATAGGAGTCTAGGGTTGCATTTTTCTGTTTCCTTTGCCTTGGCATGTTGCCACTTAATTACTTGACTTTTGGGCTTGTTGCCACACTATGGCTTTAAGGCCAGATAGAGGAATTTTCATCCCGAATGTGTGGGGGGCAACTTCCCTTTCTGGCAAGCTGTAAACCCACCCATGACTTCCACCCTAGATCACAATCCAGATCCAGGGAGGTTAAAGCAAGAGCGATTACCCCCCAAGACTGATCGCTGGATCTCCCTACGATTTGCAGGCCCAGAGTTGGAGCTGCCTCTGAAAACTACAAAATGGCGTTTGTCCTCAGTGGCTTCTAGCCCCCAGGGGAGGGAGCTGACGCATTCCCTAAATACCTGTCCCAAAGTCCATAGGACACCAACCTCTTACTTTGTCCTAGGCATGTCTATGTTGATAATTCTGGAGTCGCCACAGCTCCTGGTGTTCTGGGGTTCCTCTAGCCAACTGCTGGCCCTGCTGCCCTGGGGCTAAAACCTTGGCTCACGGGGACCTGGGCTCTGCTCTGCTCCTGTGCTCTGTGCGCTGCGTGCTGCCAGGTCCCAGACCGCTGAGCTTGTCCTTCCTGCAGGGCTGCTGGGCTGTCCTCAGTGGGAGGTTAGCTTCTCTGTGTCGTTCTGTGGGTGCTGGGGCTCCAGAAGTTGTTCAGAGTCCCCTTTTACATAGTTTGGGGGAAATCTGGGGGCAGAGTGGCTTGGACGAGCTGTTTCTACTCCGCCATCTTGGCTCCTGAGAAAAACTGGTTTTAATGGATTTATAGGAAAGTTCTGTCAAATGTTGAAACAATTAATAGAAATGCCATATAAAATCTGAAGAAAGGAGAAAGAAATCAGTAGTGGTAATGGGAATTTGAAGAATTTGAAGCAGCTAGGAGGTGCAGTGAATAGAGCACTGCCACTCTTGAGTCAGGAAGACCTGAGTTCAAATCCAGCCTCAGACACTTAACGCTTACTAGCTATGTAACCTTGGGCAAGTCACTTTACCCCCAATTTCCCTACCTTCTCCCCTCTGAAGAGCAAAAATTAAATGTTAAAAATAAAATCCTGACAATTACCAAAAAATAATAATTTTAATTACATTAAATTGAAAATTCTCTAAACAAACAATTAATGCTTCTACATTAGTTTTATTAATTATAGTCCATTAGATTATAAACTCCTTGAAGTTCTGGACTGTCTTTTACTTCTTTTCATATACCCAGTTCTTCGTCCAG
This sequence comes from Gymnobelideus leadbeateri, assembly GCA_011680675.1. NCBI lineage: Eukaryota > Metazoa > Chordata > Mammalia > Diprotodontia > Petauridae > Gymnobelideus > Gymnobelideus leadbeateri. Next base: position 363,790 of record WOXC01005094.1, on the reverse strand, counting down.
TTCCTGCCATATACTAGGCACTTAATAAATGGTTATTGGTTGATAAGTTAAGAAGGGAAGTAGACTAACTTGAAAAAAAAAATGTGAACCAAATTTCTCAGATTAGAATTTGGTATATTACAAGTTGTGAACCTGGCAGCAATACTCTATTAGTTCAGGTACAATTATTGATGTTCATTTTTTTTAAAAAATGCTTTCAGCTCCAATTCTCCCCCTTTCTTGCCTCATCACCTTCTTACCTAAGATAATAACTGAATATAGATTACATATGTGCAATCACATGAAACATATTTCCATATTATTCATATTGTGGAGGAAGAAACAGATCACAAGAGAAAATAAAATTAAAAAGCAATGAAAATAGCATGCTTCATTCTGCATTCAGATTCCATCAGTTCTTTCTCTGCATGTGAACAGTATTTTTCCTCATGAGTTCTTTGAAACTGTATTGCTAAAAGTAACTAAGTCACATATAGTTAATCATTGTACAAAGTTGCTGTTACTATGTGCAATGTTCTCCAGATTCTGCTCAGTTCACCTTGCATCAGTTCATGTCTTTCTAGGTTTTTCTCAAACTTGCCTGCTTGTCATTTTTTTAGAGCATAATAGTTTTCCATCACAATCACACCACAACTTGTTCAGCCATTTCCCATTAGATGTTCACCCCCTCAATTTCTAATTCTTTGCCACCACAAAAAAAAAAATCTGCTATAAATATTTTTGTAAATGTAGGTCCTTTTCCTTCCAATTACTTAAATTTTAACAAAAGGAAGTTTATTTAGCCCTAAGATTTTATATATATATATATATATATATAATTATATATTAATATATAATAATAAATATATAAATAAATAATGTATATATTTATATATATACATATATATGTGTGTATATATATTTTTATATATATGTATGTGTATATATATATATAATGGCTATCATGTCATTTAGCTCTTTTAGGCCAGGCTATATCACCAAGGCAATATTCACAGAACCAATGGCAACTATGATTATGACAGCATAGTTCTGAATTGCAAAATACAACTGACTCTTCATATAGAAGACAGAAGCAAAACATTTATTCAGAAACCAGAAAGCCAAATCCCAGCACCATTAAACCAAATCCATCATAGCAACAAAGAAGTCTATACACAGTAATGCTGCAGATAACAGTACCATCCCAAAGCCTTCCCACAAACAAACAAAATACTAGCTGTCTCCTTGACTGTGTCCTCTCTCTCCCCTCATACTAACTGCTCTGACTCCCAGCTTCCTCTCTGCTCTGCTCCACCCTTCTTACTCCACCTATTTGGCAAACTCCTCCAACCACTCCTTCAACCATGTGTTTACATAGAGATGATCTTCAAATTCCCTTAGGCCTATTAAGAGGCATTGGAATTTTTTTTATGATCTGGAAGCTACAGTAAGGGAGGCATGGCTTTGAGCCCTGTCCCACCCTTGGGTCAATCACTCCTGGCTTTGTCATCTTTTCCTAGCCCATGTACACATATGTGAAAGGAATGGAAACCCTGGTAGATACCACAACAACTAATAAAAGTGTATTTCATGCCATTCACCAATATGTATGTCTAAAGTATATGCCTCAATTAAGAAGGACTAAGTATAGCCCCACCTAAACTGAGATAGCAGTGTAATATATTGGGTGGAGGGGGGAAGGGAGTGAACCCAAATGTGGAAACAGAAGACCTGGTTTCAAATCCAATCTCTGCTATTTGTTACCTATGGAATTTTGTCCATCACACATGCACTGTGAATTTGAGTTTGTTCATCTTTAAAAATGAGAGATTTTAATTAAATAAATAATCCCTAGAGTTCTCTCCTTCTCTATATACTGTCACCAGAGACCAATAACAAATGGACATTTAAGGTGATAAAAGAATGCAACACCAAAGAAGATAACACAAACCTTTTAGAAGGAGCTGCACATCCAAGATTTATTTCATAGAAGAATTATAAACTGTTAACAACCATTTATAAAAATATTCAAATCCTTCCTCTGATATTTGCTAGCTGTGTGAACCCTAGTCAACCATTAATTTTCTTTGAAACCAGTTAACCAAACTATATCTACTAGGTCATGAATAAAATGTAATCTATATTGCATATCTTAGTTTGATCAAGTTGAGATAGAGAAGAGATTTGATGCTTTTACTAAATTGTTATTCATGAATTTTACAAGAGTTAGATGATGAACAAAAGATATTTTCCCCCAAAACTTTGGTTTGGTTTGGGGGGTGTGGGTTGAGATTTAATTGAATGCAATCAGTCTGGTAATTATGAAGAAAACCTTAGCTTAGTAAAATAAAACACTATCTTTATGTGGTGAAGATGACTATCTTGAGCTTCTGAGAAGTGCATGAATTATACATTGTTCTTTAGTTTATACTAATTGATCTATACTCTGTTAGTGGACCCAAGGGAGATGAGCTGAAGGCCTTTATAATATTTACTGGACTAAGCAGTCATAGAAAAAAATAAAACCATCTAGTTTTCAGAGAGATTGAACCTGAGTCTTTAGGTTCAGCCTTGTTGTGTTTGATCCAACTACCCTAACCACACATAGAATGAAGTGAATCAAATTATCAGGGATTCAAATCACTATTTAGAAAACAAGTTCATTATCAAGCTAAATAAGATGACATACAAATGGAAATCCAATACGATAAAGAAAAGGAAATAATACCAAGGAAATATGATATAATTATTTCAAACAGAGAAAACTAAATGTCCAAGACTTATTTACATTAACAAGAAAAAAAAAAGCCTGGCACAGATATTTTGTTTATTCTCTCAAGAGATTTGACAGGCTTCAAGCTGAGTATGTGTTTTTAGACTAACTTGTGTCGTAGATGTAACCAAAGTAAATTGAATAATTTAACCAATTATCCACATAATTCAAGTCATAAGGGCATTCTCACCTTAAGTACCCAGATAATTATAATTAAATGAGGAATGGAGAAATGGTTGGCTGAATAATTCCTTTAAAGTGTCTTTATTTTTCCATTGTATTTTGCTTATGTAGGCATAACCAATGAGAGCATAGAAAAGAACCCTGGGTAATCAATAAACTTTAATTGATGATGCTGTTGTGGACTACAGTTTAATAACTAATGTGCTAATAATCATAATAGTAAACTAAAATCAATGCTGCATTAATGAACTAACAATGAATTATTATAGCTGTCTTATATATCTAAACTAGCGTATTTTATTAACAAAGGAAGCAAGTAACTGCAAGAATAAGTTAAAATCTAATTTCATTCTATTGGAATAAAAAGTGGAGGGATTGCATAAATGTGTTGATGTTTGTTATTCAGTGGTGAAGTTATCTGGGAAAATTACCCAGTCTATCAGATGCCAGGAAATAGGTAAGGACTAAAGACTGAATCCGTAAAAAATAAGATATCATAGACTCAAAACTGCCTCAATAAAGAATGAATAAGCAAGCATAGCCCCACCTAAACTGAGATAGCAACGTGATGGGGGGGGGCGGGCAGTGGGGAGGGAACAACAGAATACCTAAATGTGCAGACAGAAGACCTGGTTTCAAATCCAAACTCTGCTATGTGCTAGCTATAGAATTTTATCCATCACGTAGCCACTGTGGGTATCAATTTGTTCATCTTTAAAAATAAGAGGTTTTAATTAAATAATCCCTAGAGTTCCCTCCTTCTCTATATCCTTTCACTAGAAACCAATAACAAATAGACATTTAAGCTGATAAATAAAATAATGTAACACCAAAAAGATCGAAGTGCAAGATGTATTTCATAGAACAGAATTTTTATTTTTCCTACCAAGACTTGAGCAAAAAAAGGGAGGGAGGTGAAAGGAGGTTTTTAAAGAAAATACTTGTATTGACTTATTGTTTTTGCATAACCTATATTTCTCAACCCTTTTTTTTTTTTTTTTTGCTTTTTGGAGGGCAGTTGGGATTAAGTAACTTGCCCAAGGTCACACAGCTACGTTTTTGTTTGTGTGTGTTAAGTGTCTGAGGTCAGATCCGAACTCAGGGCCTTCTGAGTCCAAGGCCAACACTCTACTCACTGCGCCACCTAGCCGCCCCAATCCCTTTTAACAAAAAAGAAAAATAATTCAGGAAAATAGTCAACACATCAAAGAAATCTGATATTCCATGCAGTATTTCACACACAATGGCCCTACCTCTGAAAAAAAAAGGTAGAGAAATATTTTTTCATACATCTTTTGGGAGACAAAACTCCATCATTACACTCTTTCTGTATTCAGTTGTGATTGTTTTATATCTGTTCTTTCCATTTACATTGTTGTAGTAATTGTGTATATTGTTTCCTGGTTCACTTTGTATCAGTTCATATAAATCTTTCCATAATTTCTTTGTGTTATGTCTACTTTTTTCTTTTAGCACAGTAATATTCATGTTCCACAATTTATTAAGTCAATGCGTAATGAGCATTTACTTTATTTCCAATTCTTTGTCACTAAAAATATTTCCACTGTGTGTATGTTTAAAAGATATATATATACGTATGTATATTATGTGTATATGTATATACATATGTATATACATATAGATGTATATATGCATATATATGTGTGTATGTGCATGTTTATATGTATGTATGTATGTATTTAGATATTTCCAGTATATGTTTATTATCAGAATCTCTGGGTAAAAGTTTACTGACAGTCACACTATTTGCATAATTCCAAATTGCTTTCCAGAATGGCTGTATGAATTCACATCTCCACTAATACTATATTCCTAACACAACCATCCTAGGAAGGTTGTGCTGTATACAGAGGAAAACACAACTCCTGCTTTGCAAAGAAACTTCTGAGTCTTTGATATTGTATGCATGTGAAGAAACCAGAGTAGGAGAAAGCTAAGTGTGGTTGGAGAGATGGGACAAGAAAAAGATTCAAGTTTTTGATTGTCTACTAGCAGTTGCTGAAAATTCATGCATGTGGAGAAAGTAAAATTTGACTCCAAACTTGTTCATTGATTCTCTATTCGTGCATCCTCAGAGACTGACTGACAAGGATGTACTTTTTTGAAGAAATCATTCTCTCTTTAATGGAGCTGAAATCTTATTTCACTCCCAAGTCAAAGAGCCCATTTACTTTTGGGTATTTTATCATCTATTCTAATTTGCATAAATCTCCTGATTTCTGTTTTATAGATTGCTTGGATAAACATATTTGCTCATTATCCATGTCTGTCTTTTGTATAACAAGCATTTAGGGAGAAGATAAGCTGGCCACAAATAAGCTAATTATTACCTTCTCGAGCTAGAGCAAAACAACTTTCCGTTCAGAGGACAAGGGGAATGAATTCTCTCCTGAATCCCAAAATAAAACACTGTATACCTAAAATGCAAATATATGGCATATACCAGATGGGTATAATGCTAGCCCAATATCCATCTTGGGGATAAAAAAGTGGAATAAGTATTGAGCCACTCATCTCTTTTGATTCATAAGGGTAAAAATCACAATCACTCTTGTATACTTGGACTGGGGCATTCCAGAACCATGACATTTACATTTATGCTATTTGAACTGGCCTAGGTCCTTGTGATCCAGTAACATAAGTTTCTTTAAGAATTCTACCACATGAGGGGGCGGAGCCAAGATGGTGGAGTAGAAACAGCTCATCCAAGCCGCTCTGCCCCCAGATTCCCGCCAAACTATGTAAAAGGGGACTCTGAACAACTCTGGTGCCCCAGCACCCACAGAACAACACAGAGAAGCTAACCTCCCACTGAGGACAGCCCAGCAGCCCTGCAGGAAGGACCAGCGCAGCAGTCTGGGAGCCTGCAGTGCGCAGCACGCAGAACACGGGGAGCCAAGCCGAGTGGAGCCCAGTTCCCCATGAGCCGAGGTTTTAGCCCCAGGGCAGCAGGGCCAGCAGCCGGGTGGAGAGACCCCAGAACACCAGCAGCTGTGGCGATTCCAGAATTATCAACATAGAAATGCCTAGGACAAAGTGAGAGGTTAGTGTCCTATGGACTTTGGGACAGGTATTTAGGGAATGCGTCAGCTCCCTCCCCTGGGGGCTAGAAGCAGCTGAGGAGACACACCATTTTGTAGTTTTCAGAGGCAGCTCCAGCTCCTGGCCTGTGAACCGTAGGGAGATTCAGCGATCAGTCTTGGGGGGTAATCACTCTTGCTTTAACCTCCCTAGATCTGGATTGTGATCTAGGGTGGAAGTTGTGGGTGGGTTTACAGCTTGCCAGAAACAGAAGTTGACCCCCACACATTCGGGATGAAAATTCCTCTCTCTGGCCTTAAAGCCATAGTGTGGCAACAAGACCAAAAGTCAAGTAATTAAGTGGCAACATGCCAAGGCAAAGGAAACAGAAAAATGCAACCCTAGACTCCTATTTGGGGGGCATAGAGCGGGAAAAGGACTGTGAGGTCAGAAGTCCTGCTCCAAAAGCCCCAGGGGAAAACATGAGCGGGTTGCAGGCCATAGAGGACCTTAAGAAGGACTTTAAAAATTAAATAAGAGAAGTGGAGGAAAAATTGGAAAGAGAAATGAGAAGGATACAGGAAAAGTATGAAATGAGGGTCAACAGCCTGACTGAGGAAAACAACACCTTAAAAAATAGACTAACTCAAATGGCAAAGGAGGCCCAAAGGGCAATGAGGAGAAGAATGCCTTAAAAAGTCGAATTTGCCAGATGGAAAAAGAATCTCAAAAGTTCACTGAGGAGATTCATTCCTTCAGAGTTAGACTGGAGCAAATGGAAGCTAGTGACTTTATGAGAAATCAAGATGCTGTTAAGCAGATCCAAACAAACGAAAGATTAGAAGGCAATGTGAAATATCTCATGGGAAAAACCACTGACCTGGAAAATAGATCCAGGAGAGACAATTTAAAAATTATTGGACTACCTGGAAGCCATGATCAAAGAAAGAACCTAGAAATCACCCTTCAAGAAATTCTCAAGGAAAATTGCCCTGATGTTTTAGATCCAGAGGGCAAAATAGAGGTTGAAAGAATCCACAGATCACCTCCTGAAAAAGATCCCAAAAAGAAAACTCCCAGGAATATTATAGCCAGGTTCCAGAATCCCCAGATCAAGGAGAAAATACCCCAAGCAGCCAGGAAGAAACAATTTCAATATTGTGGAAACACAATCAGAATAGCCCAGGACCTGGCAGCTTCTACACTGAGGGATCGAAGGGCATGGAATATGATATTCCAGAGGGCAAAAGAACTGGGAATGAACCCAGGGTCACCTACCCAGCAAAACTGAGTATTTTGTTTCAGGGGAAAATATGGTCATTCAGTGGAATAGAGGACTTTCAAGCATTCTTGAGGAAAAAACCAGAATTGAATAGAAAATTTGACATCCAGACACAAGAAGGAAGAGATGCCTGAGAAGGTAATCAGGGAAAAGAAATCAAAAGGAAATTATCAAAGTTGAACTATTTACATTCCTATATGGAAAAGCAATAACTGTGATTGATGATATCTTTCTCACTATGAAAATAATGGAAGAAGGGGGTGTGGTCATATGAATACATTTGTGAATGTGTGTGTATATGGTTACAGTTATATGGATAGAGGGCATAGGTTGAATTTGTTGGAAAGGGAGAATACTCAAGGGATGAAATTATGAGGTGAGAGAGGAAAGTGGCAAGAGGAGATGGGGAGAGACAGGGTAGTGTAAACTATCCCATGCAGAAGAAGCAAGGGAAGTGGTTGCAAAAGAGGGGGAGAATAAGGAAGGCTAAAAAGGCAAAACCACATTCACATTGAATTTGGTTCAGGGAGAAAATGACATACATACTAAATGGGATATCTCAACCTGCAGCAGGATAGGGGGAAGGGGGATGAGAGGAGGCATGATGGATGGGAGGGCATCCTTGGGGGGAGGGGAGGTTGGAAGTACCCACTATAGAAGAGGGACAGGATTATGTAGGGAATGGACCAGGTGGGGGGTGGAATGAGTGGGAGGGAATTATAAGCAGCCTTGTACAATATATCTACTATGATAATGTTTTGCATAGCTAGACATGTACAACATATACTGAATTACTTATCTTCCCAGAGGGAATGGGTGACAAGGGAGGAAGGAAATGGATCTGAAATTCTAGGTCTTAAGATTAAATGTTTCAAATATATATAAATACTATTATTAATACTCTTTTGCTTATAATTGGGAGATAAGATGTGCAGGCATTGGGACACAAAGATTCACCTTCCTCTAATGGAAAAGTTGATGGGGGTATGGGAGAAGGTATGGGAGAGAGCAGATTGGAGGAAGCGATATGTTGTGGGACTGCTATTCTGGGAGGTTGGGTTGGGGAATAACGGGGGGAAATGATTGTAACTCAAAATCTGGCGGAAATGAATGATGTAAAACAGAAGTTAATAAAGCATTTGTTTAAAAAAAAAAGAATTCTACCACATTAGAGATGGCTAGGTGGTGCAGTGAATAGAGCACTGGACCTGGAGTGAGGAAGACCTGAGTTCAAATCCATCCTCAGACATTTGACACACTTACTAGCTATGTGACCTTGGGCAAGTCACTTAACCCCAATTGCCCTGCCCTCCTCCCTCCAAAAAAAGAAAAAGAAATTCTACCACACAAATCTTTGAGTCATCTCTGATTTCTCCATTTAATATTTCAACTTATGTCAAATGGAAGAGCTCATTGACTCTCTTTGGCTTTACTCATTTTCCCAATATCCTACAGTGCTTCACCTACACAAAAACTTTAAAACAGGGAGAAGTCAAAACAAATATTCATTTGGACAAACAATGACAACAATTATTAATTGCCAGCAACTTAAAGACTATGTTCTTTCTCTCCCCAGAAACCCTAATCCACCAAAAGACAAGCTTATAAAGTTTTGCATCAAATAATAATAATAATTTGCCTCAAATAATAGCAATAATTCTGCATATGTATTTCATATGCAGGGAAAGTTTTAGTTTGTTAATTATAGACCAAGTAAGAAGTCAAGAAGATGGGGCGGCTAGATGGTGCAGTGAGTAAGAGGACCAGCCCTGGAGTTGGGATGACCCAGGATGGGATCTGGCCTCAGAAAATGATCGCCCACACATAAATAATAACTGGCCGTGTAACCTTGAACAAGTTACTTAACCCCAATTGCTAAAATAAAAAAAGTCAAGAAGACCACATAGTCACTACATACCAGTTTATCAAAACTAGTTATAAATGCCTAAAGACTTTAGTGATAAGAAAATATTCATAAGCTTTTACAAAGTGAACATTTGCCCAACCTTTTCTTATGAAGCAGTGGGAGGAGATAGTAGAAAGATCTCTGAATTTTTTTTTCCTTTTTGGAAGGGGGAGGTCAGGCAGGGCAATTGAGGTGGACTTGCCCAAGGTCACATGGCTAGTAAGTGTTAAGTGTCTGAGGCCAGATTTGAATTCAAGTCCCCCTGACTCCAGGGCCAGTGCTCTACTCATTGCGCCACCTAGCTGCCCCGATCTCTGAAAATTTTACTGCAGTTCTAACTCAATCTTTAACCAGTTGTGTGATCTTCAAGTTCCCCAGTTTGAGTTCTTATCTATAAAATGAATGTATTTGATGAGACAATCTCAAAGTTCTCTTCCATTCTCTATTAAGTAATGCATGAACATCTTTATCACTTTCAAAAATTGCTCCTAAGTCCGCATAGCATACCATATAAATTCTATCCTGGCTAGGATACAATCCATCCCTAGATTTTTGTAGTATTTGAGTATTTCTGCTTTCTGACTCAAGGGACAAAGCATAGGATTCAAAATTAGTAGGTTGGGGGGTGGAAAATAATATAGAAAAACTTTTCTGAATAAACATATCACAAAGAAATTTTTGAACTTTGATTTGAATTTTGGATGAAAAATATTGGCCATTTTCTGGTCTTGACTGGAAAAGTTTACAGTACCTCTAATTTTAGATAGATAGATCAAAGAGAGAGAGGGAGAGGGGAAGAGAGAGAAAGAAGGAAGGAATTTATTAGATGTTTATTATGTGCCAGATACTGTCTTAAATGCTGGAGATATAAATATAAGAGAACAAGATAATCTCTACTCTCAAGCAACTTATATTTTAATAGACTAAAGAGCTAGAAATAATACACTAAAGAAGTAGAAAGCTGAGCAGGTGGTACTAGCACAGGAATGATTAGGGCTCCTCAATGATTAGAGTCTCATGAATCAGGAGAGCAGTCCCAGGAAGGAATCACCCCAAGATGGTGAAGGCTAGTGATGGAAACAAATCTGACACTAATTCTCTTTTAGTTCAGGTTTGATGTTGGGACAAAAATAAGGGTCTTCTGTGTTCATGTGCTCCCCCATCTCCATATGGAAATTTTCTGGTCATCAGGGCAGGACATGGTTACTCACAAGGTTCTTCGTACTCTACCACAGTGTCTAGACTACCCATGGCAAGAATTTTTATTCTCTAAAATGACTAGTGATCTGAGAGTTGGGGTTACAAAAGGAAAGAATATGGAGCCAGTCAGATATCAGGGGCTACTTCATCTTTTTTAGGCAAATCTCCCTTGCTCACCCTCCCATACATGTGGGAGAGAAAAAGAGAATCTTCATTAAGAAAACACTACTTCTGTCCCAGTTGGGGAGGAAATAGAGCAGTCAACCAGGGCTGAGTTGAGAATGAATTGAGCATGACTAGGGGCCCTTAAGAAATCCTCTCATCACCTCTACCTCAAGAATATCTATCTTCTTTCTAGTATCATCAACTCAGGCATCATGTCCTACAAGAAGCCTGACCTGGTCCTGACCCTCATGTTAGTTTAAATTTTTTAAGGTAAATTTTGTGCCACCTACTAGAATGTAGAAAAGAGAGAGAAGAAGGACATGGTGAACCACTTTAGTATCTTTGCCAAAAAATTCCAAATGAGATTGCAAAGAGTTGGACATGATTGAAAAATGGCTAACCAAAAATATCAATAGAATGTAAGCTCTTTACACAAAAAAAATTAGAAAAAAATGTAAGATCTTCATATTATATATGTGTGTATATGGAGAGAGAGAGAGAGAGAGAGGGAGAGAGAGAGAGAGAGAGAGAGAGAGAGAGAGAGAGAAAGAGAGAGAGAGAGAGAGAGAGAGAGAGAGAGAGAGAGAATCCCTAGTCTAGTCTAACCCTTTAATTTTATAAGTGAGAGAATCTAAACCCTAGGAGGTTAAATCACGTGCCCCATATCATACAGGTAGTAAGCTTTAGAGGTAAGATGTGAACATAGGTAGGTGCTTCTCTGACTCCAGACCTCTTTCTTTACCTGCCAAGAGACCGAGTATTCTTTCCAGTTCAGAGAGTTCATAGCCTCATATAATTATAAACTTGAAGCTAGAAGGTCATGTAGTCCAATCTCAGCATTTTACACATGAGGAAAATAAGACCAAAAGAGATTGACACACCTGATTACTTATTAAACAAGTTATAATATTTAATTTTTATTATACACATAGTAAGTGGCAGAGCCGGGATTTGCACCCAAGACTTCTGCCTCTGAATCCATTATTCTTTTAAATCTACCTTTCTTGCCTCTGGAGTAAAGTCTTTTAAACTGTTAACTATAGAATATTCAAGAAGTCAGGAAGGTCACAGTTGCTAGGTTTGTTCCCACACCTTATTAGTTCTTGTTCTTTCTATTGTGGCTGACAAATGCTTATGCCCCCAATTTCTTTTTCTCAGAGCAGCATCTGATGTTGTCTGATGTCCCACAGAATTGCTCTTCAAATACTCAAATACTTCAAATAGCAAATAAATGATGAAGATGTACTGCTCATTCCTTGCTTTATGCTTCCTACAAAGAGAGATTACATTCCTTCCCCATTAAGCTTGCACAATCAACCTCTCTATAGTAACACTCTTCATTGTTATAAAAAAATTCAACCCATATGATCATTCCCTTTCCTCCCACTCTGCTGGGACTGAACTAATAATCATCTTTGGTCCTACCAATGGAGTTCTCACTCCTACCTCCCAATTCCCACTTCTCAAAATCTATGTGTTATGTATGTGAGACATGAACTTGGGTCAGTTGCTTAGAAGACAGGTGAGTCCACGATAGAGACCAATAACTTGCTATATTAAAAATATTCTTTTTTTAAGGAAAACCTATTTTAACTTCCTAGAGTTGTTATGTCTTACTGTGTCTGCCTCTGCAATGTGATTTGGGTGGTTCTCTTTTCATGTAAGTCAAATGGTGTTACATTTAAAATTATCCTGTCTTACAAAATGCCATGACAGACATATTATGCAGATTCTAAGCATGTACATGTACAATATTTTACATGGAACTGATAGAATAAAAACAAATCCAGAAATACAATTGTCTACAAAGTCATTCACTTATATGGTCTTAATGACTCTTGTGTGACTAAACAGCATATGATAAGATTAATGACATCATCATTTTCCCCAGTCACCCAAGGTTCAAACCTCAGAATTATCTTTGGTCTTTCTGTCTCCTTCTTCCTTTCCGTCTAATCAGTTATCAAAACCTGGAGAGTATCTGATCCTATTCTGCAGACTCTTATTCCATTCATCTCACCACCTTTTTATTCTCCCTATGTCTATCATTCTCTAAGCCTTCATTATACCTTGCCTGGACTATTATAATAGCCTCCTAACTGGTTTATCTGATTCTACTATTCCCTACCTCTAATCAGTTCTAACATGGCTGCAAGCATAATATTTCTAATAGATAGTTCTAATTATAGAACTTCTGGCATCAAAAACTTTTCAGTGGCTCACTACATCTTTTCAACTAAGAGCTCAAAGAACTAATATTTAAAGTCCCCCACAATTCCATCCCAATCTCCTCTATAGCTCTAAAATATCCTACACTATTTTCTTCCACATTCTCTATGTTTCAGCCAAACTGGAACTCAACATTCCTCAAACTCATCCCTTCCTTTCTTGCTTCCATACCTATAGCCACGCTACTCCTTGGCCATCCCATCACTGCCAACTGAAATCCTATAGTTCTTCAAAGCCTACTTAAAGTACTATGGCCTCCATGAAGTCTTCTCTGATTTTTTTCACAACACTGGGGATTCTCATTGTACTTTGAAATTGTACTATTATCTTAACATATTCTTATTTGCATTTGGGTTAACTGTATAATTTTATCATCTCTCATATGAAACTGCAAGCTCCCAGAGGTCAGGGTCTATATTTAATTCATTTTCACTTTCCTCCAATAGACATGCCACAATAATGTCTAACACAATTGCCTTGCATAGGATTCATACTTAATAAATGTTTGTTGAATTCAAGCGAAATTTGACTGTCTTTTCCACATTTGATCTGGTGGTTTTGCATTGTGTAGACAGAATCAGAGCACTGATGAGATCGTCTCAAGAAACACTGTGTCTTTTTCACAGGAGCAATGCCTACCGCTCATTTTCTGTCATCTGCACATACAACCTTTTGTTTGGCATAAACCCCGACTATGCTGCATGTCATCATTAATTGGATATTAGGAAAACAAAACAGGTGGAAAATTGAAGGTGACAAAAAGATTGAAACAGGGCTTCCTGAGAATGCTGCAATGTCATTGAAGCAGCTAACATTTATACAATGCAGTGAAAGTATTTGCACTTTCTCCTCACAATAGTTCTGTGAAATAGGGAGTCCATATATCATTGTGCCCATTTTCAGGCAAGGAAACTGAGGCACAATTTGTCTAAGGTCACACACACATCAGACTTACAATGAGATCTTTACAATCCTTGTCCAAGGTTCTTTACATGATGCCATTATATCATCATTATGAACTTAGATATAGAAGGGACCTTAATGTACATCTCATCAAACCACCTCCTTAGGAAACCCAGAAGAGGTAAAGCACTTAACTATGGTCACACATATAGTAAATGACAGAACAAAGGTTTTAACCCAAACTTCAAATCTGAGACCCTTTCCTCCCACCACATTCTCTCATGCTGTCTTTCATTGAAGCCTATTAATGAATTTGGGTTATCTCTAAGATGAAAACATGTCTTTTTTCTCAAAAACTTATTTGAAAACCCATTTAGATACATCTAATTAGAAACATTCTCAGAGTTTGAACAGTAGGGAACTGGGAAGGGTGAATAAGTTTTCCCTTTTCCCACTCTAGTTCTTTGCAAGCATTTTCATAGCTGCAGAGTTCCTTGGCATCCCAGTGTGTGGCTTTTTCAGGCACTTCTGATGTAAGTACTGTGAGATGTGATTAGGGAGCTTGAGAGAGGGATGCTGACTGAAGGTCATTACCAGTTAAATGGAAACCCCAAGGAAAACCAAGAACTGAGTCATTGCCTAAATATAGTAGTTATGAATATGCTTCCAAGTCCTGACCTTTATGAAAGACATTTTAATTGTTATTTAAATTCATATTTTCATGATTTTATGGTTTAAAAACTGAAAAGGCCAGAATTTTACTCCCACCATTCTCTCTCTTTCTCAGCCTTAACCACCAACCACTAAACAGACACATATTCCTTTATAGACACAGAGCTACAGGCAAAAGGGCCACAGCTCCAGAGAGAAGTAAAGTCTAATTATGTTAGATCCTAGTCCTACTTATTTTTCCCCACCACTAACACCATTATGCTGAAGAGTAGCTATTTCCATAGTATAGCCAGAAACCTTGGGTCAGAGATGATCCTCTCCTGCCACTCAAATGATGAAAGCCTAGAAGAGGGAAAGTCAGCTTCCCTCTGTGCTCATAAGGGCAAATAATAGTGTCTTCCTGAACCCAAAGCAGAGGATTACATTTAATGTTTGCTCTTCTCCAAAGTGTATTCCAAATGCATGTAACCCATGGCCCAGGATCACCTGGCTTTGGGGTTCACCCAAAATAAGTCTACATGAGAGGGTTGACTTAAAGATATCAATATCCCCTTTACTTGTTATACCCTCACCTAGAATTTTCTCTGGGAAAAACTTTTGAAAAGAACTTGTGGCTAAATTTTTACAAACATGAGCAAAAGTGTTCACTGAAATCTCTTTAAGCACTCAAGGTAACAATGCATCTGTCATGTATAGGACAGACTTTATTTCACCCTACAGAAGAATATAGAAAATGAAAAGGTTCAAACAAGTAAATTCAGAATGTAGCTAGTAGCCCATAAATAAGCAATACAATTTCTCTCCCTCTCTGGTATGACTCTTAGATTAAAACAAATGACAGCTCAGAGAGGTGACTCTTCCCAAAATACTCTGTGCCCGTGATATTTGGAGCCAGTAAATTCATCTGAAAGGTGAAACTCATCCTCCATGGTAACACTTAGGAATGTGTCCATGTCCTCCTTAGGAATATACAACCAAAGTTCCAAATTCATGAATATGATCAGGCAATGTGTTGATCAACTGCACTGCATACTTCTTCCTACTGAAATATATGTAATCTCTTTAAATAAAATTGTTTTACCTTCAGAGCATTGGTACATTTTCCCAATTACAGATAGTATTTGGGACCTCAAAAGGGTCCCCAGTCCTAAGCAGATCACTTGATGCAACAATCATCTTTACTGATTGCCTTTTCCAGTGCATTTCACCAAGATACCACAACAATATTCATAATGAACTCTTAGACCTCCCCAAATTAACAAATTTATATGAGGACATGGACTTCGAAAAGCTGAGTAAGCACAGAGCTTATAATCATCCTTATACCATATTTATACAAAGTTCTTCTAGGCTAGAATCTGCCTTGCTGTTTGTAAGATCAGGTTACAATATTTCCCGTCCCTCCAAAAGGAATAGGTAGGAAAAAAATAACTAACAGCGGCAATGTAGAAGATTCACCTCCCAAAGTGAAAGCACTCAGAGTTATCAGAGCTTTGATCAAACCCTTTCCTACTTATATAAAGTCTATAGGGATCATCATTTGTAAAATGACACAAATATATGTAAAGGACTTTGCAATCATTAAAATGTTATATTAATGTGTTGTTGTTGCTGATGGTGCTGTTGTCATTGGTGTTGTTATCCTGGATGAGCTCTAAGTTGTGTTTGTATGGTACAATGTAAAGAAGTTCTCTTCTGAACTGTAATAATTTAATACAGACTGAGGCAAATGATCTAAATGTAATGAAAAATAACACCAAGAAAAAAATAAAAGTCAACTGTACTAATTTATACTTTGGCAAGTAGTGTAGCCCCTTCACCCTTCATTTCTCCAAATAAAACAAGCCTGGATGATCCCCAAAGATAATGCCTTGGATCTTGGAAACATTTTGTGTTCTCTTGAAAAAAAAATTCCACTTGAAGTCAATTGGAATTCAAACCCTCATTTTCTGATAGGAAAAAAAAATTTTGATGACTGTACAAGGTATAATCATACAATCTAGACTCTGTTCTCACATGGAATGATTCCAATATTAAGGGATCATTCCAAAATATCAATATCTCTTAGGCTTACTATGCCATAAGCTTAGCAAGATGATCAAGGAACCCACTTACATGCTAATATAAATTAATACAAAATAAAATGTTAATGCGGTATCAAGAATCTCTTGCCAGGTTACTAGCAGACAATTATTTTCACTCACTCTGGAAGCATGAGAATTTTGAGAATATCTACAAAGTGTGCTATTAAATGGCATGTTTCTATAACAATATCTTAATTTAAATAAAATATAGATAAAAACAACTAAATGCAGAAATGAGTCCTTGTGAAATTTAATTATTATAGAACATTTAATCCTTGTCAATTGCTTCTCACAAGCAATAAGAGCAATTAAATTATTTTTTAAATGTGAGTATAAATATGAATTTGCAGGTATACAAATACCTGGCTACCACCAGGAAGTATTACTACACTCCATGTACAGTTCTACCCTGAAATCCATAAGAATGAGAAAAGTGGACTAGAAACACATTTCACAGATTATAAAGTGCAGCTAGATGAAAAGTCCATTGAGATCATCCATCAACATGCAACTTTTGAACATATACTACTGACAGCAAACGACTCAGAATGGAGGAGAACCAATATTTTCCCAGTGATAATGTAAAGGACTGTAAGTCATGGAACATCTTGATTTCAAAACAATAAAAATGATAAATAATCTGCATATCAAGCAGAAGAATGAATGACATTATCAACTGTGATGTTCGTGTAAGAATGGCATGAAGGACATTATCAATAAGACTCATGCCTAAGAAAAAGAGGCAAAAAAGTAATTCTATGAGGAGATATAATAGATGAGTAACTGGAGTGCAACACTGGCACCACCAAATGGTACAGGAACCAGAGAAAAGGCAGCATCACATAGTGAAAAGAGCATTGAACTTGGAGCCAGAAAAACTTGTGTATGAATCAAGCCTCAGACACTTAAAATGTCTCCCTGAACAAATTACTTCACCTCTGTCAGCCTGGTTTTTTAAATCAATGTTCATTTAGTTTTAACATCCTTTTTTAATATTTTGAGTTCCAATTCTCACCTTTCCTCCAACCCATCACCCAATACTTGAGAAGTCAAGCAATATGATATGAATTATACATGTGAAGGTAGGCAAAACATATTTCAATATTAGCCATGTTGAAAACAACAAGGAAAATAAAGTGAAAAAATTGTACTCTAATTTGCTCTCAGAGTTCATGAATTCTCTCTCTGGAGATGGCTAGCATTTTCCATCATGACTCTTTTGGAATTATCTTGGATCATTATACTAATCAGTCTTCCCCAGTCTTCACCAGTTGATCATCATTATAATATTGTTGCTTTCTACAGTGATCTGGTTCTGCTCACTTCACTCTGCATCAATTTGTATAGTCTTTCAAATTTAACAAATCATTCATTATAACCCAATAGCATTCCATCACAATCAGTTATCACAACATGTTTAGCCATTCCCCCAATTAATGGGTATCAGCTCAACTTCAAATTCTTTTCCACCAAAAAAAAAAAGATGTTACAAATACTTTTATACATATAGGTACATTTTTTAATCTCTTTAGGATACAGACCTTGTAGTTATATTACTAAGTCAAAGGCTATGTACAGTTTTAGAGTCCTTTGGGCATACTTCCAAATTGTTCTCCAAAATGATTAGACCAGTTCACAACTTCAGTCACAATGCATAAATTTTCTGCATCCCCTCCAGCATTTATTTTCCTTTTATATCATGTGAGTCTGATAGGTATGAGAGTTGTATATCATAGATGTTGTAATTGTTATGTCTCTAATCAGTAGTGATTTAGAGAATTTTTATGTGGTTCTTGATAGCTTTGATTTCTTCTTCTGAAAGTTGCCTGTTCATATTCTTTGACCATTTATCAACTAAGGAATGGCTATTGGTTTTATAAATTTGACTTGCTTTCCTATATATTTGAGAAATGATGTCTTCATAAGAGAAAATTACTGTATTTTTTAATATTGTTTCATTGTCTATAGTATCTTTCATCAAAATGTAGTTTACCTGATTGTTGTTTTAATGTTCTATTTTTGCTTTTCCTTTTTCTGATACCATGATTTCTATCCCTGCCAGTTGCCATCCCTTTTTAACTCTGTGTGTTTTTCTGTTTCAAATGTGTTTCATATGTATGTTTGGATTCTTGTTTCTAATCTATTCTGCTATACGTTTTTGTTTCATGGGTGAGTTCATCTTATTCACATTCACAGTTATTATTACTATGTGTTTCCCTTCATCCCATTCTCTTCTATATCTTCTCTCTCTCTCTCTCTCTCTCTCTCTCTCTCTCTCTCTCTCTCTCTCTCTCTCTCTCTCCTTCCTTGAAAGTCTGTTTTACTACCTTTCTCTCCTTACACCCTCCCACCCTCCTTTTTCTCCCTTCCCCTCCTACTTCCCTCTTGTGTAAGATAGATTTCTATACCATATTCATTGTGTGTGCATTTTCCCTCTGAACCAATTCTGATGAGAATGAAGTTTAAACATTGCATGCTACCACCAGTATGAGTTTCCCCTTCATTACAAAAGCTCTTCCTTGCATATTTCTTTTATGTAAGATAGTTTTCACCATTCTTCTCCCTTCTCCCTTTCCCTTTTTCTCACCCTTTCCTTTTTTTTAAGATCATTCCAAATTAATCAACTTACATCCATGCCCTCTCTCTATGTAGACCCCTAAGTACCCTAATAATAATAAAATTCTTAGGAGTTTACTGGCATTATTTTCCCATATAGGAATGACAACAGTTTGACCTTATTGAGTCCCTTATGATTTATCTTTCCTGTTTAGCTTTTTGTGTTTCTCTTGAGTCTTGTGTCTGAATGTTGAATTTTCCATGCGGCTCTAGTCTTTCATCAGGAATGCTTGAAAGGCCTCTATTTCATTAAATATCCTTTTGCTCCTGAATGATTATACTCAGTTTCATTGGGTAGGTTGATTATAATCCTAACTACTTTGACTTTCTGAATATTATATTCCAAGTCCTCTGTGGTAAAGCTGCTAAATATTGTATGATACTGATGATGGTCCCATGATAGCTCTATTTCTTTATGACTACTTTTAATATATATATTTTAATTGGAATCTCTGTAATTTGCTCCTGATGTTCCTGGGAGTTTTCATTATGTGACCTTTTTAAGAGGTGATAAGAGTGGTAGAGAATTTTCTTTCAATTGCTATTGAAATTTACACTTACTTTTATACTCTGATTCAAGGATATGAGAGAAGTTTTCCTTCATAATTTCCTGGAAAATTATGTCTATGCTCCTTTTTTGATCATGACTTTCAGATAGCCCAATAATTCTTAAATTATTTCTTCTCGATCTATTTTCCAGGTCAATTTTTTTCCTGATCAGATATTTCACATTTTTCTATTTTTTAATGCTTCTGACTTTGTTTTTATTGTTTCTTGATGTTTCATGGAGTCATCAGCATTCATTTGCCCAATTCTAATTTTTTTTTGCTTTTTTTTTTTTTGGAGGGCAATTGGGGTTAAGTAACTTGTGCAAGGTCACATGGCTAGGTTTTCATTTGTGTGTGCATTAAGTGTCTGAGGCCGGGTCCGAACTTAGGTCTTTCTGACTCCAGGGCCAACGCTCTACTCGCTGCTCCACTAGCCGCCCCCAATTCTAATTTTTAAGCAGATTTTTGTGAGCTCTTTTTCCATTTGGCAAATTTTGGTTTGTTTGGGGTTTTTTCAGATATATTTCTTTGATATTTTTGTGCCTCTTATACTAAGTTATTAATCTTTTTTTTCATAATTTTATTGCATCATTCTTATTTCTTTTCCTAATTTTTTTCTCTACCACTCTATTTTTTTCTTTAACTCTTCTAGGAATTATTGCTGGGCTTGTGTCCAACATGTATTTCTTTTTCCTTTGAGACTTTTCACATTGCAATCTTCTGAGTTTGTGTCTTCATCTTCCAGCCACCATAGCAGCTTTTTATGGTCAGGTTCTTATTTGCTATGTGCTCATTTTTCCAGTCTATTTCTTGACTTTGACCTTTATGTTAAAGTTGGACTTTGCAAACCTGGAACAGGAGAGAAACTATCCTAAGCTTCACATTTTTAGTGCTCCGGTTTCATAGCAAGTTCTGGGTTTGTTTTTCTTTCTTTGGTGGGGGGAGGGCAATTGGGGTTCAGTGACTTGCCCAAGGTCACATGGCTAATTTGTGTATTAAGTATCTGAGGCTAGATTTGTCCTCAGGTCCCCCTGACTCCAGGGCTGATGCTCTAGTCACTGCACCATCTAGCCGCCCTTGGTTTCTTTTTCTATTTGTTTTTGTTTTTATGCTTCCCATGTGGTGTGATGCAGGCATAGGTATGGTTACTTCAAGCCCTAGCACTCCTCTTGACTTTTGATTGGTAATCAGATCCTTTGCTCCAAAACACCCACAAGTACTAGCCTTCCTCTCTGCCTTGGAAGTTTAATCAGGGCACCTGCTCCATTGTGACTGACCACAAGCACTCCTCTCTGCTCTAGAGCCATGACCCAGAGCTGTGTATGGGCAATGGAGTTGCCATATAGCATCTGGTTCTTCATCCAGTGATAGCTCAAGGTCCTCTATAATCTCTTTCTGACTAGTTGTTCATGCCCTTAAGATCTCAAGACTGAGAGCTCCCTACACTACTGCTGCTACTACTCTTGCAGCTGACTCCAAGACCCATATCTGGTGTTGCAGCGACTTGTGCTACAGCCTAACCTCTACCCCAGTATAATGGTCTCTCCCAACAACTTCCTAAATTGTCTTACACTAGAAAAAATGTTAAATTAAGTGTAAAAACTGAAAGGTCCAAAAGAAATTCTTACTACAGATAAGCTAAAATTATACTAATGAAAATGAAGACATTTATTAAGTATTTTCTATGTTTTGGGCATATCCTCTTTTTGTAAGAAATTGATTGCTTGGCATGAACCAAACATAGTATAGAAAGAAAAAAAGAAGTAAAGTCTACCAGAGAAATGGGAGATTTGTGGTCCAGAGACATTAACTGATTTAATCCAAATCACCCAGAATATGTGTGTGTGTGTGTGTTTGTGTGTTGGAGATGGCATTATATAAGTGATTCTGTTTCAGAGTTAGGATGCTAAATACAGCTGGTCTATGATGGCTTAGTCAGAAATTCACTGTGAGGACCAAATACATTTTAGCTGGCAGTTCTTAGGAAGATAAGACAGTCAAATATTTCCATGGAAAATAGAAAACCTAAATTACATATCTATGCAATGAAAGAAACTCTTCAGCAGTTATGAGTCATAAACTGAAAATTAGTTCTGTGTTTAACTGCAAGGAAACTAAATCTAAATTAAACCAATTTAGTGTTGGCATTTGTACACATTAAGCAAATCTTTATTTTGTTCAGTCTATTCATTTAAATCTATGTTGAGGTATTTTCTGTCTGTTACATTAATTTACTGACACCTTAATATATATACTCATATAGGAAGTCAACAGAGAATAGCAGAAAGTGACTAGACTCAGGGACAGGAGGTGTGAGTTCAAATTCTAGTTCTGTAAAACCTAATATATGTCCTTGCCAGTTCATTTAGCTCCTTTGACTCTCAGCTTCCCCATATGTAAATTGAGAGGTTTGCATTGGAATCAAATCTTTATATGACTTCCAAAGTCCTTTCCTAGTAGGCAGGTGATACAGCAGAGGAATGTTGACTAGAGTCAGGCAGACCTTAGTTTAAACCCTGCCTCAGCAACTTACTAGCTGCATGACCTTGGGCAAATCACATAACCTATCTTGGCCTCAGTTTCCTCATCTGGGAAACAATAGCACCTACCTCCCAAGGTTGTTTTGATGATCAAATGAAATGACCTATAAGTGCTTTGCAAATCTTAAAGCACTATATGCTTGCTATTATTATCATTATTATTATTTTTAATGCATGAGGCAACATATTAAAGTCAGAAATTCATACAAAGGAACTCAAGGAATATTAAGTCTGGAAGGGATGTTTAGATAGATAGATAGATAGATAGATAGATAGATAGATAGATAGATAGATAGATAGATATTTTATTCTGTCTTATCTTAAAGATGAGAAGATTGGTGCAGGGACTGCCTTGCCTTTATATTTGTATTTCATCACCTAGTGCAATGCCTGAAACAGAAAAGACACTTGATGCTGATTATTGAAGGCCAGAGGGACTATGATATCTTGGCTTTTCACCCAAACTGGACAGTGTTGTTCCTGTGAATTACAGAGAAATCTTTGAAAACATTGGAACATTTTTAGTTAAAACTACCCAATGATTTTGAAACTGCAATACTGCTAAAGATTCAAGACAACATATTTCAAACAATGGTCAGCATTATCATCTCAATCAAAATCTAAATACTATGGGCTTTTTTTTCAAACAACCCTGAATCATTTCTAACTAAAAGAAACATTGAAGTTCTAAATGACAATAAAAAGATTTCCAACACAATTTAACAAGTTACAGTTCTCACCACAAAGGTTAAAAGTGTTTAAAATGTAAATACATATTGTATAGATTATTCCTGTAGGTGAAATGCTCTTGAAATTATTTTAAGTGTTTTTCTTTACTTTTTGGCAAAGTAATGATTGCCAGTAGGTGTGCTAATAATTTTCTTCACAGTTCATGTTTGGTAGACTTCATGGTGTCCTTAACTCTATTGACCATTATCATTGAAGTTCCTGAAAACATAAAACATAAGTCTTGAATAGATTTGGGGGCATTTATAAACTTATTTCATTTCAAATTATGTAATTTAATTGGCATAAAATATCTTTATGAAGAAAATCTTTCTATCAATGCTGATGGACACTTTCCCTGGAACTTGCAGTCTTAAAGAATGGCCTGGGATACTGAGAGATTGATCTACTTATCTAGATCACACAGATGGCATGGTTAAACTCAAACCTGGATCGCCCTGACCCCAAGGCCATCTCTCACTTCATGATATCAGGCTACAGATTCATGAGCACTAAGGATATATTTGTTTATGTAATGCAGAATCCTCTGCACCAATTAATATAAGCATAAAAGGCCCAGACTTCCAATTGAATCAATCAAAAAAGATATAACTAAGCATGAATAAGTCTCTAATCAATTTAGGAGGGGTGAGGTGCTTTGATCATTGGATGAAAGCAGATAAAACCACACAGGAAATATCTGAAATCTTTCTTGTTGTGCTGAAGATGATCTTTCCCACCTTCGGGGATGTGACTAATACTACAAGCCAATTTTAAAGGAACTAATCAAGCCTTGGGATGTTTCCAGGCTCAGGAACACCTTGATGAGGCAAACTCCTTATGCCTGTTCCAGAGAGGAGCAAAGGAGAGTCGTAAAAGGAGTATTATTCTTCCCCCCTACCCCAGCCCACCATTGATATTATTATCAGACACTGGACCAATAGGAAACAATGCATCTATCAACTTTCTTACTTTAGCAAAGGCCCTTTTTTCTTTTTCTTTTTTTTTTTGTGCACATGAAACTGAAAATCTATTATGTTCATGAAGAGAAGCAAAAAAGGAAAGAAAGAAAGAAAAAGACCCTTTTCCTAAAAGTTAATTACATCAGGTTGATGATAAATGGCTGACAAACTGACAGGGGTACTTGAGAGCTAGAAAATTCCAGACCTCAAGGTATCTGCAGCATTCTAAGGGGAGAAGCACTCATACACCTCCTGGAGACCTCTACTTGATGGTCCAAGTGGGAGCTGAGAAAATATCCCTAGAAAGAATGCCATCCTTCAAGAAATATGGAAATGGAATGGAAATGTTTGTGTTCCAACTCAAACTTCAAAGTTCTTCTGGTTGAAGAAATTGTGTGCGCTCCTGGGATAAGGATGCAAAATGAGAGTCTGGGCATGTGAAGGAGAAACAGAGATATCCTGAAGTCCTGAGGAACAAAAAGGGAAACACAGTGGAGAGTGAAGCCTTTATTTCAGGAATCCTGCAACAGTATAAAGAGCCAATGATCCATGCTGATGGGTGACAGCAGTCAGTAACTGTCATGTATACTGCTATCTTCACACTATGATTTACTCTGAAAGTAAATATTGCTTTTTGAATTGTGATCATTAGAACACTGTAAAGGCATTTAACATTGCCCTCCTGATGGGCTGTTATTTACCTGAAAGTTTTACTTCCAGAGATTGTGACCGTAGTCATTTGGAGCTTGAGAAGAATAACAATAAATGCAGCCAGCTTGTATATGGAATATTTCCAATTAAGTTCTCCAGTAATCCCTCTCAAAAGTACACTTTTCTTAACAAACATATTTCCCATTGCTTAGCAGTATTGATAGTGGCAGTGGTAATAATAAGACTTGGCATTTATATAATGCTTTTTCTCTGCAAAGTGCTTTCTTTTTTAACAAAAAACAATGTACTTTCTTATGTTCATTTCTTACTCAAATTATAGACCCAGTTTTTATGCACCTCAGACTATAAACATAAAATCTTGAGAACATAGAGGCCAAAGAGGCTATTTAAAATAGACAGTCTTATCGACACATCTCCTTTAAAAGCAAGTAGCTTTGTTACCCATGTAATGCCCCTGAGGAGTTCTGTTGATGTAGGATCTTGGAACTAGGGCTCACAGGAACCTCAGAGGGCATCTAGTCCAGACTTTTCATTTTAAAGTTGAGGAAAATGAGGCCTGGAGACATTGTCACTTATCTAATGTTATACAGGCAGTGTTCCAATAGATGTAGTGCTGGGCCTGGAATAAGGAAGGCGAGTCCAAATCTGTCCTCAGATATTTATTAGCTCTATTAACCTAGGCAAGTCACTTAATCTCTGCCTGCCTTTGTTTCCCCATCTGCAAAATTAGGATAATAATAATTCCTATTTCCCAGGGTTGTTGTGAAGATTGAATGAAGTTAGATAATATTTCTAAAGCTCTTTGCAAACCTTAAAATGCTTTATAAAAAATGCCAGCTACTGTGTCGAAGGCAAAATCTGAAATAAAACCTCTGACTCCAAAGACTACGTTCTTTACCCAGTACCACACTAATTCCATTTTATCACATATCGAACTCACACGACTATTTTATTATTTTTGTATGTGTTTACAAAATAAAGTTATAGGTCAATTGCACAGTTGTGTTTCAAACTCTCTCTCAAATATACATGTGTGTATGTGTGTATGTGTGTGTGTGTGTGTGTGTAATTTGTTTCTGCCACTGTTGCTAAAGTGTTTACTGAACAATTGATCAAAATATTGCCATCGCTGAACCAAAAAATATTGATAGCTATTTCTCAGGAGATATAGAGAAGGGGACTAGATATAGAGATAGGACTAGATATAGAGAAGCAGACAACCAAGTTAAGTTTATGAAGTCAAGCTTGAGAGGATCAGATGAAAGGTCAGTTCTCAATGTCCCTAATGACTGGCCTGGGGACATCTCTTAGAATAAGGGAAGAAGAAGATACTCTTATTTGCATTCCATGATTGTGCCTTTGGCCTCAGACTTTGTTTTGGTTGCTTTATATGTGGAGGGATTTCTTTCATATGGTTCCCACCTATTACAATGATATTCTCAGTATAGGAATGTCTGTATGTATGTGTATGTATGATATATGGTTTCACCACACACACACACACACACACACAAACACACATATGCACAAACACACACAGTGTATATATACTTTCTGGAGAGGGAAATGACAAACCACTCCCAGTATTGATGTCCTGTGGTTCACAAAGAGTTGGGCACAACCTAATGACTGAACAGCATCAACGTATACTTTCATGTTTTACTTCCATATTTATACTAAGAGAAGCAGTCTCCGAATAACCTAGGTATTTTTTTACATACCTAGGTACAAGTCCTAAATCTGACTCCTACCATCTCTGTGCCTCTGGGCAAAATATTTAACTTCTCAGTGTCCCCAGGCAATTTTCTTAAATTTCAGAGTAGTTGCTATACTGCATTGGCAAAGGGAATTTTCTGACTGGGAGTTTCTTAAACCGGTGAAACCATACATCTGGACCATAATATGAATGATTTTAAAATTATCATAGCTCATAGATATAGAGCCTAAAAGAGTCTTAGGGACAATCTAAGTCTAACACTCTCATATTATGGATGAGGAAAAAGAAAATGACTTGCCAAAGGAAAACAAGGTTATAAATAACAAAAGTGGGCTTTAATCTCAATTTCCTTGACTTTAAGTCAAGTACCTTTGCCCTACCAGACATGTCGATTTTAGGAGATTTTTAGAGGGTGCTACTTTATTATTCTTATTTAAATGGGTATTTAGACACATGTGTCTGTGGTCAAATTTGTCATTTTCATATGTATGATTCAGACAAATGCAAGTCATATTCAGAATCAGTATTGTGATTGCTTATTGCCCCAATGATCATCCTATCCATTGATAAGAAGCAGCATTTTTGATCAATGCACCTAAATTTCTATAAAGATTATCAATCATGCACCATGCACCCAGGGCACTGCCTAAATCTAAAATGTGTTTTTTTCTTTGGTAGACACAGCATTATTTTTCATTAGGCCCAGCAGAGTGGCTAAGCCAGTGAATAGAACATCCAAACAGATAATAACAGTGAGGCATTCTCTTGGCACTACGACATCAATTCTAGCTGGAAAATCAATGCACCTGGGGGATGGCACAATGCTATCCAGCATCATTAATGTGCAGGAGTCAACACAAATCAAAGGAAGAAAAACTTGGGACAATTCAGCAATGTGGGGAAGCAATAGGTGAGGGACCTAAACTAATCTGACCAATGGTCCCTCGGGTAGCATTGAATGGACCTATCATAGGCACTATTCCTGTGATTCTATTTCAGCATCTCCTGCTACTCAGAATGAAGATGTGCTTTCACATATCTTCTACTTCTAAAGGGTTTTGCCACTCTTTTTGCATTTGCTGGCATTTGTCTAGCCCAGAGCCTAGGAGCAGTGTAACATGGAAGCATAGAAAGGGGAAGGCAGAATTTCCTCCCAGATTTCCACAGACCCCTAGAAGACATGAAAAGATTTATAATAATCTGTTTTCCCTGCTTAAGATTTACAATAAGCAGCTTTCTCCTCCATTCTGGAAAGAGACACAGGCTTGCAATCAGTCATTCAATTCGATGTGGGCAAATAGAGATTTTAACGAAGACAGGCCATCCCAGCAGGAAAGAGTCACAGGTGAGCAGGTTTATTTCCAGGGCCAGACTTACATATAAGCAGCCAAGGTGTGATTGGAGGGGTTCTCAATAAATATTTATTGAAGGAAGGAAGCTTGGAATGAAAATCATTTCTCTGCTTTACAGATGATGAAGCTAAGGCATGGGGAGCTCAGGGAGGTGCATAGGTTGTCTCATTGCAGCCAGAAATAGACCTATTTGATGCATAAGGTTCTACTCAGCTGCTTTGCTCACTGAGCCATGCAGTTTCCGTCCCACAAATCCTCAGCTCTTCACAGATTCATCCAGGCTAAGCACAAGTCAAAAGAGCAGGCTGACAGATAATGCTCCTACCTTGGACTCCCCTACCACAGATTGAAACACCTGAGAAAGCAAAGCAACATTTGGAAACTCACATCATGTATCTGGCAGAGGTTTGGTCTCATTGTTCTCTCAGGTCCCCCCTAAATTTGAGAGTACATGAGAAAAATTCCCTAATAATAAGACCCTACTCATTTCTTCCTGAGGAAGAAGGCTGGGATATAAAAGGGACCTCAGAGGTCAACTAGTACAATCCCTTCTCATTTTATGCACAAGAAAACTAAGACACGGACTTCCTAGGGTCACAAAGGTAATAACTAGCAAAGGCAAAATTTGAACTGAACCCATATCCTCTAACCAAAACCAGTGATTTTTCACATATACCACATTTATTCAAGTGCATGTGTATATACACATATATACATACATAGGTATATATAAATTATCCATTTATGTTTATGCGTATAGATGTGTGCATGTGTTATACACATAGCAATGCTTTCTGGGTATATGGGAGGGGAGGTGGAGATTTCTATTCCTTGACATTCATAAAGCTCTGTAGGACATGCTTCCACAGTTTAGTGCTAGCCTATATTCCCTGAATATATAGTGAAGAAAAAGGGAACAATGTCTCAAATAGACATTTATTTTCATGTATGTGAATAGTCATTTCAATGAAGACAAGCCACCCTGCCAGGAAGAGGTCAAGGGTACCTTGACTGACTTCACTTCCAGAGTCAGGTTTATATGTGGGCAGAGTAGGAATTCATTGTGTGTGTTGAGGGGGGTTTGAAAACTTCTCAGAACTCCCCCCACCCCTTCCCTGACTCCTTCTGCTATTAATCAGAATCAAGCCCTTTCAGGAGGCTTTCAGACTTCCCGCCTCTGTGGGCCCCTCCTCCCTTTCCCTTGCTGTCAATCAGCCACCTTGGTGGGCTCCTCTGTTGTTTACCCATGGGGAAGATTTTCCTGCTGAGACTTGAGCCCACCCCACCCCCAACCAGTGGGAGAAGAGACCCCATTAGGGTATAAATTTTTGTTCTGCCTTTTGTAAAGGACCTCTTCCTCATGATTGGTCAATGGGAACACTGCCCTCTTCACTGGGGAAGAGGATAAATTACTGTTCCTATCCTAAGAGGTCTTCGTATTCTTGATTAAATTTTGGATGAGATTTTTCATCACACACAATTGTGAAGCTTGAGGGGAACTGCGCCAAACATCTCCCATGCTGACCAGCTATCATTCTTAAAATCCCACCATTAGAATCATTCTTTTTGGCTAAAATACTGTACCAAGAAAGACTATGTTAAAATACAAATACCTTAATTGGAGAGTTAACATATTAAACTATTATCAGTCACTGACACCTTTATTTAGAATAAGTGATTCTGTTATCTGAGAGAAGAGCAGACACCCAAGACAGTGCCCAAGACAGGTTCAGCTTTGGAGATGAGAAAACTTGGAGGTAGGAGGACATTGCTGAAGAAGAATCCTGAGCAGTCAGGAGGACAGGATGAATATCAGGTGGCAAGGGGTTGAAGGCCAGAAAGCAAAGGTATGGGGACACCAAAGATAAATTTCTCTGCTACACAGTTGCATCAAACACTGGCCCTGCTCAGTTTGAGACAAATCATTTGGAAACCATCAAGGCAAGGATGTCTAATGACAATAAAAAAAGTAAATTCTGAAAATGGAGGGTAAACCCACAAAATAAAGTTTCTGTAGAGAATATGGAAAGCATATCATATGTTGTCGGGATTTTGTTTTATATGACTATGCATATTTATAATAGGCTTTGTTTTTCTTGTCTTCTCAATGGCAAAAAAGTAATGGTTTAGGGGAGGGGGAAGAAAGAGGGAACAAATTCAGAAGTGAAACTAAAATGAAATCGGATTAAAAAAATGAAAGCAATTATTAAAAAATAAAAAATCAATTAAAACATATAGGGTTATTTATATGAGTAAATGCTAATCCATCTATCCATGGGGAATAGTCTTGTTTAGCAACTGAAGTCTTAAAACAAACAGAATCATTCTGAAAAACAACCAAAAATGCAAGTTTTTGCTTTTATGGAGGAGGAAGGAAAATTTATTTATTTAAACTGAGTGGAAAAAAATTAATTGATATTAAACTATTATGATATATAAATATTGTATATATAATAAGAGAGGAAGCATGACTTAGTGAATTAGACAATGACTTTTTTCCTCTAACCTTTTCAATAATAAAAGTCAATATATTATGAAAACCCCTGGGTAATTTAGTATACTGTCCATAATATACTTAAATGCTTAAAATAACAATAAAGATAACTTTTGGCAAAAAACTCTTCTAAATTAAAATTTATATAATATTATTATAAAACACAAAATTTTATTTCTGCCTACAATTATAACTCTCTATATAAAATAATATAACTCAAATTATAAAATAGTATTTTACAATGGACATTCTGTAAGAATTGAAATAACTAAGCCAGCAAGATCTCATATGCTTATAATTACATGCAGTACTATATTAAATTTCTTTATATTACAAATTTTGTTGAATACAAATAACATCTTAATGAAATGAGTTATAATGTGGAAGGTGTCCAAGATAATATGATCTTCATATATAACTGTAATTTCTATGTTGGACTTTTTTATTTGAACAAATGTTTACAACATTTGACTCAACATCATACAGTCTTCAATCTGATTCCACATTCAGTTTACCTCTGTATTTTGATTTAAGCAAGAATAAAGTGAAAATTCTTTCTCACAGAAATATGTGATAGAAAATGAAAGGGAAATTTTATAAGATTTTTTTACAAAAGATGGAAATTCATTGTTGTTGTTTTAATTTTAGCTACCCAACATTGGTCAAAATTAAGAGCTAGCTATTGTTTAAAACATTTGCTTTTTCTACTGACTAGTGACAAACATTGTACCACATGATTTATTTCAAGTTTAATTGCACATATTGCTTCACTTTTAAAGTGTTTATATGTAAAATAAATTTTGTAAGGGGAGAATCTTTTCTTATATGACTTTCTTCTCTTCTACCTTTCACATACCAGCTAACTCTCCTAGAAATTCTAAGGAACAACTTACAAAATGTTGCTAACCAGTCCCTTGAAAATTTACCATCTGTAAGAATAGCAATTTAAGTAAAGAATAAGTTTAAATAGGAATACTGCCTTAGTACTGCAAGAAGAGTCAATATAAATTTGTTTCTATAGTATGTTTTTGATGGCTTGTGATGGTTTTAAGATTGCTTGTTAATGTATATGACCAGTGATTATTATTTTTAAAATCCTAATATGAATATGGATATTCATAACATCTTGGTCACAAGTTTGCAAATGAAGTATGATTCCAGGACAACAGAGGGGAATGAGAGCTACTCTGGTACAGTGTACAAAAAGCAAATCAAGGTATATATACATGCCCCTAACCATCTATTGGAAATCTGTTTATACATAAATACATATATATATATATGTGTGTGTGTGTGTGTGTGTGTGTGTGTGTGTGTGTGTGTATATATATGGACATGCACATGCACATATACAGACACATACATATATACATAACTTATGTCTCCTAGAAATTTGGAAACAATTTGATGGCAGGTTGAGAAACTGCAAAAATACATTGTGCTTAATCAGAAGTGGTCAGTTTGAAGGAATCACTGAATGACTACCGAAATTGTCATGATCATGACATTTTCACATCACTACAGAAACTAATGTATAGTATCTCAATCTAATCCAATTCAATAATCATTTAAGTGCCTACTGTATGCCAGGCATTATGCTAAGCACCAGGGATACAAGTAATTAAAAAGATAGCCCCTGCCCTCCAGAACTTATAATCTAAAGGGGGAGAAAACACACAAAAAGAGGCAATAAACCAGGGTGGGGAGAGGGGAGGCCAGAGGGTATTTGGCATGGGGGAGTCTTGTTCCACAGAACTAAAATAAGGCAGAGCAGTAGATGCAATGTGAAATGAATGGAGAGCCCAGTTTCTGTCTTCTATTAAAGAAGGCATTGGAAGAAGCTAAGCATTCTACAATCCAACCCTTTGACTGGGACATGGTGTCAAATAAGGCTTGATTTAGTAGCAGTTCAAATATTCATGTGTTTCTTGTCACAGAGAAAAACTATATTTGTAATATAACTGGACAATTATTTATTGCTTACAAACTATATTTGTAACATAATTGAGTACTACTTAAGACACTATTCAGATAATTTTTAGTGTAACTCCCTTGTCCATTGCCAAAAATTCCTAAGGAGTTTTCCAACCACTAAGTAGGAACCTCTGGTGGAGTGGATAAAAGAAAGGCTAGCCTCAAAGTAAAAATGACCTGGGTTCTCACTCACACTTCTATTGTGACTGCAGGCAGGTTACTTAATCTTTCAATGCTCGCAGCAATTCTTTAAGACTATTAAGTTAAAGAGAAGACAGGGCCTCAGAATAGTAATAATTTACTCATTTAGGAGTTTCCTACTCCAATGAAATAATAGGTACTATGTAAAATATGCATGCCACAAAAGATAATATCATAATCCTCATAAACAATAACAGCATGATATCTTGCATTTTAGAGTACTTTTTTAAAAATAGATTTTCTTTGATACTTTGTATCATCACAGGATCCCAAGGTATTTCTCCCTTGCCCCTGCCTCCCAGAGGTCCATCTCATATGACAAAGAGTATTTTTTGGAGAGGAAAAAGAGGAGGGAAAGTCAACACAATTGACCAATACATTTGAAAAGGTCCCAAAAGTGTTTGTAATGTGTAACATCTGTGACCTTCTACTTCCACAAAAGGAGAGGTTGGAGGTCATCTTCTCATAACTGTTCATTTGAGTCTCACTTTGTCTTCATAATTTTACATTTGCTTTATATTTTGGGGGTGTGTCATTCTTTCCGTTTACTTTGTTTTAGTTATTGTGTGCTGTACATACTTTTCTTGGATTTTATTCTGCATCATTGCATATAGATCTTTCCATGCTCCTGTGTATTCATTACATATGGTAACATTCTATTGAATTGATATACCACAATTTGTTTAGCAATTCCATACCTAATGGACAATTATTTTGCTTCCAATTTTTAGCCATCACAAAAAGTGCTACCATAAATGTTTTGGGAGTATATGGAGACTTTTTTTCTTATCAATGGCTTCCTTGGGGTATGAGCTAAGTAATGGAGTCTCTGGTTCAGAAGGTATAGATATTTTAGCTATTTTGTTTGCATAGTTCTAAATTGCTTTTTAAAACTGTTGTACCATTTCACAGCTCTACTAACAAAATATTGGGGTGTATAGAATGTTTTAAGCTGTGCTTTTTCATCTATTATCTTCTGAAATTGTCTCTCATTCTGCAAAAGAGTAAATTGGAAGCATCAAAGATCTATGAAGTTGTTTTATTTTTCCCTTCAAAATGGCATAGAGAGTGGGATTTTAATGAAATTCATTAAAATTATCACCACTTAAAATGTACATGTATACAAATGTTGGGTGCATCAGGGCCTGTGTGAGGTACCTGTTTCACCTTGACCAAGTAAAAATAGTAATTTAAAGCCACTCAAGTCAATTAAAGTGTAAGTACACTTTGAAAGGAGACATATTAGTAATACAAATGCCAAAACACCTCCATAAGTAGAAGTAATAGGACACATTTAGAAGATACTTATGTGACAGTCCTTGAGAAGTTTGAAGGCATAAAAGTAAGAATATTAATTGAGTATTAACTACTCAATTGACTTCAGGTTTGTTTCTGGAACTCAAATAATTTATAAAGAAAGAATCTAATAATGTAGCATAGCTCTGAATTCCCTGAAAGGTAAATTTCTGTATATGGGCACCTAGGTATCTCAGTGGATAGGGTACCAAGCCTGGAATCAAGAAGTGATCTCAAGTATAGCCTCAGACAGTTGTTAGCTATGTGACCCTAGGCAAGTCACTTAACCTGTTTGCCTTGGGTTGCTCATCTATAAAATGAACTGAAGAATGCAATGGCAAACCACTCTGGTATCTTTGGCAAGAAAATCCCCAAAAGGGGTCACAAAGAGTCAGACATGACTGAAACAACTGAATAAAAAATATGAAGTTATGACATATTCCACCACAAAAGAGAACACTCTTTATATACCCACTCTTGTAAAGATTAGTAAATTAATATCTTAGAACCCTACTTTTATTTGTATTGTGAAAGAAAATTATTTCTTTGAACAGATGAGACCCAATGTACCTTTGATCATCAACATTTGAAAGTATATGTGCAACAGTGAAATATTGAAGCTCACTCTGCCAGTAATGAAGTTCTATCCATGCAAAGTATTAGAAAGAATGACAGTTAATATTTGTGTGACATTGGGCAAATCATTAAACTTTTCTGCATGTTTCCTCATCTATAAAATGAAGGAGAGAGTCCATAGAGGCTGTACCTATAGTGGAAAGATTGATGGCTTTGGGAGTCAGAAGACCTGAGTTCAATTTCTGTCTCTGCCTTTGGAGAGCTAGGGAACTAAAAGCCTATGAGATAGTTATCACTGGAAAGCAAACCAGCTAAGAAATTTACCCTCTGGAAATAATGCTTATAAATGCTCTAAATACAATACTTAGAAATTCAGAGGAAACCAATGATAATGAAATAGTTGTTGATTTTTTCCAAGTTCACAAATTCATGGTTAAGATACTATCCCTTGAGGGGCAGAGCCAAGATGGCAGAGTAGAAGCACAAACTTGGCATGGGCTCTGGCTCTAACCACTTCCAATACTTGTGAAAAATTACTCTAAACAAATTTTAAAGCTACACAACCCACAAAGTGAGAGAAAGGAAAAAATCTCCCGCTGACGACATCCTGGTAGGCTGACAGGAAAGGTCAATCGCTGTGTGCTACAAGCCAAGCACAGTCCTACAGGAGCTGCATGGTTCCAGCCCCAGGGAGGTCCTGAGCAGTGGTGGTCAGAGCAGATATCAGGTGAGTGAATCACCAGCAGCTGTGGTGGTTTACAGACTTCTCAACCCATAAACACCAAAGACAAAGTAAAAGGTCAGTGTGGAACTCTGTTGGAGCCAGGGGAGATAGAAAAGTGTGGTCTGCCCCTGCCCCTTGGGGCAAGATGTAGTGGAGGCATGGCCACTGTGCTTCTGCCTTGTGGCTGCCTCAGAAGCTCCTGACCTGCAGATCCTAGGGCGGCCAAGTGACCATTCAGAAGGTAATCCCTCTTGCTTTAACCTGCTTCGATCTGGATCAGAGTCTTAGGTGGTAGTTCTGGGTTATGTGGCCAATGAGCCGTAGCTTGTGGGGGCTGTAAAGTGGGTACCCTCCTAATAGCTCTGGCAGATGCAAAAACACCAGTAATTTGGAACAAAGCTCTCTCTCCATTCTGGAAGCAGAGTTCTACCATGGCAAAGAGTTCAAAAGTCAAATAATTGGCTGTCAATAAGAGCAAGCAACAGAAGCACAAATAGACGGTAGAATCCTTTTTTGGAGACAAAAAGGATCAAGGCATGGAGGGTGATGAAGACAGTGAAGTCAGAACTCTAGCATTAAAAGCCTCTAAGAAAAACATGAATTTGTTACAGACCATGGAAGAGCTCAAGAAAGATTTTGAAAATCAAGTAATAGAAGTGGAGAAAAAGTTGGGAAAAGAAATGAGAATGATGCATGAAAATCATGAAAAATGAGTCAACAACCTGGAAACGGAGACCAAAAAAATCACTGAAGCAAATAACACCTTAAAAATAGACTAACTTGGGGGCGGAGCCAAGATAACGGAGTAGAAACAGCTCATCCAAGCCACTCTACTCCCAGATTCCCCCCAAACTATGTAAAAGGGGACTCTGAACAACTTCTGGAGCCCCAGCACCCACAGAACAACACAGAGAAGCTAACCTCCTGCTGAGGACAACCCAGCAGCCCTGCAGGAAGGACCAGCACAGTGGTCTGGGACCTGGCAGCACGCATTGCGCAGAGCGCAGGAGCCGAGCCAAGCCCAGGTCCGCGTGAGCCGAGGTTTTAGCCCCAGGGCGGCAGGGCCAGCAGCCGGCTGGAGGAACCCCAGAACACCAGGAGCTGTGGTGACTCCAGAATTATCAACATAGATATGCCTAGGACAAAGTAAGAGGTTAGTGTCCTATGGACTTTGGGAACTGTATTTGGGGGAATGCGTCGGCTCCCTCCCCAGGGGACTAGAAGCCGCTGAGGACAAACTCTATTTTGTAGTTTTCAGAGGCAGCTCCAGCTCCTGGCCTCTGAACTGTAGGGAGATCCAGCTATCAGTCTTGGGGGGTAATCGCTCTTGCTTTAACCTCCCTGGATCTGGATTGGGATCTAGGGTGGAAGTTGTGGGTGGGTTTACAGCTTGCCAGAAATGGAAGTTGCCCCCCACATGTTTGGGATGAAAATTCCTCTATCTGGCCTTAAAGCCATAGTGTGGCAACAAGCCCAAAAGTCAAGTAATTAAGTGGCAACATGGCAAGGCAAAGGAAACAGAAAAATGCAACCCTAGACTCCTATTTTGGGGGCATAGAGCGGGAAAAGGACTGTGAGGTCAGAAGTCCTGCTCCAAAAGCCCCAGGGGAAAACATGAGCGGGTTACAGGCCATAGAGGACCTTAAGAAGGACTTTAAAAATCAAATAAGAGGGGCGGCTAGGTGGTGCAGTGAATAGAGCGCCGGCCCGGGAATCAGAAGGACCTGAGTTCGGAGCCTGCCTCCGACACTTAATCCACACAAAAAAAAACCTAGCCGTGTAACCTTGGGCAAGTTATTAACCCCAATTGCCCTAAAGGGGCAGCTAGGTGGCACAGTGAGTAAGAGTGCCGGACTCGGAGTTGGGATGACCCGAGATCAGATCCGGCCTCACAAAATGAGCACCCACGCATAAACAATGACTAGCCGTGTAACCTTGAGCAAGTTACTTAACCCCAATTGCTTTAAAAAAAAAATCAAATAAGAGAAGTGGAGGAAAAATTGGAAAGAGAAATGAGAAGGATGCAGGAAAAGTATGAAATGAGGGTCAACAGCCTGACTGAGAAAAACAACAACTTAAAAAATAGACTAACTCAAATGGCAAAGGAGGCCCAAAAGGGCAATGAGGAGAAGAATGCCTTAAAAAGTCGAATTTGCCAGATGGAAAAAGAATCTCAAAAGTTCACTGAGGAAATCCATTCCTTCAGAGTTAGACTGGAGCAAATGGAAGCTAATGACTTTATGAGAAATCAAGATGCTGTTAAGCAGATCCAAACAAACCAAAGATTAGAAGGCAATGTGAAATATCTCATGGGAAAAACCACTGACCTGGAAAATAGATCCAGGAGAGACAATTTAAAAATTATTGGACTACCTGAAAGCCATGATCAAAGAAAGAACCTAGAAATCACCCTTCAAGAAATTCTCAAGGAAAATTGCCCTGATGTTTTAGATCCAGAGGGCAAAATAGAGGTTGAAAGAATCCACAGATCACCTCCTGAAAAAGATCCCAAAAAGAAAACTCCCAGGAATATTATAGCCAGATTCCAGAATCCCCACATCAAGGAGAAAATACTACAAGCAGCCAGGAAGAAACAATTTCAATATTGTGGAAACACAATCAGAATAGCCCAGGACCTGGCAGCTTCTACACTGAGGGATCGAAGGGCATGGAATATGATATTCCAGAGGGCAAAAGAACTGGGACTGAACCCAAGGGTCACCTACCCAGCAAAACTGAGTATTTTGTTTCAGGGGAAAATATGCTCATTCAGTGGAATAGAGGACTTTCAAGCATTCTTGAGGAAAAAACCAGAATTGAATAGAAAATTTGACATCCAGACACAAGAAGGAAGAGATGCCTGAGAAGGTAATCAGGGAAAAGAAATCAAAAGGAACTTATCAAATTTGAACTATTTACATTCCTATATGGAAAAACAATAACTGTGAGTGATGATATCTTTCTCACTATGATAATAATGGAAGAAGGGTGTGTGGTCATATGAATACATTTGTGAATGTGTGTATATGGTTGCAGTTATATATGGATAGAGGGCATAGGTTGAATCTGTTGGGAAGGGAGAATACTCAAGGGATGAAATTATGAGGTGAGAGAGGAAAGTGGCAAGAGGAGATGGGGAGAGACATGGTAGGGTAAACTATCTCATGTAGGGGAAGTGGTTGCAAAGGAGGGGGAGAATAAGGAAGGCTAAAAAGGCAAAACCACATTCACATTGAATTTGGTTCAGGGAGAAAATGACATACATACTAAATGGGATATCTCAACCTGCAGCAGGATAGGGGGAAGGGGGATGAGAGGAGGGATGATGGAAGGGAGGGCATCCTTGGGGTGAGGGGAGGTTGGAAGTACCCACTATAGAAGAGGGACAGGATCATGTAGGGAATGGACCAGGTGGGGGGTGGGATGAGTGGGAGGGAATTATAAGCAGCCTTGTACAATATATCTACTATGATAATGTTTTGCATAGCTAGACATGTACAACATATACTGAATTACTTATCTCCCAAGAAGGAATGGGTGACAAGGGAGGAAGGAAATGGATCTGAAATTCGAGGTCGTAACATTAAATGTTTCAAATATATATATAAATACTATTATTAATACTCTTTTGCCTATAATTGGGAGATAAGATGTGCAGGCATTGGGACACAAAGATTCATCTTCCTCTAATGGAAAAGTCGATGGGGGTATGGGAGAAGGTATGGGAGAGAGCAGATTGGAGGAAGCGATATCTTGTGGGACTGCTATTCAGGGAGGTTGGGTAGGGGAATAATGGGGGGAAATGATTGTAACTCAAAATCTGGCAGAAATGAATGATGTAAAACAGAAGTTAATAAAGCATTTGTTTAAAAAAAAAGAATACCAACAATTAAATTCATATTTGTAAAGGAAAAAAAATTAAAAAAAATAAAAATAGACTAACTCAAATGGAAAAAGAGGACCCAAAAGAGAGTAAGGAGAAAAAATATCTTAAAAAGCCAAATTTGCCAGATGGAAAAGGAATTTCAAAAACTCACTGAAGAAAATTAGATTGGAGCAATTGGAAGCTAATGACTTTATGAGAAATCAGGATATTATAAAACAGATTCAAATAAATAAATAAATAGAAGTTAATGTGAAATATCACACCAGAAAAATCACTAACCTGGAAAATAGATCCAGGAGAGATAATTTTAAAATTACTGGACTTCCTGAAAGCCATGATCAAAAAAAGAATCTAGACAACATCTTTCTAGAAATTATCAAGCAAAATTGCCCCAATTTTCTAGAACCAGAGGGCAAAACAGAGACTGAAAGAATTCACCAATCACCTCTTGAAAAAGATCACCAAAACAAAAATCCTAGGAATATTATAGCCAAATCCCAGAGTTCCCAGGTCAAGGAGAAAATACCACAAGTAGTCACGAAGAAACAATTTTAGTATCGTGGAAACACAATCAGGATAACACAAGATCTTGCATCATCTACATTAAGGGATTGAAGGGCTTGTAATATAATATTCCAGAGGTCAAAGGAGCTAGGACTAAAACCAAGAAACACCTACCCAGCAAAACTGAGTATAATGCTACAGGGGAAAATATGGTCATTCAATGAAATAGAGGATTTTCAAGCATTCTTTGTATTTTTTTTTTTGGTCTTTGTTAATTTGTTCATTAACTTTGAGTTTACAAGATTCAGTTCTCCAGTTCTTTGAGTTTCAAATTTTCTTCCCCTCTTTCCCCTACCCTTCCATCACAGCAACATACAATCAGTTATAGGATCTGCAGATACTTTCACATTAGACATTGGTCAGGTTATAAAGAAGTATTGTATCAGATGGAATGAACAATGGGAAAGAGGAAACAAAACCAGATAAGAAAAAGAAAGAGAGGAGGTAATTGGCTTCAATCTGCATTCAAACTCTGTTCTTTCTAGTTCTTTCTCTGAATGTAGGCATCTCTCACCATCATGAGTCCTTTGGTGTTGACTTATAGCCCTGCATTTCTGAGAAAAGTCCAGTCTATCAAAGTTGGTCATCACACATATGTTGCATCTATAATTGTGTACAAATTTTTCCTGGTTCTGCTCTTCTCACTCAACATCAGTTCATATAAGTCTCTACAGGTAAATATAAAGTCCATCTGCTCTTCATTTCTTATGGCACAATAGTGTTCCATTATATTAATATACCATAACTTGTTTAGCCATTCCCCAATTGATGGGGATCCCCTTGATTTCCAAGTCTTTGTCACCACAAAAAGAGCTTCTATAAATATTTTTGTACATATAGGTCTTCCTCCTGCTTCTGTGATTTCTTTGGGATACAACCCTAGAAGTGGTATTGCTATGTCAAAGAGTATGAAATTACTTATAGCCCTTCAGTCAGATTGCTTTCCAGAATGGTTGGATCAGTTCACAACTCCACCAACAATGTATTAGTGTTCCAGTTTTTCCACATCCTCTCCAGTTCCACTCTAGCAGCAGCAGCCCAGCCTTCAGGTGCTCATCTCAAGAAGTTTTGACTTTTCCGATCTATCATTTTCCTGTTTTGTCATCTTAGCCACTCTAACCAGTGAGATGTGATACTTTAGAGTTGTTTGATTTGCATTTCTCTAATCAATAGTCATTTAGAGCATTTTTTCATATGCTTATATATATATATATATATATATAATATTTTTATTTGACTCAATTCTCTGTATATTTTAGAAATGAGGCCTTTATCAGAGACATTGGTTGTAAAAATTCTTTCCCAATTTTCCACTTCCCTCTTAATCTTGCTTACATTGGCTTTGTTTGTACAGAAGCTTTTCAATTTCATGTAATCAAATTTATCCATTTTACATTTTATAATGCTCTATAATTCTTGTTTGGTCATGAAGTCTTCCCCTCTCCATAAATCTGACAGGCAAACTATTCCTTGCTTTTCCAGATTGGTTACAGGATCATCTTTTATACCTAGATCATTCACCCATTTAGACTTGATTTTGGTATATGGTGTTAGATAAAGGTCTATGCCCAGTTTCTGCCATACAATATTCCAGTTTTCCCAGCAGTTTTTGTCAAATTGTGAGTTCTTATCCCCAAAACTGGGGTCTTTGGGTTTATCAAAGAGTAGATTATTATAGTCATTGACTGCTGAGTCTTATGTACCCAATCTATTCCATTGATCCACTGCTCCATTCCTCAGACAGTATCAAGTAGTTTTGTTGACTGCTGCTTCATAATACAGATTAAAATCTGGTATAGCTAAGCCACCATCCCTAGCCTTTCTTTTCACTAATTCCCTTGATATTCTGGACCTTTTGTTCTTCCAAATGAATTTTGTTACTATTTTTTCCTAGCTCTATAAAATATTTTTGGTAAATGGTTTGGTATGGCACTAAATATGTAATCTAATTTAGGTAAAATTATCATTTTTATTATATTAGCTCGACCCAGCCACAAGCAATTGATGTTTTTTCAATTAGTTACATCTGACTTTATTTGTGTGAAAAATGTTTTGCAGTTGTTCGTATAGGTCCTGGGTTTATTTGGGCAAGTAGATTCCCAAATATTGTATAATGTCTACAGTAACTTTGAATGGGATTTCTCTTTCTATCTCTCACTGTTGAATTTCATTAGAAATATACAAGAATGCTGAGGCTTTATGTGGGTTTATTTTATATACTGTAACTTTGCCAAATTTATTTATTGTCTCAAGTAGATTTTTACTTGATTCTTTAGGATTCTCTAAGTATATCATCATATTATCTACAGAGAGTGATAACTTGGTCTTTTCTTTGCCTAATTTGATTCCTTTGATTTCTTTTTCTTCTCTAATTGCTACTGCTAACATTTCTAGTACCAGACTGAATAAGAGGGGTGATAGTGGACACCCTTGTTTCACCCCTGATCTTATTGGGAATGTTTCTAACTTATCCCCATTACATATAATACTTGCTAATGGCTTTAAATAGATGCTAACTATTATTTTAAGGAAGGCTCCATTTATTCCTATACTTTCTATTGTTTTAATAAGAATGGATATTATACTTTGTCAAAAGCCTTTTCTACATCTATTGAGATAATCATGTGGTTTCTGTTAGTTTTATTGTTGATAAAGAACGAGAGCTGAAAAGAAAATTTGACTTTCAAATCCAAGAAGCAAAAGAAGCATGAGAAGGTAAACAGGAAAAAGAAGTCATAAGGAACTTATTAAAATTGAACTATTTACATTTCTATATGGAAAAACAATAATTGTAACTCATAAGACTT
The DNA here is from genome assembly GCA_011680675.1 of Gymnobelideus leadbeateri. Taxonomy (NCBI): domain Eukaryota; kingdom Metazoa; phylum Chordata; class Mammalia; order Diprotodontia; family Petauridae; genus Gymnobelideus; species Gymnobelideus leadbeateri. The sequence continues at coordinate 321,717 of WOXC01005094.1, read as the reverse complement.
TTTTCAGTATGAAGATAGTTGAAGGGAATATATATATATACATATATATATATATATACACACACATACACCCTCTTATAAATACATATCTATATATGTATACACACACGTGTGTGTGTGTGTGTGTATATATATATATATATATATATATATATATATATATATATATATAAAGTGTGGGCATACATATGTTCATGTATACATAGACAGAGGGCAAAGGATGAGTTGAATATGAAGGGGTGATATCTAAAAAATAAAATTAAGAGGTAAGAGAGGAATTTATTGGGAGAAGAAGAAAGGGAGAAATAGATTAGTGTAAATTATCTCAAACAAAAGAGTCAAGATAAAACTGTTACAATGGAAGGGAAGAGAAGGAAGGTGAAAGGGAATGAGACAACCTTATTCTCATTAAATTTGGCTTAAGGAGGGAATAATATACACACTCAATTGGGTATCTTACCCTACAGGAAAATAAGGGGGTAGGGGATAAGAGGGTGTGTAAAGCCACATGAGCAACTTTCCAGAGGATGGCTGCTATGAACAGCTTTCAAGATTCTGATGACATAGTATAGCAGCAAACTCTGTATTTATTCAATAACAAATCAGAGCAAAACATTCACAGAAAATCAAGCTACAGCATTCACAATGTTACAACTTATCACAGAAAATCAAAATACAGCATTCACAATGACATAGTAACTCAACAACTTATCACTAAAATGACTACATAGTTTGCACCAAAGTGGCTACATAGTTTTGAACAAAGTGAAATCATATAGTCAATTGATAACTTATTGATTCATTCATTCAAACATAAAGTACAAAAGGTCAAATTCCTCTACCCATGGGGCACACTAAGTTACAAATCAGTAACTATTCAGCCATCAGTCACTATTCAATCATCAGTCACTCCTCAGTCATCATACACTACTCAGTACCCTCTTAAGTGGTAGTAGGAAATGCACAAGCCATCCACCACTAATAAATTACAATTTCATCACTACTCAGTACCCAAGGAGAGGTCTTTTCATCTTGACTCGGGGCAGGCTTTCAGCCAGCTTCCATGGTTTCTCTTCCATGGTCCCAGCTTCTGCCTGAATCTATCCAACTGTCACTTGAGTTCAAAGGCAGACAGCTCCCAATTCCTTGTCTAGCTCTCCATGCAGTTTCTGCTCCATATTGAAGCTCACAGTTTCCAGTCCATCTCAAGTCCTTTACAGTCTCTGTTCCTGGGAAGACAAGGCTTAACAAAGCCACAAGAATGTTCATACACATTAACATATCCACAAAAATATTTGTACAGAATACCAATACCACAGTCATGCTTCCTCAGTCTTCAGCAGCTCTGGCTGTCCCTTGGAAGTCTTCAGCAGCTCCATTCTCAAAATCAAAATCACTTTCTCCTTGGAAGTTCCAGTCTAGCAGCAGCAGCCCAGCCTTCAGGTGCTCATCTCAAGAAGTTTTGACTTTCCCAGCTGGGGTTTTTCCTTATATACAGTATTATTTCTCCCTGTTCAGCCTCTTCCTGTTATATCAGCAACAGGGGTTCATACTTTCTGTTTCTTTAACAGAGGCTTAATTTGGAAATAGATTCTAAGTATCTCTTAGCTTTCCAATACAAAGGAATCTTCAAATTTTTCATTACCATTACAGAGTGGATGATAGAAGGGAGGGCAGATAGAGGAGAGGGGAGTTAGAAGCACCTTTTTGAAAAATGGATAGGGTCAAAGGAGAAAATAGAATAAGTGGAGGATGGGATAGGATGGAGGGAAACATAGTCAGTCTTTCACAATATAACAACTAAGGAAATAATTTGGGTAACTACACATTTACAATCTATATTGAAGTGCTTATCTTCCCAGTTGGGGTGGGTAAGGAGGGAGGAAGGGAATTTGGAAATCAAAGTTTTAAAAACAAATGTTTAAAATAATTGTTTTTTCCATGCAACTGGGAAATAAGATATATGGGTACTGGGGTATAGAAATCCATCTTGCCCTACTAGAAAGTTGGGGGGTGTTTTAGGGGAGAATATAAGAGAGAATAGATTGGGGGAGGGGTTATTCAGTAGGCTCTATATTTTGGAATGGGATAGGGTAAAGATGGAGTGAAAAAATTGTAACTCAAAATCTTATGGAAATGAATGTTGAAAACTCAAAATAAATAAATATTTTAAAAGATACTCTTCCTCGCACTAAATGATGACATTGCCAAATCTGGAAATTTGGACAATTCTGTTGACCTACCATTGGAATCTATTCCTAATGTCTAGTTTTTTTCTTTATTCAATGCTTGATTTCCATGCAACTGTTTGCCTGCCCAACTGGCTATCTATTGAATGGTGTAAATATTGCCTATCCTATTCTTAGCACAGCTAGAACTCTGATTTGTCTTTACATTAGTAATGACAAACACAGGGCTTACATTTAGGGGTAGGTGATAGGGACTGGACCTGAATTTCATTGGTATATGGACCACAGTTGAAGAAATTGCCTTTAATAATACAGATAGTAGCTTAGTATATTTAGAAGTTAGGCAGGATTTCATATGCTCACTGTTACATATCCAGTACATGTCAGTACCTAGACTTGCACCTGGGCCTTTCTGGATTTGAGTCCACCTCCCTGTCCTCTACATCACTCTACTTTTCCTCTGCAGATAGTAGGCACTTCTAAATGCTTGTTGCTTTCTTGATTGTTACCAACTACATGCTGATTGGACCTACTTCAACCCATTCCTCAGGACCTACCTGTTATCCAGAGTCTGGTCATTTACAATCCAGTTTGTTCTCCTATCAGAGAAGATGACTATGACAAAGATGTTTACATTGAGTTATTTTCAACCAGTCCCATACGCTTGGAGATCAGTACCATGCACAGTGATGTCTAGACACACAAATTATAATTACACAGTGACTCTACCAAGACTATACTAACTAAATATCCTATTTCAAGAAACTCACTCCTCCCTCAGCATAGGACTTTGCACATAGTAAGTACATGATGAATGATTACTGAATTGATTCAAATCTCAATGAATAGATCACTCCCTCATCCTCTTTCTTCATTCTTTTTACACTGAAAATAAAGTGAAGGGGTAGAAGGGAACAGCTTGGCTATTACCAATTTAAATGTTTTTGTGAAAGGTGATTATTTTAAAGAAAACATAATTTTTATTTTTTTAAAGAAAAATAACATGACTGTATTCTTCATTGGGTAAACAGTTAAAAATAAGTGCCACCACCAACACACCTCTCCAAAACAAAACAAAACAAGAAGAAGAAGAAGAAATTTGGAGCACAGAAACCTAATAGAGTATTTGGTAGTGATGAATTTAAGAAAACTGAAATGCTTCCAAAATTATGCCTTTTCAGTGGAGCATGGCTGCTGCATTATTTCTGTGTGTTATGCAGTGTTTGGGTGAAAGATTAAATTTTAATTAGTTCAATCTTTACATACTCATATGCATCTGCTCACAGTTTAGCCATTCCTAACATGTAGGATATCATCTTACTTCTAAAACTGTCAGAATTTCAAATTCTTTACTTAAAATCTCCTTTCTCTTCCTCTGCCTTTCCACTTCCCATTTCCAAGAAAAAAATTATTGGTTTATTGTTGAAGTTTGTGGAAGTTTGGGTATAGAGTGGGCCATTTTCACTCACTCTCAAAAGGGAAGATTTATTGGTAAGGAAACAATTGATCCTGTTTGTTTTATCATTTTTTGCTTTTTTTTTTTTTGGAAGAGGGAAAGGCAGGGCAATTGGGGTTAATTGACTTGCCCAAGGTCACACAGCTAGTTTTTGTGTTAAGTGTCTGCAGCTGGATTTGAACTCAGGTTCCTCTGACTCCAAGGCCAGTGCTCTATTCACTTTGCCACCTAGCTGCACCATTGTTAAATCTTAACAGCATATTGAGAGTCACTTCTTCCCCAGTGGTTTGACCTACCTCATTTGTCTCTAAGGTGGGCAGTTGTAATTATCTATCTACTTTTCTATCTCTTTATGTCTCTCTCTCTCTCTCTCTCTCTCTCTCTCTCTCTCTCTCTCTCTCTCTCTCTCTCTCTCTCTATATATATATATATATATATATATATATGTATATATATATATACATATATGTATATATATATATATACATATATATAATCTATCTGTGTGTCTGTTTGTGCTTTTAGAGAAAGGAGAATTTATTTTAGAAAGCCAATTAATTAGGCATTGTTCTTCAGTAACTAATAGGTGTGTGATATTTGAGTGGAGGGAAGAGGACAAGATTTGCTCCCAGATATCCAAAATTTCTTACAAATAAAAAGGGGATGGGGTGGGGAAAGTGAGTCAAGAAAGAAAAGTTTAAGGCTCTGAAGATGAACCTGGCACATGAGATTGGACTGAGATAAAGTTTAAACAGAATAATTCTGTTTAATAATATATGTCTTTTTCTTTACTATTTACTAAAGCTCCTTTCTCTTACTTCTTGCCTAAATGATCTAGAAAGCTTTATTTTAATACCATCTTGTTTCCCTTAGACAAAAGAAAGTGGTATGGAATTTATACCTTAATGGACCTGAGGAACTCTAGAATAACTAGAACCCCAGGAGACACAGGGAAGGGCTTATGGCATCTATCCTAAAACTGTATGTTCACTCTAGAGTTGTGAGGTCATAGAACTCTCATACTTTAAAGTAAGTGTCTTAGAGAGAAGTCTATAGGATCAAAGCACACTAAAATCGGGACTTAAAGGAAACTTAAATGTCATGTACTACACCTCCATCACTTCACAGATGAGGAAACTGAGGCCCAGAGATGTTAAGCGACTTGGCCAAGCTCTATGATTTATTTTCCCATGCTGATTTTTTAATACCTCAAAAGTACTTCTTGACAGTGTTACTACATTATTTTAATGTTTAAACTAATTTAAACTAAATGTATAGCAAGAATATTATTAATAAAAAATAAGCATGGCACCAGAAGACATATAAACAGACACTACTCCCTATTATTTTACAGAAATGGTAGGCCAATAGGTGTGAAATGTATATATTTTCTGATATATTGATTAATTTTGCTGCTTTTTCCCCTCTTTACCTCTGTTTTTATTTTTAAAAATATTCTTTTTTATATACAATGGCTTTCTGTGAGGTGAATGGGGGAAGGATATATGGAGAAATTTAGGTGATGTACAATCAAAAATATATTTTAAGAATTTAATTAAAGAAACTCAGGAAATGTTCCATCCCTTCAGCATTCCTGAGTTAAATCATTAGAGACCCTATTCCTTAATTTCTATGCAATCAATTGAATAAATTGAGTAAAAATCAGTGAGTAAGCCTTCACTCTGGACCAGACACTATACAAAAAGCTGAGGATACCAGATAACTAAAAAGAGAAACCTTCTCTTGAAGATATTATATTCTCTAAGCCCATAAATAAGCCTCTACAAGATACAGAAAGAGTAGCTAGAAGGTACCTTTAGAGGACAAGGTACTAGGAACTGTGAAGAGCATGATAAACCTCCTATAGAAAGTTTCATTTGACCTGAGTCTTGATGCAAGCCAAATATTCTAAAAGGCAGAAATGAAGAGGGAAACAATTTCAGATATAGAAGACACAGAGTCAAGAGACAGAATGCCTTTTGAGGAACAGCAAATAAGCCAGCACCATAAGTTGTGTGGGAGAAATGTATAAGAAAAGCGCTGAATGGGGCAGCTAGGTGGCGCAGTGAGTAAGAGCACCAGCCTCGGAGTCGGGATGACCCGAGATCAAATTCGGCCTCAGAAAATGAGCACCCACACATAAATAATGACTAGCCGTGTAACCTTGAGCAAGTTACTTAACCCCAATTGCTTAAAAAAAAAAAAAAAAGCGCTGAAAATATGGGAAGGGGCCAGGTTGTAAAGGGTTTTAAATACCAAACAAGAGATCCTGGATGTTTTATCAGAATGGCATATTGTTGGTCCTAGAATTAATAAAGAACTACTGGAGTTGACTGAGTCTCTGGGAGAGGGGAGGATGGGATAGATGAAGGGGAAAGTTGACCCTGGCCAGATGCACATTTTAAGTAAATAACTTTAGCAGCTGAGTAGAGAATTGATTGGTCTGGGGAGGCAGTTGAGTCGGGAGATAACTGCAATAGTCTATAGTTCTGGTAATTTCCTGAATCCAGGAAGGCACTTAGTTACTGTCCCCAAAGAGCATATAGACTATGAAATGAATCCTGCAGAATATGCTTATAACTATTAAAGAAAGCTCATGCACTGAGCACCGGATCTGGGGAAATCTAGGATTTAGGTCACCTCTTAGGTACAAATAGCCCATGAGGCCAACTAGACAGACAAATCTGGAATGTTTAGAAAAATGAATGAAAAAGTCTATCTTATTTTCTTTTTTAAAAAATATCAGCACATTTTATTGTAGATCCAGGAGAATTAACTATAGGAAGATGATTATCAACTCCATTACTCCCACATTGGGTTCTATCTCCTTTAAAAAACACAGGGCTCTGCCCAAACTACTTTTCTTTTGCTCCATTCTTTAAGAAAGAGGTATATTTCTTTTTCTGCAAATCAACTCAACTTGCACTCTTAATCCCATACTACTTCTCCAAGAGATTGCCTAATCACCCTTTATCTTTTTTATAATCTTCAATCTCTCCCTATCTCCTGGCTCATTCATTCTTACAACTATATCTAGGTGCCCCTTATACTTTTTTTTTTAACCTAATACTATCATCCCCGTAAGCATCACTTTTTTCAATTCATGTTATTTTCATTTCATTTTATAATTAACCTAATGTTTATTTTCTCTCCTTCCCACCCTACATCCTTTTTTGGAGAAATAAGAACAAAAACTCTTGTAACAAATATTCATAGTCAAGGAAAGCAAATTCTTGCATTGATCGTATCCAAAAGTATACATCTTGTTCTGCATCTTAAATCCATCACCTCAATAATATGAATTGCACAATTCTTCACCAGACCTCTGGAATCAAGGTGATCATGACATTGATCAGAGTTCTTAAGTATTTCAAAATTGTTTTCAGGGGCAGCTAGCTGGCTCTGTGAATAGAGCACTTGCCCTGTAGTCAGTAGGAACCTGAGTTCAAAATTGTTTTCTGTATAACATTGTTACTGTATAAATTATTCTCCTTGTTCTGCTCACTTCTCTCTGTAAGAGTTCATAAAAATCTTCCCAGGTTGCTCTGAAATGGTACCCATCATTTTTACAATTAAATTTCTTTTTTTTTTTTTTGGAGGAGGGGAAGGCAAGACAACTGGAATTGTGACTTCGCCAAGGTATCTGGAGCCAGATTTGAACTCAGGTTCTCCTGACTCCAGGGTCAGTGCTCTATTTGCTGTACCACTTAGCTTCCCCTAAATTAAATTTCTTAAACTTTTATTTTCAATTCCATATTCTCTCCTAGTTCCAAATCCTCCCACTCAGTGGTAAGGTAAAAGAAATATTACTCATGATACATATGAAGTCATGCAAAATATACTTCCATATTACCCATGTTGTGAAAGAAAAGAAAAAACAAAAAAGAAAGAAAGTGAAAGAAATTATGCTTCAAGCTGTCCTCAGAGTTTATCAGTTCTGTCCTGGAGGTAGATGGTACTTTTTCATCATGAGGCCTTTGGAGTTGTCTTGAATCATTGTACTGATCAGATAAGCTTTCACAGTTTACAAAATTGCTGTTACTGTGTAAAATGATCTCCAGGGTCAACTCACTTCATTTCCCATTGATTCATATATGTCCTCTTGTTTTGGTTTGTTTTTTTTCAGAAGCCATCCACTTCATAATTTCTTACAGTACCATAGTATTTTACCATAATCATATAACACAACATATTTAGCCATTCCCCAAATAATGGGGATCCCTTCAACTTCTACTTCATCACCACAAAAAGAATTAATTATTTCATTCACATGGATCGTTTTACTTTTCTTTCATCTTTCTGTGGTAGAGATATAGTGGTGGAACTAGTGGGTCAAGAAGTATTCATAGCTTTATAACTCTTTGGGCATAGTTCCAATAATCCAAAATGGTTGTACTAACCTATAGCTCTACCAAAAGTACATTAGTGTACCTATTTTCCCACACCCCTCTAGCATTTTCACTTTCCTTTTCTGTTACATCAGACACATTGATGTGTGTGAAGTGGTACTTCAGAGTTACTTTAATTTTCATTTCTCTAATTAATAGTGATTTATAGAATTTTTTTCAAATGCTTTATTAACTTGTGGCTTGACATCATTCATTTCTGACAGATTTTGATTTACAGTTTTTCCCCATTTTCCCCCTACCCACCACCCCAGAATAGCAGTCCCACAAAATATCCCCTCACCCCATCTGCTCTCTCCCATATCTTCTCCCATACCCCCTTCAACTTTTTAGTAGGGCAAGGTGAATCTCTGTGCCCCAATGCCGGTATATCTTATTTCCCATTTATATGTAAAATAGTATTAATAATAGTATTTATATATTTTAAACATTTGATTTTAAAACTTCAAATTCCAGATTCATTCCCTTACTCCCTTGTCACCCACCTTTACTGGGAAGATAAGCAATTCAGTATATGTTGTACATGTGTAGTTATGCAAAACATTACCATAGTAGATATATTGTAAAAGACTGACTATATTTCACTCCCTCTTATCCAACCTCCCACTTGGTCTATTCCCGACTTTGATCCTGTCCCTTTTCAAAAATGGGTGCTTCCAACTTCCCTCCCCCCACTTCCCTCCCACCCTCCCTTCCAACTTCGCCCCTCTAATCCCCTTCCCCCTTACTCTCTTGTAGGGTGAGATATCCTATTTAGTATGTATGTCATTCTCTCCCTGAGCCAAATCCAATGAGAATAAGGTTTTGCCTTTTTGCCTTCCTGTTCTTCCCCTCCATTGTAACCATTTTCCCTTGCCTCTTCTATATGAAATAGTTTACACCATTCTGTCTCTCCCCATCTCCTCTTGTTATATTCCTCTCTCACCTCCTAATTTCACCCTTTAAGCATTATCCCTTCCTATTAAATTCAACCTGTGCTCTCTATCTATGTGTACCTGTAAACAGATATATACACATTCACATATGTATGCATATGCCCATATACCCTTCTTCAACTATTTTCATACTTAGAAAAATTTCCTCAGTTAAAATTCTTGTTTTTTCTATGTAGAAATGTAAATAGTTCAACTTTGATAATTTCCTTATCATTTATTTTCCCTGTTTACCTTCTCAAGCTTCTCTTGCTTCTTGGGTCTGGTTGTCAAATTTTCTATTCAACTCTGGCTTTTTCCTCAAGAATGCTTGAAAGTCCTCTTTTCCCCTGAAACAAAATACTCAGTTTTGCTGGGTAGGTGACCCTTGGGTTCAGTCCCAGCTCTTTTGCCCTCTGGAATATCATATTCCATGCCCTTCGATCCCTCAGCATAGAAGCTGCCAGGTCCTGTGCTATTCTGATTGGGTTTCCACAATATTGAAATTGTTTCTTCCTGGCTGCTTGTAGTATTTTCTCCTTGATCTGGGGATTCTGGAACCTGGCTATAATATTCCTGGGAGTTTTCTTTTGGGGATCTTTTTCAGGAGGTGATTGGTGAATTCTTTCAACGTCTATTTTGCCCTCTGGATCTAAAACATCAGGGCCATTTTCCTTGAGAATTTCTTGAAGGGTGATTTCTAGGTTCTTTCTTTGATCATGGTTTTCAGGCAGTCTGATAATTTTTAAATTATCTCTCCTGGATCTATTTTCCAGGTCAGTGGTTTTTTCTCATGAAATATTTCACATTGCCTTCTATTCTTTCATTTGTTTGGATCTGCTTAACAGCATCTTAATTTCTGATAAAGTCACTAGCTTCCATTTGTTCCAGTCTAATTCTGAAGGAATGATTCTCCTCAGTGAACTTTTGAGATTCTTTTTCCATCTGGCAAATTCTGCTTTTTAAGGCATTCTTCTCCTCATTGCCTTTTTTAGTCTCTTTTGCCATTTGAGTTAGTCTATTTTTAAGGTGTTATTTTCCTCTGTCAGGCTGTTGACTCTCATTTCATACTTTTCTTGCATCTTTTTCATTTCTCTTCCCATTTCCCCCCCACTTCTCTTATCTGTTTTTTAAGTTCCTCTATGGCCTGGAACCCGCTCATATTTCCATTTGGGGCTTTTGGTGGAGTTCTGACCTCACAGTCCTCCTCCTGTTCCATTCTTCGGTCCTCTTTGCCCCCCAAATAGGAGTCTAATGGTGAATTTTTCTGTTTATTTTGTTTCCTTTTCCTAGGCATGTTGCCACTCAATTACTTGACTTTTGGGCTTGTTGCCACAGTAGGACTCTGCCACCAGAGAGGGGAGCTTCCATCCCAAACACTGAGGTTTTCTCAGCTACTGGAGGTATTAGTTTGGTGCCCTCTCTGAAGCCTCCACATGCTCTGGCAAGCTGGTCACACACCCTAAGACCTCCACCCCAGACTGCAATCCAGATCCAAGAAGGTTAAAGCAAGAGTGATTACCCCGCCCCCAGACTGGTCGCCTGGTCCCCCTACAGTCTGCAGGCCAGGAGCTGAAGCTGCAGTATGGCACAGGCTGCACCTAAGCGTTTCATGTGCTTCTTGCCCTGGGAGAAAATAGGCCAACACACTCTCCCAACTAGTCCCAAAGTCCATACTGCACTGACCTCTCACTTTGTCCTTGGCATCTATGTGTTGATAATTCCGGAAACAGCCACAGCTGCTGGTGTTCTGGAGTCCCTCCAGCTGGGTGCTGGTCAGGCCCACCATGGGGCTAAAATCTCTGGTTCACCCAGGGCTGGAGTCATCTCCCAGAGTGCTGCTGGGCTGTCCTCAGAGAGAGATTAGCTTCTCTGTGTCATTTTGTGGGTTCTGCAGCTCCAAAGTGTGTTCAGAGTCCCCTTTTACATGGATTGTGGAAGGTGGGAGCCGGAGCTGCACGGAAGTCCTGTTTCTACTCTGCTATCTTGACCGATTTATAGCATTTTTATGTGACTATTGGTAGCTTTAATTTCTACTCCTGAAAACTGCCTATTTGTATCCTTTGACCATTGATCAATTGGGAAATGGCCCTTATTTTTTCTATATTTGGTCCAATCATTATGTAATATGAGAAATGATACCTTTTTTCAGAAAAAAATTGATATAATCCCCCCAGCTTCCTGTTTTTCTTCTAACATTAGCTGCATCAATTTTGTTTGTGCAGAAACATTTTTTTTATTTTATGTAAATGAATTTGTTTCCTATAATCCTCTTTAACTGTTATTTGATCACAAATACTTGTATTTTCCATAGCTCTGAAAAGCAGTTTTGTCCATGCTATTTAATACACTTATTATGTAAATTTTTATGTCTAAATCATATACCCATTTTGAGTATGTTCTGATGTATGGTCTGAGATGCTGGTCTATGTCTAATTTCTGACAAGCTGCTTTCCATTTTTTCCAGCAGTATTTTTTTTTTGGGGGGGGGGGGTGTCAAATAATGAGTTCTTGCCCCAATAATCTGGATCTTTGAGTTTATCAAACATTAGATTACTATGATCATTTACTACTGTGCATTGCATCTATTTCACTTATCCACTCATCTGCTTTTTATTGAGTACCAGATTGCTTTGATGGTAAATACTTTCTAATAAAGTTTGAAATGCGGTAGTGGTAGACGCCTTCCTTCTCTTTTTTTTTTTCATTAATTTCCTTGATACTGTTGAACTTTTCTTCTTCCAGATGAATTTTTTTATACCCCATATAAAATGCTTTGATAAATTGATTGATATAGCAATGAACAAGTAAATTAATTTAGGTAGTATTATGCTTTTTGTGATACTGGCTCAGTCTGCCCATAAGCAACTCATATTTCTCCACTCATTTAGATTTGTCTTTGTTTTCGTGAAAAGTATTTTGTAATTGTGTTCATATAGTTCCTGTGCATATCTTAGCAGGTAAACCACTTAGTATTTTATACTGTCTGGACTTATTTCAAATGGAATTTATTTTTCTATCACTTTTTGATGGATTTTGCTCCTACTGTATATAAATACTTGTGAATTATGTGGATTTAGTTTTTATCCTACAACTTTGTTAAAGTTTTAAATTGTTTTCACTCATTTTTAGCTAACTCTCTAAAGTTCTCTAACTATACTATATCATCCATGAAAAGTGATAGTCTTGTTTCCTCCTGGTTTATTCTAATATTCTCAATTTCTTTGGGGGGGGGGTGGAGGTATTATTGCAATAGCTAGAAATTCTACTATTATATTGAATAATGGTGGTAACAGACAGATTTGCTTCACCCTTGATCTTATTGGAAAAGTTTCTAGTTTATGTCCATAACAGATGATGTGTGCCTTTGATTTTAGATAGACTATTTATCATTTTATGAAAATCTCCTTTTATTCCTATGTTTTCTAGTGTTTTTAATAGGTATGGGTGTTGTATTTTTGTGATGTCATCATAAGAATTTTTGTTTTTGTTATTGACTTGGTCAATTATGCAGATTTTTTTTTCCTAATATTAACCCAATTCTGCATTCCTAATATAAATCCTACTTGGTCATAGTGTATGATCTTTGAAATATATTGCTGTAATCTCCTATATATTATTTTATTTAAAATTGTTGTATCAATATACATTAGGGAAATTGGCCTATATTTTTTTTCTGTTTTTACTCTCCATGATTTAGGCATCAAAACCATACTTGTGTCATAGAAGGAATTTAGTGGAATTCCAGAGAGAGAGAGAGAGAGAGAGAGATACACACATATATACATATATATATGTATATATGTGTGTATATATATATATGTAGTATATATAATGCTGAAATAAGTTGTTCTTTAACTGTTTGTTAGCATTTTCTCATAAATCCATCAGGTCCTAAGCTTTTCTTCTTAGAGAGATCATTTATAGAATGTTTAATTTCTTTTTTATAAAGAAGATTCACGATTCATGTATTTTATTTCCTCTTCTGTTAATATATGCAATTTGTGGTTTTGAAAATATTCATCCATTTAATTTATATTGTCGGCTTTGTTGGCATGTAGTTGGACAAAAAAGCTTTTAATCATTTTTTTTATTTTATCTTCATTAGTGGTGCATTTACCCTTTTTATTTTGAAACTAGTAATTTGTTCTCTTCTTTTTAAATGCCTAACTTAATTTTAGTTTTCAACATTCACTTTCAGAAGATTTTGAGTTTTAAATTTTCTCTCCTTCCCTTCCCTCCCCCCTCCCCAAGATAGCATGCAATCTGATATAGGCTCTGCATATACACTCCTATTAAATATATTTTTACATTAGTACTATTGTAAAGAGGAATTAGAAGCAATGGGAGGAGCTACAAGAAAGAAGAAACAAAGCAAAACAACAACAACAAAAAGAGCGTAAACAGTATGCTTCCATCTGCATTCAGACTCCAAAGGTCTTTCTCTGGATGTGGATAGCATTTCCATCATGAGTCTTTTGGAGTTGTCTTAGATCCTTGCATTGATGAGATGAGCTAAATTTATAAAGTTAGCCCTATATTGTTACCCCTATAAAGGCTATAAAAGTTAACCCTCACAAAAATGGTTCATCTCACTTCACTCAGCAGCAGTTCATATAAGTCTTTCCAGGTTTTTCTGAAGTCCTCCTACTCATAATTTCTTATAGCACAATAATATTCCATTACATTCATATACAACAACTCATTTAGCCACTCCCCAATTGACAGACATCCCCTCAATTTTTAATTCTTGGACACCACAAAAAAGAGCTGCTATAAATATTTTTCTACATGCGGGTCCTTTTCCCATTTTTAGAATCTCTTTGGGATACAGACTGAGAAGTGGTATTACTGGGTCAAAGGATATGCACAGTTTTATAGGCCTTTGGGCGTTCCAAATTGCTCTCCAAAATGGCTGGATCAGTTCACAACTCTACCAACAATGCATTAGTATTCCAATTTTTCTACATCTTCTCCAACATTTATCATTTTTCTGTTTTGTCATGTTAGCCAACCTAAGAGGTGTGATGTTGGTACCTCAGAGTTGTTTTGGTTAGCATTTCTGTAATCAATGATGATTTAGAGTATTTTTATCATACAACTATAGATAGCTTTAATTTCTTCATCTGAAAACTGCCTGTTTGTATCCTTTGGCCATTTATCAATTAGGTAATGATTTGTATTCTTATAAATTCAACTCAGTTCTTGATGTATTTTAGAAATGACACTGTCAAAGACACTGACTGTAGAAATTGTTTCCTAGATTTCTGCTTCCCTTCTAATCTTGGTTGCATTACTTTTGTGTGTACAAAACTTTTCAATTTAATGTCATCAAAATCATCCATTTTGCATTTCATAATGTTCTCTATCTCTTCTTTGTTCATAAATTCTTCTGTTCTCCCTAAATCTGACAGGTAAAGAATTCTTTGCTCTCCTAGTTTGATTATAGTAACAGCATCTATGTCTAAATAGTGTACCCATTTTTACTTTATCTTAGTATATGGTGCAAAATGTTGGTCTATTCTTAGTTTCTGTCATACTGTTTCCCAGTTTTCCTAGCTGTTTTTGTTAGTAAGTTCTTATCGACAAAGCTGGAGTCTTAGGGTTTATCAAACAGTAAATTGCTATAGTCATTGACTGTTGTGTCCTGTGTACCTAACCTATTCCAGTGATCCACCACTGTATTTCTTGGCCAGTACTAAATAGTTTTGATTATTGCTGTTTTATAATAAAATTTAAGATCTAATATGGCTAGGCCACCTTCATCTGCATTTATTTTCATTAATTCCCTTAATAGTCTGGACATTTTGTTCTTCCAGTTGAATTTTGTTATTATTTTTTCTAGCTCTATAAAATAATTTTTGGTAGTTTGATTGCTATGGCACTGAATAAGTAAATTAATTTAGGTAGAATTGGCATTTTTATTATGTTAGCTCAGCTTACCCACAAGCAACTGATATTTTTCCAATTATTTAGATATGACTTTATTTGTGTGAAAAGTATTTTGTAATTGTGTTCATATAATTCCTGTGTTTGTTTTGGCGGGTAGACTTCCAAATATTTTATGATGTCTACAGTAACAGTAAATGGATTTTCTCTATCTCTTGCTGATGGATTTTGTTTATAATACATAGAAATGTCAATGATTTATGTGAGTTTATTTTATATCCTGCAACTTTGCTAAATGTGTTCATTATTTCAAGTAGTTTTTTTATGGGGCAATTAGGTGGTGCAGTGAATAGGGCACTGGCCCTGGAGTCAGGAGGACCTGAGTTCAAATCCAGCCTTAGACAATACACACTTACTAACTGTGTGAACTTGGGCAAGTCATTTAACCCCAATTTCCCTGCCTTCCCCCTCCAAAAAAAAAAATCAAGTAGTTTTTTTTTTTTATTTGGTTCTCTAGTATTAGCTAGTTTTCCATGATTCCCCTTCATATATTCAATATTCCAGTCAATGGGGTATCCAAAGAAGACTAGCACCTATGGTATGAGGGTTTGCTGAGTCCTTTTCCACCTGATACTTCCAGCTCTCCTCTGTGGCTCCAAGCAGCTGTAACATGCACAGTAGCCACACCCTGGTAACCAGGCTTAGCACCAGGCTCAACTATGTGAAGGGTAATTGAAGGACCTTAAACCTGTTTGTGAGTAAGGGGGATATCTACCCTAAGCACATGAAGACTTCCCCTGATAGAATTGGCAGATAAGAACAATTTGTTCCAATGGCCGTGAAGGCAGCTGAAGCAGGCACTGCAGAGTGCTTAGAGCTTGGTCAGATAATCAAAGAGACCAAGGTTACCTACTGCATTCCAGGCCATTGCCAGTCATCTTGACTTTTGTCTTGCCAATGGACTCTTATGACTCTTAAGAGAGTGAGGCTGACTGCTTTGTGCAACTGTGCCTCACTTAAATCCAATTCATGCAGAAATCAAGATATGACCCCACAATGTCACTGGTCTTCTTCATAAACAAATGATAAACAGCATTCCAAACAAACTAGCATACATGATATTCCCTGCTGTTCTTTCTTCTACATTTGACCTTTGCACAGGCAGCCCTCCATGCTTAGAATGAACTCTCTTATCATCTCCCTTTCTCAAAATCCCTAAATTCCATCAGGGTTCCACTCATGCAGTACTAATTACTACTATTCATATATTGATTTAAAGTCTGAAAAGTGTTTTATATTCCATTTGGAATTTACAAGCCTGTAAGGTAGGTGGTGTTATTATCCCTACTTTACAGATGAGGAAATGGAGGCAGACAGCAGTTAAGTGATGTCCCCAGAGTGCAAGGGAGGATTTGAACTTGGGTCTTTATGTCTCCAAGTCTAGCGTTCTATCCACTGCAATATTTTCTATAAGATGATTTTCCTAACTCCTCCAGTTTTAAATATTCATATCATCATAAATATACTTGACTGATTTTGTACTGTATCCCATTATAGAATACAAATTCTTTCAATCTGGGATTGGTTTTGTTTTATCTTTGTTTTATTTATTTTATTTATTTATTTATATTTATAGCACAGTACACAGCATTTCTTAACTTTTTAAAGTGCATTTATAATTTTTAAAAATTGCTGTTTTTCATGTAAATACCATTCTTAGCTTTTGGGCAGCACAAAAACAGGCAGTAGGCCAGACTTGGCCCTTGGGTCATAGTTTGTTCATTCCTGGATTAGATGGTTCTTTTTCATCCAGGGTCCTATGTAATATTTGCAAGGGGATAAGGCCAGTTGCCAAGTAGAATAATATAACAACAATGATCTAGAACTGAAGTGTCAAACATATGGGCCATGAGCTTCACACTGCCCATAATGCTCCTGAATTTAGTGGAATTGGATTAAAATGCAATTGGGAAATATTTCACAAAATAAATAAGAATACAACAAAACATAGATTATATTACATCTTAAAACTAAGTCAATATGCATTCCATAGGGATCCTCATGTATGGATTCAAAACTCTTGTTTCTTTTTTGAGTTCGACACCACTGATCTAGAAGGCCCAGAATCACAGAACCACAGAATTTGAGAGCTAGAAAGGAACTCAGTGGTCTCCTAGTCTAACCCATATAAGAAAAGAATATACATTATGAAATCCCAACTAAGTGCTTCCGTGCCTAGAAATAAGACTAAATGGTAGGTTCTGGGAGGAACAGATGACCCCACCAGCCCCATAATCAGTGCCAATGCAAAGATGTCTAGCAATATATGCAATATCTTTAGCATTCTGTTCTATTCAGAGAGTTGTCTTATGATGATAACTTCATATACCTCAAGCCCTTTGTTTTGTTTGTCTCAACAAAAAATTACCATGTGAACACTTTCAAATAACTTGTGACTTTGTCAGGTGAAGAAGTAATGTTTAAATACCTTGGTCTTTACAGATAGTATAGCGGTGAACCCAAAGTGGTGGGTTATGGTGATGGCATTGATAGGGACAGTTTCCCAATTGAGGCAGATGGGAAAGCTCGGCAAGACTAGTGAAAGAGAATGAAGGATGATCAAAGTCTGAGGCAGCTGCAGCCTCTTCAGAGGCCAAAAAAGTTAAGTCCTCTAACATATGTCTTCCATTTAGATCAGTTCACTTTATATCAAAGAACTGGTTAATTCTCTAGCTACTGGAGCATTCTCCAAGAATGACTTTATGTTCCGTTCAAACTTAATGCTATTCAAGCTGCTGAGCTTGAGACAACTTCCTTTTCCCTTATTTACTATTCTTCTCCAAGAGCTTCACAGAATTAAAAAAAAGTTATTTATTCCTAGAGCGCTGTGAAAATGAATGTAGCCAATGCTAGAGCTCTGTCTTTTACTTCCTTTCCCAAATTACTCTTCCCCCACCATCTCAGCCCCAGGCAAAACACAGAACCAATGAACCAATCAATATTTACTATGTTACAGATAGCTTGTTAGTGTAATAGTTGTAGGAGAAGAATTTACAAATGAGTATAGGAATAAAAAGAGTAGAAAAAACTTCAGTAGTGGACATGAGCAATTCGAAGGACTTATTTGTCCATGTGCTTTTAAGGCTAATGAGATTTATTAGGAACACCTCTTTTGAATGTCCTTGTAATGGTAATCATTTATAAACACAACTGCATCATCTGTGTTGAAACCTTCTTCCATCACTACCCCTCCTGTACTTTGATAGTAGTGAATGCTTTGCTGAGCAGATACCATCCTGTTTTATGCCTGAATTAATATGAACAAACAGGATATCATTGAACAAGTTTTCATCTATCATTGTACCTATAGAGAAATCTTACATAATCTTAACATATGCCTGGGTGACACAAATAGAGAAATCTATAGTGTAATTAATTAATTAATCTATTTTAAAAATTAACAATTTACCATAACATGTTTACAAGGACAAACAAAGAAACCCACAATCTGTATTCATTCGAAGTTATTTGTAATCTTAATACATATGATGAAATATTAGCAGTCACATCATAACAAAATTAGAAGAGAAATGTATTAGATATCAATTTATTGCACTATTTCTTAAGAAAATTGGCAGAGGTAATTTATATAAGATAAAATAGATACTTCCATCTTTGTAGAATTTAAAAAAGTTTTTCTCCTAACATCAATGCAACTAGAACAGAAGTCATTGTTTATAATAATATTTTTGTATCATGGGTCTCTTTAGAGGGTCTAACATCCTAAATATATGGGATATATAGGTATTTGAGACTAAGAGCTATTCCATAAAAGACTGTCAAAAATATGGACAACAATTCTCAAAGGAAAAATACCAAACTATGATAGCAATATGAATTGAGCATTGCGAAGGCTAGCCTACTAACAAACAGATGACAGATGACTTCAAAGCATTAACAATAATAATAAAAATGCAAATCAAAACAATTTGAGGTTCACTGCATGCTCAACAAATTGGTAAAGAATATAAAAATACTATTCATCAACACTAGAAAATTTGGGAGTAAGAGAAGCATATTAATACGTTGTTGGTGGACCTGTGAATTATTTCAACTATCCTAGAAAGCAATTTGGAATTATGCCAAGAACATGGCTAAAATATCAATAATCTGGTCTAGAGACCCAACTGATAGGTATATCTCATATGGAAGTCAAAGACCAAAAGATTTCATATATACCCAAAAATATTAAGTAGTTATTTTTGTATTATCAATGACCTGGGGAAAAGTAGATGCCCATCAATTGGGAGGTGTCTAAACATCTGTAGCTAGAGACAGCAAGATGGCTTAGTGGATAGAAAACTGTGCTTGGCCTCAGAATGACTAGAGTTCTGTCTCAGACACTAGCCTTTTGACCCTGGGCAAGTCATTTAACCTCTGTTTGCCTTAATCCTATAGAAAGGAAATGGCAAGGCACTCCAGTGTCTTTGCCAAGAAAACCCCATGGACAGAATTGGTGCTTCACATGTTATTTCATTTGATCATCAAACAATCCTGTAATATAGGTGTTACTCTCTTCCAGAGAAGGCTCTCACGCCGCCGTTGCAGCCATGTCTCTTGTAATCCCCGAGAAGTTCCAGCACATTTTGAGAGTGCTCAACACCAACATTGATGGAAGGCGGAAAATAGCTTTTGCCATCACAGCCATCAAGGGTGTGGGTCGAAGATACGCTCATGTAGTACTGAGGAAGGCAGACATTGACCTCACCAAGAGGGCTGGTGAGCTCACTGAAGATGAGGTGGAGCGAGTGATCACCATCATGCAGAATCCCCGGCAATACAAGATTCCAGACTGGTTCCTTAACAGACAGAAGATGTAAAGGATGGAAAATATAGCCAGGTTCTGGCCAACGGTCTGGACAATAAGCTTCGTGAAGATCTGGAGCGACTGAAGAAGATTCGGGCACATCGTGGGCTTCGGCATTTCTGGGGCCTCCGAGTCCGAGGCCAGCACACCAAGACCACGGGCCGCAGGGGTCACACTGTGGGTGTGTCCAAGAAGAAGTAAAGGGCCTCCCTGGCCTTGTCTGTTAATAAATAGTTTATAACAAAAAAAAATATAGGTGTTACTATTTTTCCCTTTTATAGATGAAGAAACTGCAGCTGAGAGACATTAAATGGCTTGCCTAACTTAACTCAGGTTTTTTCTGTCCAATGTGCTCCCTAGCTGTTACACTCTGTGCAAAACATCGTGCTAAGTTCTGGGGATGGAACCAAGGAACATAAATTCTGATTAAAAAAATATACCATATATAGGAAATTTAAGCAGCAAGTCACACATGAAGTATTTTGTAAACCTTAAGGAACTATAAATGCTACCTATCAAGTGCTTAAGAATACTTCTTCATTCATTAAAGCAAGGAATTATAGGTGTATAATATTGCATATACTATCAGATTCTATTGATGCAATTGTCAATTTTGCCAAATTGATTTTTTCATTTTTCTTTTTTTTAAATTTGTTTGTTTGCTTATGTATTTATTTATTTGCATCATTCATTTCCACAAGATTTTGAGTTACAAATTTTCTCCCTGTTTTTCCCCTACCCACCATCCCAAAATAGCAATCCCACTGGATATCCCCTCCTCCAATCTGTTCTCTCCCATGTCTTCCCCTATCCCCGCTCCTACTTTCCAGTAGGGCATGGTGAATCTCTATGCCCCAGTGCATCTTATTTCTGAGTTACATGTAAAATAATTATGTATATATATTATATATGTATATATAAGTTTATATATGAGTATATATATGTATATATATATATGAGTATATATTTAAACATTTGATTTTAAACCTTTGAATTCCAGATTTTTCCTTACCTCCTTCATCACCCACCCTTACTGGGAAGATAAGCAATTCAATATGGATTGTACATGTGTAGCTATGCAAAACATTTCCATAGTGGATCTATTAAGAAAGACTGACTATATTTCCCTCCATCGTATCTGACCCCTCACTTGTTCTATTCTCTACTTTGATCCTGTCCCTTTTCAAAAGTGGGTGCTTCCAACTTTCCTTCCCCCCAGCCTGCCCTCCCTTCCATCATCCGTTCTCTCATCCCCTTCCCCCCTACTCTCCTGCAGGGTGAGATACCCTATTTAGTGTGTATATCATTCCTCCCTAAGCCAAATTCATTGAGAAAAAGGTTGACTCATTCCCTTTTGACCTCTTGTTCTTTCCCTCCATTCTTTAATTTATAAGATTCAGTTCCACAATTCCTTGCATTTCAAATTTTCTTCCCCTTTCCCCTCCTCCCCCGCACCCATGGTGGTATACAATCAAGTGTAAGATTTGCAAATACTTTCACATTAGACATCAGTCAGGTTATAAAGAATGATTGTATGAGATGGCATGAACAATGGGTAAGAGAAAAAACCCAAACAAGATAAAGAAAGAGACCAAGTAGTTTGCTTCAATCTGGATTCAAACTCTGTTCTTTCTAGTTCTTTCTCTGAATGTAGACATCTCTCTTTATCATGAGTCTTTTGGAGTTGACTTATAACCCTGCATTGCTGAGAAGAGTCCAGTCTATCAAAGTCGGTCGTCACATATGCATTGCGTCTGTAATTGTATATAGATTTTTCCTGGTTCTGCTCTTCTCACTCAGCATCAGTTCATATAAGCCTCTCCGGGTAAATATGAAGTCCATCTGCTCCTCATTTCTTTCTTTATCTCTCTTGTGTCTCATAATTGGAGGTTGAATTTTTCATTGAGCTCTGGATTTTTCATCAGGAAGGTCTGGAAATCCATTATATTGTTGAATGACCATCTCCTTGCCTGAATGAATATGTTCAGTTTTGCTGGATAGGTGATCCTTGGTTGTAACCTGAGCTCTTTTGCCTTGTGAAAAATCATATTCCAGTTCCTCCAATCTTTCAGTGTAGAAGCTACCAGATACTATGCAATCCTCACTGTGGTTCTGAGATAATTGAATTGTTTCCTTTCAGCTGCTTGTAGTATTTTCTCCTTTACCTGATAGTTCTGGAGTTTGGCCACAACATTTCATAGACTTTTCAATTTGGGATCTCTTTCAGGAGATGACTGGTGGGGTGGATTCTCTCAATTTCTATTTTACCCTCTGGCTCTAGTATCTCAGGGCATTTTCCTTGATGAGCTCTTAGAAGATGTTGTCCAGGCTCATTTTTTCATCATGATTTTCTGGTAGGCCTATGATTCTCAGATTATCTCTTCTGGATCTGTTTTCCAGGTCAGTTATTTTTCCATTGAGATATTTTACCTCTTTTCCTAATTTTTCATTCTTGATGTTTTGTTTGACTGACTCTTGGTTCCTCTTAGAGTTATTTGCTTCAATTTGGTTGATTCTAGTTTTTAGCAAATTATTTTCCTTGGTTAGTTTTTGAAGCTCCTTTTCCATATCACACATTTTTCTTTTTAAGTAGCTGTTTCTTTCATTGTAAATTTTTTCTAATTTTGCCATTTTGATGTATTAAATTATTATTAGAATTATTCATTATATCTTCTATCTCTCTAATTTGGTTTTCAAAGTTCTTTTTGAGCTCATCTAAGAGTGCTTTCTGTGCTTGAGACTAGTTCCCTGTTGAAGCTTCAGCTTTGGGTGTCTCCCTCTGAATTTGGTTCCTCTCACTCACAATAATAGGACTCCAGAATCGTTGTCTTTGCAGGCTGCCTTTTACCCATTTTGAGGCAGGGGCCTAGCCATGCCCTTCCTCTAGGGTTCCCAAGCCTTTACTATTTAAAGTTTTGTTTTGGGGCAATAATTACTAAGTTTTCAGGGTCAAAGGTGGGGATTGGAGAAGCTGGGGTTCATTCTGTCATCCTGGTCCCTGGAAGTGTAGATAGGGGCTGTGGGTTGGCAGTCCCAGGAGAAGCTGCTGCCACTGCCAGGGGCCCTGCATTTGACTCTTACCCAGCTCTGTCCAGTCCCAGCCCTGCAGTGATAGTCCTGGCAATAGCCCTTGCAGTTGATGGGTCAACTTGATCAGGCCTCGCCAGGGCCTCTGCCAGGCCCCTGTGGACTTCCAGGACTCTGCCTTCTTTTTCATTTTTGTTATAAGGATATTTCACTGGGTGGAAGAAGAGAAGGGTTACATTCAGAAATTAAAAGAAATATAAAAATAAGAATTGTATACACACACACATATAGTTATTTCAACTTTCTATAGGTCATATGACATTTTTATCTTCGATGAAGCCATCACTTATGTGTAATATTTTTTGCCATATAAATTCTCAGTTTTTCATTTTGTTAGCCAAAGGGTCACAATATTGGCCACTTGGCATCTTTCCCACCTGACCACCACCCCCATGGAATCCTTTAATATTAATTATTTGTTTGATATACAGACATATGATATATATGTATCAGCATTAAAAGTGAGGAAAAATACTAGAATTTTAGCAGAAAACGTATTGTCACAGCAACAATGGCTTTAATGCCATATTTTAGATGCCAATTAGAGGAAGTATAAGGAGTTTGCTACCTTCAAAACTTGCTTATCCCAGTTGGATGGAGCTGGGATATCCTCTCAGGAGAATGGAGGAGATTTGAAATTTTTCAGTAAGGGAGTAACAAAACCAATGAAATAGTTTTCAGCTGTAAGTCAAACAGATCAATAAGCAGGGGTGAAAGCTGATATGGCTGATCTGTCATCATAGTAAGAAGGTGTTCAAAGATGCTTACCAAATATTGAAATGTTCAATAAAACTTACAGAATGGATGAGTATTAATAATACTAAAAGTAAACTTATTTAGTACTGTGAAGGTCTGTGATTTCTCTGGTAAGCCATGATCATTCCACCAACGAATATCATGACCCTTCTACACCTTAGTAAATGGTTTGATGAATTTTTGTGGTCAAAAATTGGCAATGAACATCATTGAACTTAAACTCAATCTCAGTGACATAAAGTTAATGATCAAGGTCACAGTAAAATCTTTTCCAGACTGGTAAAACCTATTAGCATTTATAATTCATAGACATTGTAGTAAAAAACTAAGATTTTCTTCCATGTAGTGAACCATTGGAATGAAAAAGTAAAAGCAAAAAAAATTAAATATTATCATTTTAAATAAATTTACTTTATATTCAAACATCTAGGGAAAAACCCATTACCCTACCATTTCTCATTTTCTACTTTGTCACATATGTGAAATATCGAATTTTGGTTTTCATAAATGCATGTCTCCAATAAATTGTTAATCTAACAATTGAATTAATATATTAAAACACTTTAGCTAAAAAGACACACATTCAAT
Organism: Gymnobelideus leadbeateri; assembly: GCA_011680675.1. Lineage (NCBI taxonomy): Eukaryota > Metazoa > Chordata > Mammalia > Diprotodontia > Petauridae > Gymnobelideus > Gymnobelideus leadbeateri. Next base: position 297,568 of record WOXC01005094.1, on the reverse strand, counting down.
GAAGCCTTATGGGTGTGTCTAATTATACAAGTTAAGAAATGAAGGATGTCAACACCAAAGAAGGAGGAGGGAGAGAAAGGTGATAAATATTAAACCTGTTATTTCATTGGTTTAGAGAACTCCCAGGTGGAGAAACTCTCTACCAATGTAAGTTGCTACCTTCTCTACCTCTTCTTTTTTTGTTGTCTCCTTTTTAAATTATTTTTTTCTAATCAGCAAAAATTCACATTTTCACCCTCCTAGCCCCAAACTCCTCACCATTTGAAAACAAAAGAAAAAACCATTACAAATATGTGCAGACAATGAACATAAATTTATATATTGGCCACGTCCAAAAAATTCTCATTCTGCATTCTTCTCTTTCTCATTGTGTTGGATAGCATGTTTTGTCAGAAATGCTCTGTCATCATGATTGGTTATTACATTGATAAGAGTTTCTAATTCTTTCAAAGCTGTTTGCTTTTACCACATTGTTGTCATAAATCATTCTCCTAGTTCTGTTCTCTTGTGCTACATCTTTTCAAACAAATCTCTCTCTATTTCTCTGCAATATTTTGGATCATTTTTGTGATAATACAATAGTATCCTTTCATGTTTATTTATTTATAGATTCCCCAAATAATGGGCACTCTCTCTGATTCCCATTCTTTGCAACCACAAAAAAGCTATGAATACTTATGTACATCTTTACTTACAGTTTGTTTTGTTTGAGACTAATATCTCTATGTTAATGATTCTCAAATCTATCTATCCTGTCTCATACTCTCTGCTGACCTCCAATCTCACATCTCCATCTGCCTTTCAGACATCTCAAACTTGATATGCAATGATACTATGCTACTATGCTACCCCCACTCCTTTTTCTTTGTTTTTATAGATGTCTACCTACACACCTTCAATACATGAAATAATTTTACCTAACTTTTCTTTGTCACTCTCCCCAGTATATTCCTCTTCCCTTCTCTTTCCATTCTTCTCTTAAGGTCATTAAGACATAACAACCAGAGCCGGCTGGAGGGACTCCAGAACACCAGCAATTGTGGCGATTCCAGAATTATCAGCACAGATATGCCTAGGACAAAGTGAGAGGTTAGTGCCCTATGGACTTTGGGACCAATATTTGGGGAACACATCAGCTTCCTCCCCTGTGGGCGAAAAGCTGCTGAAGAAACATCTACATAGAAGCCATTTTGTAGCGTCAGTAGTGGCTCTAGCTTCTGGTCTGCGAATTGTAGGGAGATCCAGCAATCAGTCTGGGGGTTAATCTCTCTTGCTTTAAACTGCCTGGATCTGGATTGTGGTCTGGGGGGGGGGGGGAGTTTGGGGTGGGTATCCAACTTGCCAGAGTGAGTGGAGGCTTTACAGAGGCCACACAACTGGTGGAAGTTGTGAAGACCCCATGTTTGGGCGGAAGCTCCCCTGTCTGGTGGCAGAGTCCTACTGTGGCAACAAGCCCCAAAATCAAGTAATTAAGTGGCAATATGCCTAGGCAAACGAAACAAAATAAACAGAAAAGTTCAACATTGGACTCCTATTTTAGGGGCAAAGAGGCTCAAAGCATGGAGGAGGACTGTGAGATCAGAACTCCTGCACCAAAAGCCCCAAATGAAAATACAAGCTGGCTCCAGGCCATAGAGGACCTTAAGAAGCAGATAAGAGAAGTGGGGGAAAAGTTGGGAAGAGAAATGATAAAGATGCAAGAAAAGTATGAAATGACAGTCAACAGCCTGACTGAGGAAAATAACACCTTAAAAAATAGACTAACACAAATGGCAAAAGAGGCTCAGAAAGGCAATGAGGAGAAGAATGCCTTAAAAAGTCGAATTTGCCAGATGGAAAAAGAATCTCAAATGCTCACTGAGGAGATTCATTCCTTCAGAGTTAGACTGGAGCAAATGGAAGCTAGTGACTTTATGAGAAATCAATATACTATTAAACAGATCCAAACAAATGAAAGAATAGAAGGCAATGTGAAATATCTCATGGGAAAAACCATTAACCTGGAAAATAGATCCAGGAGAGATAACTTAAAAATTATTGGACTACCTGAAAGCCATGATCAAAGAAAGAACCTAGAAATCATCCTTCAAGAAATTCTCAAGGAAAATTGCCCTGATGTTTTAGACCCAGAGGGCAAAATAGAGGTTGAAAGAATCCACAGATCACCTCCTGAAAAAGATCCCAAAAAGAAAACTCCCAGGAATATTATAGCCAGGTTCCAGAATCCCCAGATCAAGGAGAAAATACTACAAGCAGCCAGGAAGAAACAATTTCAATATTGTGGAAACACAATCAGAATAGCCCAGGACCTGGCAGCTTCTACATTGAGGGATAGAAGGGCATGGAATATGATATTCCAGAGGGCAAAAGAGCTGGGAATGAACCCAAAGGTCACCTACCCAGCAAAACTGAGTATCTTGTTTCAGGGGAAAATATGGCCATTCAGTGGAATAGAGGACTTTCAAGCATTCTTAATGAAAAAACCAGAGCTGAATAGAAAATTTGACATTCAGACACAAGAAGCAAGAGATGCTTGAGAAGGCAATCAAGGAAAAGAAATCAAAAGGAACTTATCAAAGTTGAACTATTTACAGTCCTACATGGAAAAACAATAACTGTGTTTGATGAAACCTTTCTCATTATGAAAATAATTGAAGAAGGGTACGTGGCATATGTTCACAGGTATACATGGATAGAGGGCACAGGTTGAATTTGATGGGAAGGGATGATTATTTTTTTTTTTGGAGGGCAATTGGGGTTGGGTGACTTGCCCAGGTTCACGTGGCTGGGTTTTTGTTTGTGTGTTGGGTGTCTGGGGCCAGATCCGAGCTCAGGTCCTTCTGTCTCTGGGGCTGGCTCTCTGCTCACTTCGCCACCTAGCCACCCCAAGGAAGGGATGACTCTTAAGGGGTGAAGTCAAGAGGTGAGGGAGGAACGTGGCAAGAGGAGATGGAGAGAGACAGGATAGGGCAAACTATCTCATGTAGAAGAGGCAAGGGGAAGTAGTTCCAGGGGAGGGGAAGAACAGGAAGGCAAAAAGGCAAAAGCATATTCTCACTGAAGTTGGCTCAAGGAGAGAATCACATACATACTAAATGGAATATCTTACCCTCACTCACTCTCCTGAGTAGGGGAAAGGGGGATGAGAGGGGGGATGATGGAGGGGAGGGCATTCTGGGGAGAGGGGAGGTTAGAAGTACCCACTATCAAAGAGGGACAGGATCAAAGTAGGGAATGGACCAGGTGGGAGGTGAGACAGGTGGGAGGGAAATACAAGCAGTCTTTTACAATATGTCTACTATGGTAATGTTTTGCATAGATATACATGTACAACACATACTGAATTGGTTATCTTCTCAGAGGGAGTGGGTGACAGGGGAGAAAGGGAATGGATCTGAAAATCGAAGTTTTAAAATTAAATGTTTCATAAGATGTCCAGGCAGTGGGGCTCAGCGATTCACCTTGCCCTAATGGCAAAGTCGAAGGGGGTATGGGAGAAGATATGGGAGAGAGCAGATTAGATGAGGAGATATCTGGTGGGACTGCTATTCTGGGGTGGTGGATAGGGAAAGAACGGGGGGGGGAAATGTAACTCATAATCTGGTGGAAATGAATTATGTAAACCAGAAGTTAATAAAGCATTTGTTTAAAAAATAATAATAAAAATAAAATAAAATAAATAAAAAAATAAAAATAAAAATCGAAGTTGAACTATTTACATTTCTACATAGAAAAACAAGAATTGTAACTGAGGAAACTTTTCTAAGTATGAAAATAGTTGAAGAAGGGTATATGGGCATATGCATACATATGTGAATGTGTTTATATATGTTTACAGGTATAAATAGATAGAGGGCACAGGTTGAATTTAATAGGAAGGCATGATACTTAAAAGGTGAAATTAAGAGGTGAGAGAGGAATATAACAAGAGGACATGGAGAGAGACAGAATGAGGTAAACTATCTCATATAGAAGAGACAAGGTAAAATGGTTACAAAGGAGGGGAAGAACAGGAAGGCAAAAAGGCAAAACCTTATTCTCGTTGAATTTTGTTCAGGGAGAGAATTTCATACATACTAAATAGGATATCTCATTCTACAGGAGAGTAGGGGGAAGGGGGATGAGAGAGGTGATGATGGAAGGGAGGGCAGGAGGGAAGTGGGGGGAGGGAAGTTGGAAGCACCCACTTTTGAAAAGAGACAAGATCAAAGAAGGGAGGTGGGATAAGAGGGAGGGAGGGAAATATAGTCAGTCATTTACAATATATCTACTTTGGTAATGTTTTGCATAGCTACACATGTACAACATATACTGAATTGCTTATCTTCCCAGTAAGGGTGAGTGACAAGGGAGGAAGGAATTAATCTGGAATTCAAAGTTTTTAAATCAAATGTTTAAAAAATGTATGAATACTATTATTTATACTATTTTACATATATTTAGGAAATAATATATACAGGTAGTGGGGCACAGAGATTCACCTTGCCCTACTGCAAAAGTTGAAGGGGGTATGAGAGAAGATATGGGAGAGAGCATATGGGGTGAGGGGCTATCCTGTGGGACTGTTATTCTTGGGTGGGGGGTAGGGAAAAATGGCAAAAAGCTATAACTCAAAATCTGAGGGAAATGAATTATGTAAATCAGAAGTTTATAAAGCATTTGGGAAAAAAAGAAATAAAAAAATAATTTTCAGTGCCCTATGTATTCTTGGACACAGGCCCATTCTGCCCTTCCCCCATTGATTTGTCACTTTTGCCCTTCTGGAATGTTGTACACAAATCCACTCACCCTTTCCTTGATTTGTAAAGCAGGCAGCCCAACCTTTAATTCATTGATCTGTAAAGCAAAGAACTCCACCTTGCTTAATCTGTAAACAGGGAGAACTCCCACCCCTTGCTTTCCCTTGATTAATCTGTGGGCTGCAGTCCCAGCCTAGGGTTTTTGCTCTGGCAGGAAATTCAAATGTATACAGACCAATCACTAATTGTAGTTTTCAAGTGTACACTGACCAATCATTGGAGCTTCAGCTTACATCACTGTAATTTCAGCTTACATAACCTGGCTATGGAACCTCCATAAAACCTGCACAATGTCTGTGCCACAGCACTGTCTGATTTGGGTGACCATATACCCCCACAGTCCCGTGGTAATAAAATCCACTTTTTAAATTTAATCTTGGGCATCTTCTGTCTTGCTTTTATTGGGGTACAACAGTATCGCCCCTTAACTAATTCATTTTCAAATCAGTCTGCCAAGTGACATTCCTAATGTACAGTTTGGGCTATGTTACCTCCAAGAACTTCTTGTTCTGTGATCAAAGACAAATTCTGTTTGACATGTAAATTATCCTTATAGGAGTGGTTCACACTCCACTCACTCCATGCTAGAATTTTCCCAACCTTACATCACTTTGAATTTATATTTTATATATGTTATGTATGTGTATGCTGTCCCTCCCTCAAAATAATAGAATGCAAGTTCCTTGAGGGCATTTTAATCCATGTTTCCCAATCATTTATCATGATGACATACAGATGCTTAATAAAAATTTGATGCTCAGTTAATTAGCTCATTAAATACTCAATTTACTTGATTTGCAAACAGCATACTGAGACCAATAGATGAGGGGAGCGCTATAGATACAAATGGTATGCTTAGGTTTTATGTGGAAAAGTAATTTTTTAAATTGATGCTTAGCAAAAGTCTCTTGTTATCCTCAATAAGATGGAGAAATGTGGTCTAGAGGACAGGAGAGTTCTGAACTGAAGAAATGTTTGAACCTAAAGAGTAATCGTTAACGAGCTGGTGGGAATTTGGAGCTCCCCAGGCATCTGTTGGTAGTCCTATGTTATTGGACATTTTTGTCGATGATTTAACTAAATCCATAAGGTGATATGCTTGTCAAATGTTCTTATGAAGCTAAGAGCAATAGCTAAAACATTGGATAACAGAGAAAAGATACAAAAGTTCTCAATAGGTTTGAAGGATGGCATACATCTAATATGATTAAATATTTAATGGATGAGCATGAAATTCTACATTTGAGTGTTTGAAAATCAACTTTGCAACTGTGGCTAGATAACGCTTGGAATAAAAAAGATCTAGGGGGTTAGGAAATGTTGTGAGTGACACTGTGAGTCACTGTGAGTGACAGTGACACAGGCCAAAAAAGTTAATGTGTCTTTAGACTGTATTGAAAGACCATAATAAGTAAATTGGTAATTCTGCTCTACTGAAGCACTGAGGTCAGACTACACAAGGGGCACTATATAGTTAGCTCTGGGTCTTACATTTTAGGGTTAATAAAGAGATAGAGATAAAGATACATAGAGGTGTTAGAGATAGAAATCCTTTTTTGTCCTCCTCTCATTAGAATGTGAGTTCCTCAAAAGTGTGGATATTTTTTCTTAATTATATTTGTATTCACGGTGCCTAACACAATGTCTAGAAAATTGAAGGCACTTAAGAAACACTTGATGATTGATTGATAAGCTAGAGCATGACCAGAAGAGGGTGGTGAGGTTTTTGAGTGACCAAAAAACCACACCATAAGAATCAGATGAAGGAACTGAGAATGTTGGACCTGGAAGACAGACTTAAGGGAAACATGAGATTAATCTTTAAGTAATTTAAGGGTCTGTCATATGGAAATCGGATTATTTTTAGTGGGGAAGAAATAGGAACAGAGAGATAGATTTAGTCTTTATATAAAGAAAAAATCCTAATAACTTAAGTTGTGCAGTGTTGGCTAATTTAGAATATATTGAATATCCCTCAGGGGGTGTCCTAAAGCAAATATATATATATATTATATATGTTATATAATATATATAATATAATATATATATAATATATTATATATATTATAAAGCAAATATATATATATGACTTATTTGGGTTACTGTTAAAGTGATTCCTATACAGACATAGACACTTGCACAAAATAGTCTCTGAAGCTGCTTCCAATTCAAAGATTCTGTGGATTTGTAACTATAATTCAATGTGATCAGCATATTTGCAATTGGTTAAAGTTGGAGGGGAGAGGATGTAATTTGATGAAGAGAATTTTCAAGGTTTCTGATTAGAGGCTTGAATCATTAAACAAGTATGACACCAATAAAAGGTATTCTTGCCCTTGCATGTCATGGACATATTTGGGAAAAAAAACTGCTAATTTACCATATTATTGCTACAATATTTTACTTTTTCTGACATTGTATTTACTTATTCATAAACTACCATTGTGACTGACTCTATAATGAATACCCCTTGTGCTTAGCAAGACATTTACTCTACATAAAGTAAACATTGTGATCCTTTTTTAAGATTTTATTTATTAATTTTAACATAAATTTTTAATCAAAATGATATAAATTATATATGTAAAGTCATCCAAAACATATTTTCATATTAGCCATGTGGCAAAAAAAAATAAAGAAGCAAAAAAATAAAGAAAGTTTTCTCTATCATTTTAAAAATTTTATTCATCTCTTTTTACTTCTTTTTTATTTGTTCTAAGGTTAGATTTACTAGGTCAAAGAGGATTAAGTCAAAGTACCCCACTAGTATATTTTATTGTTTGTAGTTTTTTGTTTTTTCTGCAGCTCGTTTAACTTTTCCTTTAAGAATTTGGATACTATGCCATTTGGTACATATATATTCATTACTGATATTTCTTTATTTCATGTGATGATACCTTTTAGCAAGATGTAGTTTCCCCTTAGGGAAGGAGGTAGTCAGAAGGAAAACATTTGTGAGTAGGCACAGGGCAAAAAGTGTGAGACAGAAGGAAGGATAAACAGTGGGAAATAGGATGGAGGGGAATACACTGTCATCATATCTGTAAACATGGATGAAATGAATTCACCTATAAAATGGAAGTGGATAGCAGAATGGATTAAAAACCAGAATTCTACAAATTCTGTTTATAAGTACAGCATTCAAAACAGAGAGAAATAGAGTAAAATTAAGGGCTAAAGCAGAAGCCATTATACTTTAGCTGAAGTTAAAAAGAAAAGAAAAGAAGAAGGGCTAGTAATCATGATCTCAGACAAAGCAAAAGCAAAAATAGACCGAATTAAAAGGCATAAGCATGGAAACTACAGTTTGATCAAAGGTACCACAGACAATGAAATAGCATCAGTGCTAAACATATTTGCACCACATGGCATAGCATTCAAATTCTTTTTCAAAAAGAAAGAGTTACAGAAGTAAAATGAAATAAGACTACACTAAGAGTGGACCTCAATTCTCCCCTTTCAGAACTAGACAAATATAACCACAAAATAAACAAGAAAGAAGTTAAGGAGGTAAATAGAATTTTACAAAAGTTAGAGATATGATAAATCTTTGAAGAAAACTGAATGAGAATACATAAGAATATACCAGTGGTACATGACACCTACCCAAAAACTGACTATCTGTCAGTACATAAAACTTCACAACCAATGCAGAAAAGCAGAAATATTGATGCATCCTTTTTGGATAATAATGCAATAAAAAATACATTCAATAAAGAGCAACAGAAAAATAGACTTAAATTAACTGGAAATTTAAAAATTGAATTCTAAAGAATAAGTGTGTCAAAGGACAAAATATATAAATAATTGATAATTTTATTTTTAAAAATTACAACAATGAGAAAACATATCAAAATTTGGATATGGACAAAGCAGCACATGGGGGTAAATTTATAATTTGAAACATTTATGTAAATAAAATAGAGAAAGTGCAGATCAATAAATAGGGTTTGTAACTAACAAAAACTAGAAAAATGACAAATTTTTCAATCCCCAATTAAACATCAAATTGGAAATCCTGAAAATCGAAGGAGAGAATTATAAAATTTAAAGCAAAAAAGAAAAACAATGCAATAATAAATTAAACTAAGAATTGGTTTCATTAAAAATAAAAAAATAAAATAAAGAAATCATTAGTTAATTTGATTTTTAAATGGAAAGAGGAGAACCCAAATCACTAGTATCCAAAATGAAAGAAGTGGGGGTGGAGCCAAGATGGCAGAATGGAAGCAGTAATTTTTCTCAGCTCCTCAATGAATCCAGTCAGTGAACTTTAAAAAGTGAATCTTGGGGGTGGGGGAGCCAAGATGGTGGAGTAGAAACAGCATGTCCAAGGCAGTCTCCCCCCAGATCACCTCCAAACTATGTAAAAGGGGACTCTGAACAACTACTGGAGCCCCAGCACCCACAGAACAAAATAGAGAAGCTAACCTCGTGCACAGTGCATGGGGAGCCAAGCACAGGCCTGCCTGAGCCGCGGTTTTAGCCCCAGGGCAGTTGGGCCAGCAGCTGTCTGCAGGGACCCCAGAACACCAGCAGCTGTGGTGGATCCAGAATTATCAACACAGACATGCCTAGGACAAAGTGAGGGGTTAGTGCCCTATGGACTTTGGGACCAGTATTTGGGGAACACGTCAGTTTCCTCCCCTGGGGGCTAGAAGCTGCTGAGGAGACACACCGTTTTGCAGTATTCAGTGGTAGCTCCAGCTCCTGGCCTGCGAACTGTAGGGAGATCCAGCGATCAATCTGGGGTGGGGGGTGGGGGTAATCGCTCTTACTTTAACCTCCCTGGATCTGGATTGTGGTCTGTGGGGGGGTCGTGGGGTGGGTTTCCAGCTTGCCAGAAATGGAAGTTGTCCCCCCACACATTCAGGACGAAGCTCCCCTGTCTGGTGGCAGAGTCATACTGTGGCAATAAGGCCAAAAGTCAAGTAATTAAGTGGCAACATGCCAAGGCAAAGGAAACAAATTAAACAGAAAAATGCAACATTAGACTCCTATTTTGGGGGCAAAGAGAATTGAAGCATAGAACAGGAGGAGAACTGTGAGGTCAGAAATCCTGCTCCAAAAGCCCCAAAGGAAAATATGAGCGGGTTACAGGCCATAGAGGACCTTAAGAAGGACTTAAAAATCAAATAAGAGAAGTGGAGGAAAAATTGGGAAGAGAAATGAGAAGGATGCAGGAAAAGTATGAAATGAGGGTCATCAGCCTGACTGAGGAAAACAACACCTTAAAAAATAGACTAACTCAAATGGGAAACGAGGCCCAAAAGGGCAATGAGTAGAAGAATGCCTCAAAAAGTCAAATTTGCCAGATGGAAAAAGAATCTCAAAAGTTCACTGAGGAGATTCATTCCTTCAGAGTTAGACTAGAGCAAATGGAAGCTAATGACTTTATGAGAAATCAAGATGCTGTTAAGCAGATCCAAACAAACCAAAGATTAGAAGGCAATGTGAAATATCTCATGGGAAAAACCACTGACCTGGAGAATAGATCCAGGAGAGACAATTTAAAAATTATTGGACTACCTGAAAGCCATGATCAAAGAAAGAACCTAGAAATCACCCTTCAAGAAATTCTCAAGGAAAATTGCCCTGATGTTTTAGATCCAGAGGGCAAAATAGAGGCTGAAAGAATCCATCGATTACCTCCTGAAAAAGATCCCAAAAATAAAACTCCCAGGAATATTATACCCAAGTTCCAGAATCCCCAGATCAAGGAGAAAATACTACAGGCAGCCAGGAAGAAACAATTTCAATATTGTGGAAACACAATCAGAATAGCCCAGGACCTGGCAGCTTCTACACTGAGGGATTGAAGGGCATGGAATATGATATTCCAGAGGGCAAAAGAACTGGGAATGAACCCAAGGGTCACCTACCCAGCAAAAATGAGTATTTTGTTTCAGGGGAAAATATGGTCATTCAGTAGAATAGAGGACTTTCAAGCATTCTTGAGGAAAAAACCAGAATTGAATAGAAAATTTGACATCCAGACACAAGAAGGAAGAGATGCCTGAGAAGGTAATCAGGGAAAAGAAATCAAAAGGAACTTATTTACATTCCTATATGGAAAAGCAATAACTGTGACTGATGATATCTTTCTTACTATGAAAATAATGGAAAAAGGGTGTGTGGTCATATGAATACATATGTGAACGTGTGTGTATATGGTTACAGTCATATATGGATAGAGAGCATAGTTTGAATTTGTTGGGAAGAGAGAATACTCAAGGAATGAAATTATGAGGTGAGAGAGGAAAGTGGCAAGAGGAGATGGGGAGAGACAGGGTAGGGTAAACTATCCCATGTAGAAGAAGCAAGGGGAAGTGGTTGCAAAGGAAGGGGAGAATAGGAAGGCAAAAAAGGCAAAACCACATTCTCATTGAATTTGGTTCAGGGAGAGAATGACATACATACTAAATGGGATAGCTCAACCTGCAAAAGGATAGGGGAAAGGGCGATGAGAGGAGGGATGATGGATGGGAGGGCATCCTTGGGGGGAGGGGAGGTTGGAAGTACCCACTATAGAAGAGGGACAGGATCATGTAGGGAATGGAGCAGGTGGGGGGTGGGATGAGTTGGAGGGAATTATAAGCAGCCTTGTACAATATATCTACTATGATAATGTTTTGCATAGCTAGACATGTACAACATATACCAAATTACTTATCTCCTAAGAGGGAATGGGTGACAAGGGAGGAAGGAAATGGATCTGAAATTCGAGGTCTTAACATTAAATGTTTCAAATATATATACAAACACTATTATTAATACTCTTTTGCTTGTAATAGGGAGATAAGATGTGCAGGCATTGGGACACAAAGATTCATCTTCCTCCAGTGGAAAAGTCAAAGGGGGTATGGGAGAAGGTATGGGAGAGAGCAGATTGGAGGAAGCGATATCTTGTGGGACTGCTATTCTGGGAGGTTGGGTAGGGGAATAATGGGGGGAAAATGATTGTAACTCAAAATCTGGCAGAAATGAATGATGTAAAACAGAAGTTAATAAAGCATTTGTTTAAAAAAACTAATTGGAAATTAAATAATTTAATCCTAAAGAATGAGTGGGTCAAAAAAAACTTATAGAAACAATCAGTAAATTCATTCAAGAGAATGACAATAATGAGACAACATACCAAAATTTATGGGATGCAGCAAGGACAGTTCTTAGGGGGAGTTTAATATCCCTTAGTGCATACATTAATTAATTAGAGAAAAGGGAGGTCAATGAATTGGGCATGCAATTGAAAAAGCTAGAAAATGAACAAATTGAAAATCCCCAGTTAAATATGTAATTAGAAATACTGAAAGCCAAAGGAGAGATTAATAAAATTGAAATTAAGAAAACTATTGAATTAATAAATAAAACTAAGAGCTGGTTTTTATGAAAAAACCAATAAAATTGATATACCCTTAGTCAATATGGTAAAAAGAAAAGAACAAAGAAAACCAAATTATGAGTATCAAAATGAAAAGGGTGAATCTACCTCCAATGAAGAAGAAATTAAAACAATAACTAGAAATTATTTTCCCAATTGTATGCACATAAATTTGACAATCTTAGTGAAATGGAGGAATATTTACAAAAACATAAGTTGCCCAGATTAACTGAAGAGAAAGTAAATTACTTAACCCCATCTCAGAAAAAGAAATCAAAGAAGTCATCAGTGAACTCCCTAGGGAAAAATCTCCAGGGTCAGATGGATTTACTAGTGAATTCTATGGAACATTTAAAGAACAATTGATTCCAATACTCTACAAACTGTTTGGGAAAATTAGTGAAGAAGGGGTCCTAGCAAATTCTTTTTATGACACAAATATGGTACTGATACCTAAATCAGGAAGAGATAAAACAAAGAAAGAAAATTATAGACCAGTCTCCTTCATGAATATAGATGAAAAAAAATTAAATAAAATATTAGCAAAAAGACTACAGCAACTTATCACAAGAATAATACACTTTGATCAGGTAAGATTTATTCCAGGAATGCAAGGATGGTTGAATATTGAATATTAGTATAATTTATCATATCAACAATAAAAGTAGCAAAAAACACTCAATAGATGCAGAAAAGGCTTTTGACAATATACAACATCCATTCCTATTAAAAACACTAGAAAGTATAGGAATAAATGGAGCCTTCCTTAAAATAATGTTATATTACATGTAATGGAATAAGCTAGAAGCATTTCCAATAAAATTGGGGGTGAAACAAGGGTGTCTCCTATCACCCCTCTTATTCATTCTGGTACTAGAAATGCTAAAAGTAGCAATTAGAGAAGAAAAAGAGATCAAAGGAATCAAATTAGGCAAAGAAGAGACCAAGCTATCACTCTTTGCACATGATATGATGATATACTTAGAGAGTTCTAGAGAATCAAGTAAAAAAAAAACTACTTGAGACAATAAATAAATTTGGCAAAGTTGAAGGATATAAAATAAACCCACATAAATCCTCAGCATTCCTGTATATTTCTAATGAAATTCAACAGCAAGAGATAGAAAGAGAAATCCCATTCAAAGTTACTGTAGACATTATAAATTATTTGGGAAACTACCTGAGAAAACAAACCTAGGACGGATACGAACACAACAACAAAACACTTTTCAGACAAATAAAGTCAGATCTAACTAAGTGGAAAAACATCAATTGTTTGTGGCTGGGTTGAGCTAATATAATAAAAATGACAATTTTACCTAAATTAAGTTGTATATTTAGTGCCATACCAATCAATTTACCAAAAAAACTACTTTATAGAGGTAGAAAAAATAGTAACAATTCATTTGGAAGACCAAAAGATCCGGAATATCAAGAGAATTAATAAAAAAGAAGTGCTACGGAAGGTGGACTAGCTACACAAGATTTTAATCTATATTATAAAGCAGCAGTCCTCAAAACTACTTGGTACTGACTGAGGAATAGAATAGAAGATCAGTGGAATAGATTGGGTACACAAGACTCAGCAGTCAATGACTATAGTAATCTACTGTTTGATAAACCCAAAGACACCAGATTTTGGGACAAGAACTCACTATTTGACAAAAACTGCTGAGAAAACTGGAATATAGTATGGCAGAAACTGAGCATAGACAATCATCTAACACCATACACCAAAATAAAGTCTAAATGGGTGCATGATCTAAATAAATCTGGAAAAGCAAGGAATAGTTTGCCTGTCAGATTTGTGGAGAGGGGAATCTTTTACGACCAAACAAGAATTAGAGAGCATTATAAAATGCAAAATGGATTATTTTGCATACATTAAATTGCAAAGCTTCTGAACAAACAAAGCCAACGTAACCAAAATTAGGGGGGAAATGGAAAATTGGGAAATAATTTTTACAACCAATGATTCAGATAAAGGACTCGTTTCTAAAATATACAGAGAATTGAGTCAAATCTATAAGAATACAAGTCATTCCCCAACTGATAAATGGTCAAAGGATATGAACAGGTAGTTTTCAGAGGAAGAAATTAAAGATGTCTATAAGCATATGAAAAAAATGCTCTAAATCACTATTGATTAGAGAAATGCAAATCAAAACAACTCTGAGATACCACATCTCACCAGAGAGATTGGCTAAGATGACAAAGCAGGAAAATGCAAATGATGGAGATGATGTGGACAAATTGGAACAGTTGTGAACTGATTCAACCATTCTGGAGAGCAATCTGGAATTATGCCCAAAGGACTATAAATAATTTCATACCCTTTGACCCAACAATACCACTTCTAGGGCTATATCCCAAAGATATCATAGAAGTGGGAGGAAGACCCATATGTACAAAAATATTTATAGCAGCTCTTTTTGTGGTGACAAAGAGTTGAAAATTAAATGGGTGCTCATCAATTGGGGAATGGCTGAACAAGTTGTGGTTTGTGCATGTAATGGAATACAATTGTGCTATAAGAAATGAGAAGCAGATGGACTTCATATTTACCTGGAGAGGCTTATATGAACTGATGCTGAGTGAGAAGAGCAGAACCAGGAGAAATTTGTACAAAATTACAGACACAACATATGTGTGATGACCGACTTTGATAGACTGGACTCTTCTCAGTAATTCACGGTTATAAGTCAACCCCAAAAGACTCATGATGGAGAGAGATGTCTACATCCAGAGAATGAACAGAGTTTGAATCCAGATTGAAGCAAACTACCTGCTCTTTTTCTTTTTCTGGTTTTGTTTCATCTTTCTCATTGTTTATTCCATCTGATACAGTCTTCATTATACCCTGACTAATGTCTAATGTGAAAGTATTTGCAGATCCTATACTTGATTGTATGCCACCATGGGGTGGGGGAGGAGGCAGGGAGAGAAAATTTGAAACTCAAGGAATTGTGGAACTAAATCTTGTAAACTAAAAATAAACAAACGAATTAATAAAGACCAAAATTTTTAAAGTAAATATTGCTAATAGTCTCCCCCCCCCAAAAAAAGTGAAAGA
This sequence comes from Gymnobelideus leadbeateri, assembly GCA_011680675.1. Classification (NCBI taxonomy): domain Eukaryota; kingdom Metazoa; phylum Chordata; class Mammalia; order Diprotodontia; family Petauridae; genus Gymnobelideus; species Gymnobelideus leadbeateri. Next base: position 282,315 of record WOXC01005094.1, on the reverse strand, counting down.
AGTGACTTCACCACCAATGAAGAGGAAGCTAAAACAATTATTAGGAGCTATTTTACTTCTATATGTCACAAACTATATGTCAAAAAATCTGACAACATAAGCAAAAATGGATGAATAATTACAAAAATATAAATTACACAGATTAACAAAAGAAAAAACAGAATACCTAAATAAACCCATCAAAGAAAAATAAATTGAACAAGCCATCAATGAACTCCGTAAGAAAAAATTAACAGCACCAGATAAATTCACAAGTGAATTCTACTAAACTTTTAAAACAGAATTAATCCTAATACTATTTTAAAAATCTATTTGGAAGAAATAGGGCAATCAGGAGTCCTATCAAATACCTTTCATGACACAAATTTTGTGCTGGTACCTAAATCTGGAAGAGGCAAAGTAGAGAAAGACATAGACTAATTTTCCTAATAGATAGTGATGCCAAAATATTTAAATAAGACACTGGCAAAGTAGTTATAGCATTGGGGCGGCTAGGTGGCACAGTGAGTAGAGCACCGGCCCTGGAGTCAGAAGGACCTGAGTTCAGATCTGGCCTCAGACACTTAACACACACAAACAAAAAAATCTAGCCATGTGACCTTGGGAAAGTTACTTAACCCCAATTGCCCTCCAAAAAGGAAAAAAAAAGTAGTTATAGCATTATATCACAAAGGTCACATACTACAACCAGATGGAATTTTAACAGGAGTGCAGGGCTAGTTCAATATTAGGAAAACTATCAATATATTTGGTCCTATCAGTAACAAAACCAACAAAAATCTTTATTGTCTCAAAAAACACACAAAAAAAGCCTTTTACAAAAGCAACATCCATTCTTATTAAAACAAAACAAAACTAGGGGCGGCTAGGTGGCGCAGTGAGTAGAGCGTCGGCCCTGGAGTCAGAAGGACCTGAGTTCAGATCCGACCTCAGACACTTAACCCACACAAACAAAAACCTAGCCGTGTGACCTTGGGCAAGTTACTTAACCCCAATTGCCCTAAAAAGGGGCGGCTAGGCGGCGCAGTGAGTAAGAGCGCCAGCCTCGGAGTTGGGATGACCCGAGATCAAATCCGGCCTCAGAAAATGAGCACCCACACATAAATAATGACTAGCCGTGTAACCTTGAGGAAGTTACTTAACCCCAATTGCTTAAAAATAAAAAAAATAAAAATAAACTGGAAAGGATAATAGTAAATAGAACTTTCCTTAAAATGATCAGTAGTACTGATCAAAAACTAAGAGCAAGCATTATCTATAATGGAGATTACCTTTCCAATAAGATCAAGGGTGAAGCAAGTATGTCCATTATCACCACTATTATTCAGTATTGTACTAGAAATGTTAACTATAGCAATAAGAGAAGAAAAAGAAATCAAAGGAATTAGAATAGTCAATGAGGAAATAAAACTATCACTCTTTACAGATGATATAATGGTATACTTAGAAAACCCTAGAGAATCAAATTTTTAAAACTACTTGAAATAATCAACAATTTTAGCAAAGGATATAAGATAAACCCACACAAATCATCAGTATTTCTTTTATGACCAACAAATCCCAGCAGCAAGAGATAGAAAGAAATTACATTTAAAGTCTCTGTAAAGAATATAAAATGCTTGGGAGTCTGACAAGACAAAATCAGGAACTATATGAACACAATTAGAAAATATTTTTAACATAAATAAAATCTGATCTAAACAATTGGAAAAAATATAAATTGCTCGTGGGTAAGCTAAGTCAAAATAATAAAAATTACAATTTTGCCAAAACTGATTTACCTATTCAGTGCTATATCAATCAAATTACCAAAAGCATATTTTTAGAGCTAGAAAAAATAGCAACAAAATTCACCTAGAAAACCCAAAGGTCAAAGGAATTAATGAAGAAAAATACAAAGGAAGGTGGCCTAGCAATACCAGATCTCAAACTATATGATAAAGTAGTAATCATCAAAACTATTCTGGTACTGGCTAAGAAATAGAGCTGTGGATCAGTGGAATAGATTAGTTATGCAAGACAGAGTAGTCAATGACCATAGTAACCTAGTGTTTGATAAACTCAAAACCCCCAGAATTAGGGATAACAACTCACTATTTGACAGAAACTACTGGGAAAACTGGAAAACAATGACACAAACAGGCATAGACCAATATGTCAAACCATTTACCAAGATTAGGTCAAAATGAGTGCGTGATTTAGACATAAAGGGTGATACCATAAGCAAAATAGAAGAGCAAGCCAAAGTCTACCTGTCAGATCTGTGGGAAAGGGAACCACTCATGGTCAAATAAGAGATAGAAAGCATTATGAAATGTAAAGTAGATTTAAAAAAAAAACTTTTGTATGAATAAAACCAATGTAACCCTGATTAGAAGGAAAGCAGAAAGCTAAGAATCAGTCTTTACAGCAAGTATCTCTGAAAAAGACCTAAATTCTCAAATATAGAAAGAACTGAGTCAAATTTATAAAAATACAAGCCAAAGTGAAATGATCAGAACCAGGAAAACATTGTACACAGTATCAGCAACATTGTGTGATGATCAACTAGGAATGACTCAGCTCTTCTCAGCAACATAATGACCCAAGATATGCACCAAGGACTCACAAAGGAACATGCTACCCACATCCAGATAAAGAATTGATGGACTCTGGATACCGATAAAAATATATTTTGGTGGGGTGGCTAGGTAGCTCAGTGAATAGAGCACTGGCCCTGGATTCAGGAGGACTTGAGTTCAAAACCAGTCTCTGACACTTAACATTTACTAGCCATGTGACCTTGGGCAAGTCACTTAACCACTATTGCCCTGACTTCCCCTCTCCAAAAAAGACCAAAAAGAAGAAGAATCTGAATTATTTGTTATAAAGACTAGATCTTTAGGAAATAGTAAGAGAGAAGAAGGAGGAATTTAGGTGATATAAAAACAAGACATAAATATATGGAAATCTATCATATGCATGTGTGTTCTTACCACTGTCTTCCTTAATGCTCTTTTCTCTTTTATAATTTCTCCTTTCTTTTAACCCCTTTCCCTCTTTACTGATTGGTTAAAATAGATTTCTGTACATTGAGTTTGTATGTATATACACATTAATTAAATATATGGAAATCTATCATATGCATATATATGTGCAAACAGAGTCAGTTCTTATTAATATAAATGCTTACTGAATTGCACAGACCTCTTACTGCCCTCAAGGGCTTTGCATGGGTAATTCCCCTCCCTGGTCCTGTGGCCCCTGCAGCTGAGCTATATCAGTTCTGCTGCTGCTACCACTTCACTGTGCTACTTACCAGGGAGTTGAATTTGTGTAATACACAAATTTACACAAAGCAAGAACTAGAGAGAGACAGAGTATGTGTGTGTGTGTATAAATTTATGTTATCTAATGTCAACTGGGCCTTCATCAACATCATCATTTCTCTCAATATATCTATATCGAGACAGAGAGAGAGATATTGAGATATATCTCTCAATATGTCATGAAAGACAGAGAGAGAGAGAGAGAGAGAGAGAGAGAGAGAGAATTTTGTCACAATATTTATTTATTTAAATATTTGTTCAGTATAATATTTATTCTTAATATTCTCTGAATTTCTGGTCATATTTTTTAAGAAATGTTTATTCTTGTTTTTATCACTGACCAACCCTAGCAGTTATCATTGTGTTCACTGTCATTTTCATACTGACCATCACCATAATAATGATTTTTTTGAAATATTGTTTTTAATAATAAACTATCATATTTCCTTTGGGGAAATCAACAATGATTTACCAACACATTCTGCACTCATTATTTTCCATCCTTTCGGAGAAAGCATCTTGTAAAGTATCTCCTCCTGAATTTTCAAAAGACTTCAAATTTATTCTTTTATATATTAGTAATCTTCAAAAAGTATTTTCAAGGCCCTGGATCCCCAGTGTTTTGTATTACCTGGAAGTATGGACTTTGGTCTGGCTGCCAGCTGTCAGACTCAAGGATAACATCAATATGCTGGATAGGAATGATAACTCATTTGTATTATGTGTTTCTAATTTTGTCCTACATAGGCATGAATGAGAATATCAGCTGCCATGAGCATGAATAGGACAGTTTCATTATACTTGAAGCTTCTTAAATAAATTCATTTGGAAAGAAAGCCCTTAATACTCTCCATCTCCAAATCCTTCTGAAATGCTCTTTGTGTATCTGAAAAGGGAAAAACCTCCACCCATGAAATATACAATTGGTGATTAATTTCAGTTCCTTTAAAACCTTAGTCATGAATGATAGGAGCAAGGAAGGACCTTACCCAACCCAGAGCAGAGCAGTATGTTGACAGAATTTGAGACCATTTGGAGTGACCTATCATTGCATGTAATTTGAAAGGATCTCCAGGGGACATGAAATCTACTATGATCATGTTTTGTTGTGACAGTATTAAGTTTAAATGATAAGTCTTTTCCCTTAGGATAAAATAATTTATCCAAACAATACTGATAAGTGTAAGGTCATTCTTGTGATGTCATAGAACATGACTGATGATCTTAATGAGAGCAAAGACAAAAGCCATTTATAAATCAGTCATCAATCCAGAAAGGAAAAGTAAGTCAGCAAGTAGCATATTTGAGAAATCTGACTCTGTTTCTGAATCCTTTCATTAAATGCAACCTTCTTTCCATCTAGAATCAAATACAATAAAATTTGCAATTGCCCTTTGATTATCTTGATATTTTCTGAAAGAAATAATTAGTTATCTATGAAGGTTTTTAAATTTCACTTAATTCAATTTTATTTTCAGGTTAAATTCTCTATTTTTCCCTCCCCCAGTGGGGAAGGAAAAACAAAACCCTTTTCCAACCATGTATAGTCAAGCAAAACAAATTCCTGCATTAGTCATGCATGAAACAAACCAATAAACAAAAAAAATGCCTCAATAAGCACTCTGAGTCAATCACAGCTCTATCTGGAAGCAGGTAGCTAGCTATAATTCTATTTTTAATTTAATTTTTATTGTCAGTTCCAAATTCTCTTCCTTCCTTCACCCCTCCCCTACCCACTGATAATACAAAAAAAAAAAGTACATTGTGTGTATGAAGTCATATAAAGCATAATTTTAAATTGTTAGTTATAATTATTGAAAATTTTCTCATATCGTTAAGCTTTATCTAGAGACTACCTTAATGTTTCTATTTCAGCAGGAAAAAAGCATATTCTATCTGATATCCTTCCTGTATGAATATAGTGCTCCTGAATCACTATGAGTAAGACTATAAGAACAGGACTTATTTTGGTTTTATCTTTGTATCCTCGGTGTCTACTTACATACTATAGGCATGTAATAAATGTTTATTGAATTGAATTTTGTTCATAAAAATAATGACTTATTTTTACTCTTTCAATAGTGGTGATGTGCTAGTGCAGGTCCATTAATATTCACTCAGGTGACCTCCGATTGACCATATTTACAAAATAGCTACTGGCTGAAGTATAGAACTGTGCCTTGGCTTTCAAAACTTGCCTTTAATGTGGTGGAGAGTATCATAATTAATTGCACATAAGACTGCAGTTGAAGCTGTCTGACAGGTCTTTTAATCACAATCTCCACAAAATGGTACAGTGAATACAGTGCTTGTCATGGGTCAGGAAGATCTGACTGAATTCAAATCCAAACTCAGACACTTACTAGCTATAGGACCCTGGGCAAGTCACTTAAATCTTTGTCTGCCTAAGTTTCCTCAAAAGTAAAATGGGAATAATATCGTCTTCCTCACAGACTTGTGAAGAAGATATGAGATAATATTTGTAAAGCACCTATCAGTGCCTGGTATATAGTAGGAGATTAATAAATGCTTCTTTCCTTTACCTTCCATTATCAGAACAATGACCCTTTTCCCCATGGTGAAAATACAAAGTACTGCCATACAAAATAGACATCCAGAGAAAGGATGCCCACTCCCTCTCAGATGCTTCCCTTTGAGTTAGCACTTTAGGAAGGGACACAAAGCGATGCCCACGTTGGATAAGTTTTCCTCAGTTTACCCAGAGAAGGCAGCAATCCCCTTGCTATGCTACAGAAGGCTTACTCTTTAAATTTGTCAAGTGTCAAATTGTAGTTAAGCTAGCTAAATTCCATAGCTCAAGTAACACAACTTTTTTCCCTCCTTATCTTCCACAATGCAACCTCTATATTATCACAAAGGCTAGTGCAATGAAGTTCAGCAGTGAACAATGTTCTCTGGATGCTAAACTAGCTAGCTATAGTCATCTTCTCAGCAACTAGTGACCTGCAGTTTTTCTATTACCAAGAGTGCTAAAAGTATATGTCATTCTTAAGACTCCTCTTCCCCCTTCCTATCCCTGAGACAGACACTGGGCCCAATTTGCTCTATTAGCTTTGCCTAGGGGGAAATCATTCACACTGGCAAGGATATAGACATAATTTCATTCATTATAGTTTTTTGTGGTTGCCTAGAGCTGTTACTATTAATTGATTACCTTCCCTAATTTTGGCTGTTCTGCACAGATAAAAGGCTGCACCACCTCTCAATTCCATTCAATAAACATATTGCACTGTTTGTAAAACAGAGTGAAAGAACTAGGCATAATAGGTGGAAATTGAACAGGTAGATTTAGGATTGGTGTAAAAAAAAGTTTCCTTGCACCTAGACCTGAACAGGACAAAGGAAACAAAACCAAAATCCTAAGCATGTTTTTCAGGATCAGGTGATGTAATGGCGAAAGAGGCTGACCCGCAATTCATAACCCCACTTACTGTGTGGTTTCACCTTCTGAGAGTGAAAGAGTCCTTAGTCTCCAGCTGTATGCTTCAATACGTGGGGGTGAGGGTGGAGGGGAAAGAAAGACTCTGCTTTTTGAAGTAGTTTCTAAAGACAGTTCTGGCTATGTAACCAATGGAAAAAAGGCTTCTCCCAAACTCATACATAGGAAGTCAATACAGAATTTCCATGAGTAAATCGGTTGGTTTTCCTCCTTCCCAAAAGCAGGTGGGTGACTCCATATTAAATGAAATGGGCATGTGCCAAATCCCCATTGCACCAATAATCACTCTACTTAAATTGTCTGCCCCAGCTGTATTTTCAGTTATATTAACCTGGGGAAAATCGACCTTCCTTGATTCTTCCTGACCAGAGACAGAGGTCTAAATTTAAATGCCTTTCTTGCCTAGAGCTTTTTCTCAATTCTAAATAAAATCATTAGGCTACCAGACTCATAATATAGGGGATGCTGGTTAGCTTTTTTGCCCAACTTACCTTTATTCTAGGACTTAGGTGTTTCACTGAAATCTTATAAGCTCTTACTTAAAGCCTCTCCCTTGGGGGCCAAGGCCAGGGAAGGTGCTTTGACCACAACTGAAGCAGAGGCCATGTTCTCTGAACCACTGAAACCTGATCACTAATGTTGTGGAACACAGCCATCCATGCTAATTTATACCCAAAACCTTGCCTGACAAGACCCCATTTTTTTTCTAGTTAGTAGAATGTCTTCTTGGAGGGTTTGTTAAAGTTAGGGTGGTCTTCCTTTAGATTTAGCATATTCAACTATATTAGTAAGCTGTGGATACTATAGTTTCCTGCAACTTCAAAATCAATCAAATGGGGTGATGAGGTGGTGCAGTGAGTAAGAGCACCGGCCTCGGAGTCGGGAGGACCCAGGATCGGTTCCATACTCAGAAAATTAGCACCCACACATAAATAACTAGCCGTGTAACCTTGAGCAAGTTACTTAACCCCAAATGCTTTTAAAAAAATCAATCAAACAGCCTTAAAATCAAATCCAAAGAAGGAAAACTATCTATTACTGATAATAACAATAACATAAATTGGGGTGGCTAGGTGGTACAGTAAAACCCACCCTACAGTCAGGAGTATCTGAGTTCAAATCTGGTCTCAGACACTTAACACTTACTAGCCATGTGACCTTGGGCAAATCACTTAATCCCAACTGCCCTGCCTTCCCACCTCCAAAAAAGCAACAAGAAGAAGAAAAAGAAAAAGAAGAATTACCATTTATATAGGTCTTATTTATGTGCCAGGCACTGTGCCAAGTTTTTTTGTAACTCATTTTATCCTCACAATAACTTTGGGAGTTACGTGTTATAATTATCCCCATTTTGTAGATAAGGACACCTAGGGGCAGGGAAGATCTTTAAATTTGCATTTCCATTACAGTCCCAGAGGATGTATGTGTGTGTGTATGTGTATATTATGGTCTTATTGTATGGCTTGTATTCATTATTTACTCATTTACTATTTTCATCACCTAGAAAATCATCAACAAACATGAACATTCTCACACATTAAAAAAGCCACAAAAATAGGGCTTTTGCATGAGAGCATGAATCCACAACATACAAGTTGTTCTTTTTAATTTATCTTCTCTTTCTTCTCCCCTCCCTTTTTTCTCCTTTTTCTTCCTGTAACTGCCCTTACCAGCACTCTTCCCCTCAATTCTTTAACTCCACATAAAAGATTCCCTTTATAAAAAAAAAGTTCTTTGTTGTTTCCGGAAGTCTGTGTATCATTCTACTCCTATAGTCCATCTGTTCTCCTCCATAAGATGGGAGAAATCTTTGTGATCAGTCTTCTAGAAACATGATTGTGATCAATATAATCATTTAGATTATATTAGGTAGAGTTCTTTTTTTTTTTTTTTGCTTTTTGGAGGGCAATTGGGGTTAAGTAACTTGCCCAAGGTCACATGGCTAGGTTTTTGTTTGTGTGTCCGTTAAGTGTCTGAGGCCAGATCCAAACTCAGGTCCTTCTGATTCAGGGCCGACGCTTCTTAGGTAGAGTTCTTAAGCCTTTAAAAGTAGTTTTCATTTGCAATACTGAGTTCTTTTCACAAATAGTTTTTCTGGTTCTGCTTATTTCATTCTGCATGAGTTCATACAAGTCTTCCCAGGTTTCTCTGAATTCATCCCTTTCATCACTTCTTGCAACACAGTAATGTTCTATTACATAGGGGGTGTAGCATGTTGAAGGATTAGCACCTCTGGTGTAAGACTTGGCAGGTGGAATAAACCAGGCTGAGGGTAACCAACAGGTCTCAAACCTGTTGGTAAGTTAGGGGATATCTACCCCAAGTGTGAGAAGACCTCTCCTGAAAGAATGGAGGAATGAGGATAATTTGCTCCAATGGACATAAAGGTGGCTGAAGCAGGTGCAAGGGAGTACTTAGAGATTGATCAGACATTGGCCATCATCAGTCTCCTATCTTTTGTCTTGCCACTAGACTTCCATGACTCTAAAAAAGAGAGTAAGACTGATGACTATGTGCAACTCTCTCTCACAAAAAGCAAATTTATGTATGAGTCAAGACACCCTACGATGTCATTGGTCTTCTTCAAAAATAAAGGACTAACAACAATTCTATTACATTCACATATACCATAATTTGTTCGGCCATTAACCCCAGTCCTGACAATAAAAATAAACTTACTTTGTTGACAATCATTTGCTAAAATAAAAAATGGAGCTATAAATATATATGTATATAGATATACACACACACATATATATATGTGTGTGTGTATATATACGTATGCACATATATGTGTATGTACATGTATAGGTCTTTCCCCAGTCTTTGATCTTTTTGCTATATATGCCTAGTAGTGGTATTTTGTGAGAACAGTTAAAAATCACATTTGGTTCGCCAAATTCACATCTCTACCAACAGTATATTGGTCCCTGTGTTCTCATAACCCTATTAACAGTTTTAATTTTTTACTGTTGTCATAATTGCCAAAATGGAGATGTAAGTTCAGTTATCTAAATTGAATTCCCCCTATAAGAAATAAAAATAATATCAAGTGTACAAATTAAGTCAAAAGTAATAACACATTTAAATAACACAGAAACTTTAGGGTAAAATTTAGATACTTTGTACCAATTTAAAATACAAAATGAGAAAGGAGAATTGGAGGAACTCATCAGTTCTGATATTTTCTCTCCAGTTCTTGGGGAGAAAAAGTTTAAGCACACTTCTCCACAGGTTTCCTTTAATACCCAGAGAGATGAACAAGGGAAGCCTAACTACATCGATGCCTACTGTCAGTTACCAGTCAAAGCTATCCAGCTGCTACTGGCAGTGCTACCTTCCTCTTTACCTCTTCCAGAGCAGACAATTGCTTCACTTATTAAAAGTCCTCCTCTTCTATATTAATACCACCCTTCACCTCAAAAATTAAGCCAGCAGCCTAGTCCCAGATTTTTTTCAGAGATGTAAATCCTATAGTTCCCAGAATTTCTACTAAGGAATTCCACTGTTACCCATGAGTTAGCTGATGAGACTACGGGCTATAGCCATAACTTCATTTCTGCCTTTACTGCAATTAAAACATTTTTGACTATGAAAGATTGTAAAAAGAGATTATAAAAGAATTAAAGTAATCCAAAGGTCATGGAGAGGCATGTGGTAGGCAAGGCAAACTGTAACACATTGCAAATGAGGAATTACAAAGAATTGTGCAGGACAGGCAGTGTGAAAGATAAAAATGAGAGAATTACAGAGTCAGGGGTGGAGTGGGAGAAGGCCTTTGAAAGAGATATAGCCAGTAGACATCAAAAGAAAGGCTATCTCCCAGTTTTTTGAGTGATTCCACTGTGCAGGACACTAGGGGCAGTAAGAACAGAAGTCACAAAGAGCTCTGCATCTTTGCAAAGTATCAAGTATCCATACTGGGGTGAGATCACAGATCCCTCACAGCATCAAAGCAATAAATCCTCATAAATGTAAAGTAGGATTATAGACCTTTGTAACAACTAGAAAAATGAACTGTTTGGTCAGGTAGGATCCAGATCTTTAATTTCATCTTTTTTTTTTTTTTGCCTTTTGGAGGGCAATTGGGGTTAAGTAACTTGCCCAAGGTCACACGGCTAGGTTTTTGTTTGTGTGTGTTAAGTGTCTGAGGCCGGATCCGAACTCAGGTCCTTCTGACTCCAGGGCCGGCGCTCTACTCACTGCACCACCTAGCTGCCTGATTTCATCTTTTTTTTAAGGCAAAGACATTTCCTCTATCAATCAGTTTAGCAATTATTCTGCAACTTATAGTCACAGAGAATTGCCTAAATAATAAACATCATTATAAAAAAAAAGAATTTGAGTCTTACAAATCAGGAGCAACAAAGATATGAATCCATTCATATATGTACCCAATCAAAAATCTTTCTCCAAAGCCACATTCATGCAAGATGAGAAAAAAAATTTAAGGTGGGGATTAAGGGGAAAGGAAACATTAATATTTCTGTCACAAATATAAAGTTTAACTATGATCTGCTCAAAAAGTAGGCCACATGCCTCTTCCTTTTCTCTCCCCACCTTCCTTCTAACTAACTAAATAAAGCTCTTCTCAGGCTTACAGGCCCAGACACACCCCTTCTCTCTAGTTTCCAGCTGTTTTTCCACAGTTGAAAACCAAAGCTACACACATGTTTCCCATGTCCATCTATAAAAATGATTTTCTTAAAAAGAGCATTTTGTTAAAAATCCATTTAAAACCAGCAGTATTCAACTTCACTTATCTGCAGTGCAGCCAAACATGACCCACACAGGCCTGGATAGATCCATCTAATTGTCCCCCTCAAGTGTCAAAGTGATGAGCACCACAGGACCAGCAACTGCTGACATTTCTTTTAAGCAGATGACATTTTAAAAGGATGCTGGGCTATCCTTTTATTTCTGCATCAGATAAATATGCTGCTGACTGCCTGAAATGTCCTGAAACCTGGAAAATGGAAGGAAATGGTCGACATTGTGGCTAAAAGCTTTGCTCCTAACTGAAAGAGAGGGAGGGGAAATCCAGGGTTAAACATACAAAAGGTTATTTTATTTAAGAGCAGCTTATTTGCCTTTTAGGTCCACTTTGGTGATTATTGGAAATGTTAAGGGAAGTGAAAAAATGCTAAAGCCTTCCTAAGGAGAAAAAAAGGACATAAAAAAATTCTCAGGTGGCTCTTTATCCCCTGCTCCAATTGTATTTAGGCATGTTGTAGAGGAAGTTGCTGATTATAATATCCAATGGGACTTCCAGGCTTGGCAGTACAGTAGGTAACCCATTGAATCTAGTATTTAAAATGAATGCTTCCTTTCTTGTATTTCCTTTTCAGATGAGTGGGGATTTTTATTTCAATTTTGTGGAAATGTTATTCCAATGCCTCACCTTGACATGGAAATGGCCTTGAGTACCAAAGGTTATGCCAGCAGAACAGAGAGATGGGCACATTCTTCCAGGCTGGAAATGTTAAGTATAAGTCTGTTATTTTAGAACAAGTCTGGCTTGGTTCATCAGGATAAGTTCAGCAGAAAATTGGCCTTTAAATGGTATTTTATCATCCATAACAACTCATTGACTAAGGCATGGAGGCATCGCAAAATGTGTTGGTGAAAGTATGAGAACATAGATCCTAAAAATATTGAAGTTTATAGAAGGAGAAGCTAAGGTCAAGTGACTTGCCCAGACTCACAGTCATTAGTAGGCAAATAAGGGCTGAGACTAAATATCAGAGCGGGTATACCAAGCCAGCCTCCTGGCCCTCTTCCATGACTGTTTTTGTCTCTGTTTTTCTTTTTTGAAGAACAAACCATTATACTCCAGATTCCTTCCTAGCTGTTGCATTCCTCTCCCCCTACCCACCCTGGGCCTAAATTTTTAAATCTCTTTATCATATTGTATAAGATCCTTCATCTGTTTATGGGTAAGATTTAGGATCTTTTGGACTTTCTGCCAGTCAGAATAAGGCTTTTCTGAATACTTTTGTCTGACTATTAAAGGGATACTTAGTCCCTCTAAAAATGTCCAGTTGTCAAGCAGGGAGTCATCGAGGATACCCCTTTACTAGTAAAAAACTAGATGAATTTGGAACTTGGGAAGTTTCCCAGAAATGATACCACACTAGCATTTTTTGGCCATCTCCCCCAAAGACTGGCTAGAACACAGTAGAAGACAAAGTCTAACTCCAACTTCAATACAAGTCTTCCTAAATAGACATAACCACTGCCTTTATTGATTCTCTAAAGGAAGAAAATGGAAGGGAATGAACATTCATGTGATGCCTACTATGTGCCAGCAACTATACTAATTATTTTTATAAGTATTATCTCATTTGATCTTCACAATAAGCCTGCAAGCTATATGTTCCAACTGTGAGAGTTAAGTGCTGTGTATAAAGAGATATATAAAGTACATAAAGATGTTTAAGAAATTAGAGGAAATTATCAAACTGATCATTTGAAAGAGGTCACCAAAAGGACAAGACAGGAAATAGAAGTAAGAAATAATAAGTTATAAATAAATTGGGGAAATGGCTTCCATCATGATGAAGGATACAGAATCCCAAATAGAAATTGAAGAACTTGAAATTTATAATATTTAGAGAATTTTAGCATCATTAAGAATATTAGATATTATCTAGCACAGTACTCTCATTTTATAGATTTTTTAAAAAGCAATAACTCTGGTCCAAGGAAGTTAAGAGACTTGTGAAAAACATCACAGAGAGTTGTCAGAAAAGTTAAAGTGTCCTGGGTGACCATCTTCTTTCCATTTCTGGTGTTGGTGGCCCAAGTGGAGGAGCAGAAATGAAACCTCTGCAAGGGGAAGGAAAAGAAGGAAAAGCAGGTCATCAGCCTTGGACCTCAAGTTGCAGAAGGAGAGAAGGTGTTTGGTGTCTGCCATATCTTTGCTTCCTTCAATGATACCTTTGTCCATGGGACTTATCTCTCTAGCAAAGAAACCATCTGCCGAGTGACTGGTGGGATGAAGGTCAAGGCTGACAGAGACAAATCTTCTCCCTATGCTGCTATGTTGGCCACTCAGGATGTTGCCCAGAGATGCAAAAAACTAGGCATTACTGCTCTCCACATCAAACTTTGGGCCACAGGGGGAAGTAGGATGAAAACCCCTGGCCCTGGTGCACAGTCAGCCCTGAGAGCCCTGGCATGTTTTCAAATGAAGATCGGGAGGATTGAGGATGTCACTTCAATCCTCTCTGACAGTACTCGCAGAAAGGGTGGTCGCCGGGGTCGCCGTCTGTGAATATCATTTGCTGTATTATTTTTGTCAATAAAAATGTCACAATGGTCAAAAAAAAAAAGAAAAAGAAAATAAAGTGTCCTGGCCACAGTGTCAGTATTCTTCCCAGTCTACCGCACTGCCTATTCATTTGATGCATAGAGATTGAAAAGACTAGACCAGAAAATTAGCTCTTAGTCACAATTTGACTTTTCAGTAATATAAAACTTGAAACAGTGAAGATTGTCATTCAAGAAAAATGGTTGGTCTGGCCCTTCAGACTTCCAAGACACAAGCCCTTAGGAATAAAGAAGTATACTTTCAAACATGATCCAATACAATCAGAAATGGAACTCTGGTCCTTCAAGGCTTCCCAGTTTTGATGGAAAAATCACATCACTGAATATGAATATTTTATGTGTAAACTCATCTGAAAATTCTGAACAAGGAGTGATGAATCAGCTTAACTTGTCATTTAAAGACCTCCATAATCAGGGTTCAAATTACCTTTCCAGCCATTTCATATTACTTTCCACAAACTCTATGTCCCAATGAAACTGGACCTAGAAATCAAACCTTTTTTTTTTTTTTCCTGGATGTCATCACACATTCTCCCCTTCCATGTACTCATTCAGGCCTGGACCTGGGGCTCACTGCCTCCACATATTTGCCTGCCAAAATTCAAAATACTGTTTCAAGGTCCAGCTCTGGTAATATTCCCTTAATGATGTCTTCATTAATCATTTCATTTGAAAGTGACTTCCTTTTCAAATTGTCTCATAGGGACCTAGGTGACTCAGTGTGTGGAGTATTGGAATTAAGTCAGGAAGAAATTAATTCAAATCCCACCCCAGACACTAGCTAGCTGTGAAACCCTGGGCAAGTCACTTAACCTCTATTTTCCTCATTTCCCTCAGCTATAAAATGAAGGTAATAACAGCACCTACCTCACAATATTGTCGTCAGGATCAAATGAGATAAGGTATGTATAGCATTTTGCAAAACTTAAATTTCTATATCTAACTACTAACAATTACAATAATTTGGACCTTTCTTTTGCCCTTATCTTGGGGACAGAACTGATATCTTATTTCTTCTTTGAATCTCCAGTACCTATTATGATACTTTCCACATTGCAATCATTTAATGAGCTTTTTCTTTTTGAGTGAACGACTTAATAAATTATAGACATGAATTTAGTAATTGTTAGTTGATGGATAGACTATCTTCTAACCCTAGAACATTTACTAGAATTTGCTTTTTGCACTAAATCCCTAATGTCTTTTTTTGTCATTTCCCCCTACAACAGTGACTTAAATGTTTATTTCATTGAAATGTATTGAATAGTGGATAATATTTTCATATGATGAAATTAAACTTGGAAGAAAAGAAAAATAATGATTGTCTCATAGGTAAACTCTGCTCACTGTAAGATGCTTAATCTAGTGATAATTATTTAGGATTTGCCATTTCCTAACAAAGTGCCCTTGGGCAAGTCATTTAACATTTCTGGGATAGTCACTAAACCTCTTTCCAACTGAATATTTAATAACACTAGATTTGAGTCCTACCTCAGTCATTTACTTGCAATGGGACCTTGGTAAATGACCTCACCTCTCTAAGCCTCAGTTTCCCCACTGATGAAATGGAGAAAACAATGAATACGCTACCTACCTTGCTGCATTGTAGTAAGGCTCAAAAGAAATAAAGAGCAGAGAGTGCTTTATAAACCTGAAAGCAGTATATAAAATATATGCTATTATGATTCATGACAACTGTGAACACTGTTTTTCTTTGGGGGGAGAAAGCTTACCATAAAAGACCTCCTTGTTAGAAGAACAATCTAGCAGCAGAAAATAATGATGTCTATGCAGCAGAACCATTTCCATTTTCACTGTTGTCTAATGGAGGGGAGTGACTGCAGACGCTGGGGATTACAAGTGAAAGAGGCTGGAGACTGTAAAAGGAGGTGGCAGTGAGAATGAAATCACATGGGGCAGGGAGTTAATTTAGAAGACAGAGACAACAAGGCTTAGGTGACAACTGAAAACAAAGGAAAGTTGGGAAATCCTCCCCAATGGAAAGAATGCCTCTGGTCAATCAGAAATAAAAGGCACTGCCTTCAGAATTGTATTTTGGGTTTCAGAGAGGAATAGAAACTGCTGTTGAAGCTGAATCTCTTGACCAAAGGTGAGAAACTCAAAGCTGGGATGGAAATAGTAATGACAGAGGAGATAATAGCACTAGCTAGTGAATGCCTATGAGAAGTTAAAAGCTCCCAAATTGCATCTATTTCTCAAGGATTTTTCAAGATAAGAACCCCAGATCAACCAACCGCCCATTTCCCAGCTCCGATTCAATTCTGTGACATCCACAGTAATTTCAGACCCTCCATGGAAGTGTTCTTTTCTATATCTCCTCTTGGGCAACTGACATTTGGAATGGAATGGAACTGATTGTAATGGCTTCCTGCCAGTTTCCTGTTGGGGGATTAATGACCCCAACTAAACACTCACTTCAGAATTCTGCCATGAATGTGCTGCTACTTCGGGAAGCCCTTATTTGGGAAAAGATTCATTTCAAGGATTACTAATATCACAAAACCATATTTAAAGAGACACAGGTTCTTTTTTTTAAATGACAAACATACATTTCCAAGGGAATTCTGTGACCGACTGACTAATGCAGAGAAAGATGTAGCTTTCAAAGTCACCTAGAAAGCCAAAAGAACATCTCTAGTTAAAGATAATACATAGAGAGAACTGGGTAGTTGACCATGTACTAATGGACTAAATCAGATGAGAGCATTTATTTCATCTGTACTTATTTAATTGCCCCACTTGGCATAAGTGTTGAATAGTATAGTACTAGCCCTTGCATCCCACTAATAGAGTTCACTTTAGGCTAGATAAATCAGACCTCCCAAATCTCACTGTCCCATGACTATTTTGACCATTTCCTATTGAGAATAATGTATATCTTCTAAAGTGGTACATAGTTGTTTCCTAAAATCGTTTTCAGGTTAATCATCTTTCCTTAATACATAGTTATACAAGGTGTTAGCCAATATCAAAACCACTGTACCTATATACTACATCTCTCTCAGGACACTTAGGGGATTTCTTAGGGCCTCTAGGCTCACTAGAAGCTTCCACCCTACCCATTCACACAGACAAGTTCTACAGGGGAACAAGATATCCCAATGCACATCCAGGCCAACTAATTTGTAAACTCCTCCACAACAGGGATTCAATCATCTTTGTTTCCTTCTTTCTCTGACTTTCTTACAATAGTAACTAATATAATACTGTATATATACTATAGGGATTTAAGAATTCCTGTAGGTGTAAGTGTAGAGCCAAGAATTTTTCAGAAGTCTATTAGCAGATAGGAGAGAATCACATAAAACAGGAAGGTCTCTTTTTATTTTATGTCTAATCATAGGTGGTTGAATATTGATTGTGAGATGTGTATTTCCAGGCTTAGAGGGTCCCTGGTGACTTCTAAAAGTCTGGAAATTCTCAGTCCTCAGTGGGAGCAAGAGCTAACCTCTCTAAATTAACTCTTTTCTTGGAGAGAAAAGGCAATAACCAAGTAATGAGCACAGAACCTTGCCAGAAGTCATGAGGCTAAAGGGAATTATTTGGATAGTGCCGAGCCAGGGTGAAATGGAAAATGTTAATGCTTATTTAGCTGTCCTAGAAATGTCTTCATATTTAGATATTTATGCCTCAGTTTCTCAGAAGAATGTGACAGTAGAAATGTTATATCATTCTGATGGGGAATGAGATTCACACTGATCCCCTTAGAGGAAAAGACCTTGTTTTGGGACCTGGGAGCCAGCCTCCTGAACCAGATCCCCTGGCATTGCCTGAGGCACCCTGCCCACCCCAAGCAATAATCTTTTGAACTACCCTTTCACTGCAGCTCTCCACTCCTTAATCCCATCCAGGCTCCTTTCTCTCTTACCTTCAGAGGACCACACCAGGCTACTTGCTACTCTTAGATCCCATTCAGATCTTCCCACAGTCTTTTTGCATAAAATATCAATCTTGTCCCCATTAAATTGCTCAGAGTCATAAAATATGGCCCGCTTGTACTGGTATCACAAATAGCACAGACTCTCTAGGAGTCTGGTCCACTTCTATTGACCACACAATAAACCTTGTCTCTGACTGAAAGAAGGCTTGAGTGGTTGAATTGTTTTGATGCAGAACTGCACCCTGTACCCTTGCATTTCAGGGTTCCCAGAAGCCCTAGACAGCAACAACTCCTTCATGTTTTAAGTTTTGGGGCAGCATATACTTGTGAATCCTTTGGTAAGAATTTTTTTTTTTTGTGTAGAGTAAATAAATAGTTGTCCTAAAACCGGTCCGTATAGTATTTTGAATGTTTACTCTCTTTGGGGGAAAACCTAGAAATGAATCAAGAAAAAAAATAAGCTTTAAGTAATTATTCCAGTGGCTCCAGAATGGGAGTGAAAGGTGGAGGTAATAAAGAGACAAAGAGTGTTACAAAGAATCTGACCCTTCTTCTGGGTAGCTAGTCTTCCCCAAGCATAAGCTCAGTCTGTTCAGGAAGGGGTCTAGAGTGGAGAGCATCCCTTAGAGGAGACAGAGAAGGTGCAGGGCCCCAGGCCTACTGTTGCTATGTTCTTACTGCTATACTATGGCCTTATTTTATCCCTCTGTCTCTCTTTTTTTCATCTGTAGAATGAGAGGGCTGCTGATATCTGGGTACTCTTTCAGTTCTAAATTCTATGATTTTATGCTTATTCTCAATCACTGCTCAGAGGCTACAAATGATGACAGCTGTCCCAAACAAATGGCCAGAATTTTCTTTACTTGCCTTATTCATTTGCTAAATTTCCCAGATCATTATGAAGGTTATGGCTCCAGTAGCCTTATCACCCTGTTTCTTGTATTCTTGACATAAGATAAATTATACATGCATACATATACTTGTATACATACATACATACATAGAACGAACACCATGTATATAATACTAAATACTATGGATCCATAGACAAGCAAACAAGAGAGTCCCTGTCCTCAAAGAGCTGACATTCTAATAAAGGAATACAATGGATAGGAAGGAAGAATAAGGATGAAGTATTCCATACAGCAACATGGTATAGAAAAGTCCAAGAACTGATGTAGAGACTTGGGTCCAGGAAAAATAAGGCAACAACTTCCTTTTAAGATTCCATCTTTCTTCCAGGCTTCATACTGTCCCCTCACCTTTAAGAACTTAATTTCCATTCTCTATCAAAAATTGTACTCAGCAAAGTCTTCCTCCCTTTTTTTCCTACTATTCCTCTTTAACTCAAGGGAGTGAAACCATTTCAGAGAACTCTTTCAGATGGTCACTAGGCAACAATGACTACAGATTTTCTTACAAGCATTTCCTACCATGATTAATATGACCTGAATCAACTCCTTAAGCTTTCCTTTGGGCACCACAGACATGTGAAGTGCTCCCCAAAGCACATCACATTCACACACAAAAAAATACAAACTGGATTTTCTTTCTGAAAGTGATTTGTGAAGAAGAAAACAGCAGTTTCTCTTTGTCTTTGAGGCACCCTGGAAATCCCAGGACCTATTTATGGCCTGTCCTACTACGGATCAGCACAGAAGATGTAATCCCATCCATTTTAGATGCAAGCTCAGTCATCCCTAGGCAATATGGTGGCCCCTGACCCCTGATGCGCACCATATTGATACTGAATAGAATCAATAAGGACTCAATTGTCTTATTCTGGGACAGCTCAGAACTCCCTAGCTCAGGAGATCCCCCAGCCTCAGCCTCTTCCTCAGTAGCAGGGATTACAACCATGCTGCCATGCACATCTGGAAACTATTGTTCCACACAGAACTATAGTCATCTAAAACTTACATACAAAGTAAGAGAACTGGATGTGAATATCACAAAAGGCACAAAAAGCTACCTTGATCACCTCCCAGCCTCAATCTGCTGTCCATGAGATGTACTCTATTGATGCTATCATTGCTCTGGCTCAACTACAACCAGGTGACTGCTCTGACAATTACCTCCAGTACTGAGTTCTGGACCCAGATTCTTTCTCTATCCCTAAAGTTATTACTAATCCCTGACCTGAGGCATACTGACAGGGAAGCTTCACTGAACGGGAGGACTAACCACTAACAAAGGCAGCTCCTTCATTGACAAAATGGTTGTGTCTAACCCCAAATTGGATGCATCTCCCTTTATTTCTGCTTTCTGGTAAGATCAGATATAAGTCACATAAGTCTTTGTATTATCCTCTCTCACAAGAGAGAGAGTTTTTCCAAGCTTATCTCTGACAATGCAAGTGAAGGCTTTTATCTTGTCTTAAAAGAATTTCTAAACATAAAAAGCAGGTGGGTCAAGTATTTTGTGGGTCTTTTTTTTCTGTCACTGAAACCATGCCAGAAAGGTGATCATATACTTTATCTATAAGTACCTAAGAGCTGTTCTTTGACATATGTTTTTGTTCATAATGTCCAGGTATGATGGAAGATAGGGGAAGAATATGAGGCCACTGGACTTGTGGTTTTTCCAGGTTCAATAAATGAAAATGTCTCTATTCTGAGCCTCAAATTCATGCACCCAGATGCTCATTTCCAGTTTATATCAGGCTTGTCTGACTGCGAACAAGAATGACAAGCTGTTGCAAAATCCCAAATACAAGTCATATTTTTAAAAATTTGTTTGAAACCCCAATACATTCCCTTCTTTTTCCCTGAAGAGGGAGATGGTATAAATGGAAGCTTGAATCCAAAGGGAATGAGAGCTCACAAGCATTCTGTCAAGAATGGCCATCATGTAGTTCAATTTCTGAGCACCTTGCCTGGTATTTGCTCCCTACACTCCCTTCCCAAGGAAAATATGTTGCTGAAAGTATAACATGCTCTCCAAAACGTGCCTCAGTGGAAACAAAGGGACTTAGGTATCTTGGGATATTTTATTCATCTAATGAAGGTGAGAAATTCTAGGTGAATAGTGAAAGGGGAAAATAGCTTCCAAGGGCTTTCTACAGGTGCTGCCTATGTGAAAGAAATAACCTTTCCCCTAGAAAAGGCTTTGTGAATGGGAAACAGAAGCAAAGATTGGAGAGATCAGTCAAGACCACAGGGAAGAGCTCTCTTTTTTAGTTGTTGATTTTTTTCTTTCTCCTTTTCACCATGAAATATAAATCAAGATTGAAACAGTGAAAATCCCATCTCAACTTTAATGGAGTCCAATTATGGAGCTGATGAAATTGTTGACAGTAATGTGTGCTTGTTTACTTTTAACTGAAATGATGCTTCACCAGAATTAAAGGGAAAGCAGCCTTCTAAAAAATGGGTAATGGAATAAAAAGAGAAAATCGGCTTCTGGAAAATTTATCAGAATAGTCACAGATTTGATATTAATAAAATGCCTTATAACACACACCCAACCATAACCAGACTCCTAACCCCACCTTATTTAGGGGCAAATTGCCAAAGAGCAGTAAATTTCAGTGGGATAGGTTAAAAATGAACCATGAAAAAGACAGGTTTTGTGAATTCAGGATAGCACTGTCAGACTTATCTCCAATCATTCCCTGACTTGTGCTGATTGCTTCTGGGAGTGAAATAGGGACTTTGGTGATGGAAACACAGTTGACAGGCCATCTGGGATGATCCTGGATTGCCTTCAGACTGTATCCACTCAGGAGAGACATACAGACCCCTGTACAAGCAAGATATGGACTCCAGTCACCTGAAGCAATATGATGCAAGTAGTGTTTCCTACAAAAATGTCAAGACTGATCTTCTAACCCATAGGTCATGGAAACCAATGGAGAGTAGCCACATTCTGGGTTGACAGCCTCTTCATGCTATTCTCCATGATGCTGCAGATGTATTCTTAATGCCCAGAGGAAAAATTATTTTCTTTTTTTACTCCTTTTTCCTTTTTTTGTGCTGCTGGTCTCATAAGGCTGTCTCATCTCCTAGAACTGGGGGCAGTAACTAACACAAGCTTTTTAGATCAAATTATTATGTTAAAATGTATTTCTCAAAAAATCAGGAGATAGAAAGATTTTGAAGTATTGTATAATGCAATGCTTTTTAAAAAAGACAATATTGTCTATAAAATGACAACATGTTTTCTAGCTTAAGAAAGAAAAAAATTCCTTCCTGATTAATATCTGTTGAGTGCAGACAATGTCCTGAGAAACATTTCAAAGGGCAGGCTCATGGGATGAAGGCAAGAAGCAGCAAATATGGGAAGGAAATGGATATAATTTAGCAAAGGAAACTTACCCAATTAAGTAAAGGCATTTTTTTTCTTTGTTAGAAAACATGAAGGACTCTGGAATAGAACTGACCAAAAATAAAATAATTCAATACTTTAACAAGCCAATAAATGCTTTTCCCCTCATTCAGCATTTTGGATGAAGGATCAATCAGCTTATAGTGTTTGTCTGTTGAACAGAAAAGGAATGTTTATTTACCCCATGGCCAGTAAATGTTGCCTGTCAAAGCCTGTTCTGGAATACTGAGTTTGTGAGTAGTCTGAAGCAACCACATTATTTTTTTTCTTTTTCATCTTTGGATTTGCAGTACCCTGTGGGTTTCAAATTATTTCAAGCAGTGTCACAAAAATTTAAAAGCAAACCAATTTTACGTCATTTAATCTGAAAAATAAGTAATAATGGCACTTTAATACTTACAAAATACTTTCTGCACAACATTTGTGAAAGAGGAAATGCAAATAGTATTATTCTCAGTTTTTACAGACAAGGAAATTGAGTTTCATGGAAGTTAAGTGACTTTCTTTGGTCACAAAGTCAGTAAGTGACATTGATAGTACATGTACTTGATTTAACCATCTACCTCAGATATCTTGCCATCTACCCTACCCCTCCACCCCACCTCCATCAGCATCCTCAAGATTAAGCCTATAGAGAAGGTTGACCTAGCCATACCAGATTTTAATCTGTATTATACAGCAGCAGTCATCAAAACTGCTTGCTACTGGCTGAGGAATACAGTGGTGGATCAGTGGAACAAGACACAGCAGTCAATGACTATAGCAATCTACTGTTTGATAAATCCAAATACCCCAGTTTTTTGGATAAGAACTCACTATTTAGGGGTGGGGGTAGGTGGCACAGTGAATAGAGCACCAGCCATGAAGTCAGGAGGACCTGAGTTCAAATCTGACCTCAGACACTTAACAAAAAAACTTAACCCCACTGCCCTGCCCTGCCTTCCCCCCTACAAAAAGCCAAAAAACAAAAACCTCACTATTTGACAAATACTGCGGGGAAAACTGGAAAGCAGTATGGCAGTAATTGGGCATAGATCAATATCTTACACTGTATACCAAAATAAAGTCTAAATGGGTGCATGATCTAGGTATAAAGGCTGATACTGTAAGCAATCTGGGAGAACAAAGAATAGTTTATCTGTCAGATTTATAAAGAAGGGAAGATTTTATGACCAAATAAGAATTAGAAAGTATTATGAAATGCAAAATGGATAATTTTGATTACATTAAATCGAAAAGTTTCTGTACAAATAAAGCCAATGTAACCAAGATTAAGTGGGAAGTGGAAAACTGGGAATGATTTATATAACCAGTGTCTCTGATAAAGGCCTCATTTCTAAAATATACAGAGAATTGAGTCAAATCTATAAGAATACTAGTCATTCCCCAATTGATAAATGGTCAAATGATATGAACAGACAGTTTTCACAGGAAGAAATTAAGATATCTATAAGCATATGAAAAAATGCTCTAAATCACTATTGATTAGAGAAATGCAAATCAAAACAACTCTGAGGTACCACATCTCACCTGTCAGATTGGCTAAGATGATAAAACAGGAAAATTTTAAATATTGGAGAGGATGTGGAAAAATTGAAAAGCTAATTCATTGTTGGTGGAGTTGTGAACTGATTAAACCATTTTGGAGAGCAATCTAGAACCATGCCCAAAGGCCTATAAATAAGTACATACCCTTTGGCCTAGCAGTACCTTTCTAGTATTGTATCCCAAAGAGATCATATGTACAAAAATATTTATAGTAGCTCTTTTTGCAGTGGCAAAGAATTAGAAATCAGGAGGAAGCCTATCAATTGGGGAATGGCTAAACAAGTTTTGGTATACGAATGTAATGGAATACTATTGTGCTATAAGATATGAGGAGTAGACAGACTTCATAATAATTTGGAAAGAATTATATAAACTGATGTTGAGTGAGAAGAGCAGAACCAGGAGAAATTTGTATACAATTACAGACACAATGTATGTGTGACAACTAACTTTGATAGACTGGGCTCCTCTCAGCAATGCAAGGTTATAAGGCTCATGATGGAAAGGGATATCCACATCCAGAGAAAGAGCTAGAATCTGAACGCAGACTGAAGCAAACTACTTGCTCTTTCTCTTTTTTTGTTTTGTTTTGTTTCTTCTTTCTCATTGTTCACTCCATTGGTCATAATCCTTCTTTACAACATGACTAATGTTTAATGTGAAGGTGTTTGTAGATCCTATACTTGATTGCATGCTGCTATTGGGGAAGGAGTGAGGAAATGGAGGGTGAGAAAATTTGAAACTCAAGGGATTGTGGAACTGAATATTGTAAACGAAAAGTAAATAAATAAATTTAAATTTTAAAAAATTTTAAAAAAGGAAAAAATGATCAGCCCTATAGAGGCTAGCTCTCTCACCCCTCAGGAACTAGGGGAGTTAATTCACTTGGCTCAGAAACCCTGCCTTAGTACTGATTCATCTTGATTGGTGGACAAGTGATCAGTGCAAACCTATCTAATCTATAATATCTGGCTGGCTGCATTCGCAGGAGGCATCATGACACATTATAAAGGACTTTGAGTTTAGAGTTGAGGGACCACATTGTGAAGAAAGACGGACATGAGTATTATGAATTTGAGGAAAACATATCTTCAGAAACTTCTGAAAATAACTGAACTATGGGGTTGTTTCTATGAGAAACTCTCAGACTATATTTTATTTCCTTCCTTACTGGCAACAATTTGAGGAGTCAGACTAATTCCATGTTTAAGGAGGACTCCACTCTCTTAGAGATTACTAACTATAGAGAAATGCATTTTTGCCATAGGAAGACTCCCACCTAATCTTTTGTCCTCTCTGTGACTCCATGATTTGAAGATTCCTCTATTTCCTTTCTCAATGGAAAGCTGACAATTGACTGTGTACTCCAAACAAGTCTAAGATGTTGAAAATAATTTAAATCTCTATCAGACTGAGCAGTCTTCTTCAGCATGTTTTTGTTTGCAGTTTGACTTCTCATTTGCGACTCTTACAGACTTTGTGGAGAATGAGATTCTCCCTGGGCTCTCATAGAACCCAGGCTAGGAAATTCCCAGAGCAATTTTCACTCAGTAGGTATTATAGAAATGCATATGCCCTCTCTTATTTCCTTCATTCATCTCTGGGCTTTACTCCCAACTCTAGACTTCTTTCTCCTTGCCTTTGTAAATGCCACCTTCTTACCCCTCCATCTTTCCTCTTAGCCCCTTGCTTCCTAGCATGATCTGGTTAGTTATATGAGATTTTGTAGGATAGACTCTAGACACCAAGACAGAAGCTAGAAGGAGCTGCTGAGCATGGAGGAAGAAACCTGAGTTTTTCCCAGGAAAAGGTCTCCAGCATCTGCATCTGGATCAACTCAGCATCTCTTAGGGGAAAGGCTCTAGAACTTCTTAATTCTTAATCTGGAACCCATGGCCTGGACCCCTTTCCAAAGATCCATGGATTTATTTCAAGGGGTCCAAGAACTTAGATGGGGAAAATGCTATATATTTATTTTCACTAACCTCTAACTGAAATTCAGCATTTCCTTCAATTATTGACAAGCGTTATTCTGGAAAGAGGACCATAGGCTTCAACAGACTGCCAAAGTGGTCCATGACATACACATAAGAAGATTAAAAACCTTTGTTCTAGATTCTTAATTCTGACTTTCCTTCCTAAGCATACATCCTAAAAGAAAAAGCAAACTAACCATTGAAATGGTATACACCTAGGTGGCACATTGGGTAGAGTATAGGACCTGGTGTCAAGAAGATCTGAGTTCAAATATGGCCTCAGATATAGTCATGTGACCCTATATGAAATATTTAACCTCTGTCTGTTTCCTCATCTATAAGCTGAGAACAACAGTAGCACCTAACTCCTAGGATTTTTGTGAGGATAAAGTGAGATAATATTTGAAAAGTGATTTGAAAACTTTAAAGTTCTACGTGAATACTTTGCTGTTGTCCAGTTGTGTAAAACTCTTTCTGATTCCATTTGAGAGTTGTTGTTTTCTTTAATTTTGGAGGGGGAAGGTAAGGTAATTGGGATTAAGTGACTTGCCCAAGGACACACAGCTAGTGTCAAAGATCTGAGGTCACATCTGAACTCAGGTCCTCCTGACTCCAGGGCCAGTGCTCTATTCACTGCATCACCTAGTCACCCCTGCAATTCAGTCTTAGAAATTTCACCTAAGAGACTGAATGGGCAAATGATATCCAAGGACACACACAGATAGGATATGCCAGAGGGAGAGCTTGAACCCAGAATTTTTTGGTTCTGAGACCAGCTCTCTTCTACTGCTGTGTCTCATAATTAAAGACATAAGGCAAGACTGAATGATCAGATGCCCTTAACATGGAAGATGAAATGATTGATCCCTTGCCCTTCCTTGTTTTGATAGGGGAGAAGGAGTAAGACCAACCTTCCCTGCTTCATAGTTTGAACCAGGTTTCTCCTGCTTATCTTCAACTGTTTATAATTTGCACTTTGCCAGGTTAACAGAGTCAGGAGAATGTTGCTGCCTAGTTCACTATTATAAAATGATGCTATTTTTCAAAAAGTTTCCATCTCTTTAAAAAAAATCAGCTTGTATTTAGCCTGATATACTGTCCTTCACTCCTAGCCTCCTCTGCAGCCTCACGATGCAGCAGTGACCCTATGTTCTCCAGGGCTATGTCAGTGGAGCCAACCTCTGGCAGGCCCCAGTAAGCTGCAAAAGCTTCAGGTCCAGGCCCTGGCATTCTCCACTTTCAGCACAGACTGAAATACAAAGAACTGGCACAAAAGCATTCTCTCCTCCCTCCCCCTACCCCAAAAGGTTTTGTTATTTCCATTGCAAACAAAATGAAAAGGTTCCAAAATATAATGAAGAGACCAAGCTGGTGAAATTTCCTGGTATTTTTAGCAGACCACAGCTTTCAGAGAATGTCTGTGTTTTCCAGTGCGTGTCCATTCTGAATGTAGGAGTAAAAACCTCCTAGGGCTGCTCTGTTACTTGTTCCTATCAGGTCTGGATCTACTCGAATAAGTTTATTATAAATATGATAGTGTTCTGGGTAGGGCTTTTTTTTGTTTGTTTCCCTTCATGAAAAGAAACTGAGAGTTGGCTTTAAATACTGTTTCCTTCTCTTGTCTTCAATTTAATGCAACTTAAGAAATGTCTTAGACTTCCTACTGTGTGCTACATTCTATGTGACTATACTCTGCCAGGCATTCAACTGACGATTTAAGCTCATGTCTTATCTTCCCTACCACATTGTAACTCTTTGATCATATAGACTTTGCCTCACTTATCTTTGTCATCTTGAGCATTTTCTTTTTTCTTCTCTCTTTTTTTTTTTTTGGTTGGGGGGGTGCGAGGAGGAGGATGGGATGCAGAGAGGAAGATTGCAGGAATGAGGGACCAAGGTCTGAGATTTCATGCATATGGAGAAATCACAGGGTGAAAACTCCTCCCTAAGTATGGCAAAGATCCCTGGGCTTTTAAAGGGTTGTGAAACTATTTTCACAATCAAATAAAACCATTTTTGGGATAATACTAAGATGTTATTGTTTATTAAAATACCCCTCCCTTTTCCCATCTACTGTGTGAGGTCAGATTTTCTTCACATTCTTCAGCAACACATTGCAACAGATTGAATGAAGAAGCAGTTACAAGAATAAAGTATCCTTCTACTAAGTCAGATATTAAGGAATTTGCAAAGAAATGTATAGAATAATGCCATGCTTCTGTTGTTTAGAAAAATATTTTTCCCTAGGAGTGTGTTATTTATGTTAATATGAAACGGGTTATAACTCATTGGCTATAACCCACATAAACAAAAATTCTTTGGAGTGCTTTATAGTTTTAAGAGTGTAAAGCTTACACAAAAATGTTTGAGAACCATTGCACTAAAGCCTACAGGCAATTCATTTGCAATTTATAGTCTTAGGGAGTAGCCTGGAACACTGAGAGGTTAAGTGACTTGTTCCTTATAATACATATATCATTATGCTTCTGAAGCAATACTTTAATCCTATAGCCTTGAGATATTTGCTCTATCTACCAGACCAGACTGACACTTGCATTGCACACAGTAGGTTCTGAATACTTGTTGACTGGAATTGAAGTTAATTATACTTTTGAAACTTAAAAAGTTCTGAGTTTCAAATGCAGAGAGGTTTTCTTGCTATCTGGTTAAACAAATAACAATTCAAACAATAGAATTGAATTCCAATCAGAGGTATTAGATGGATTATAAGGAAAAGCTAAAAGTGAAATAGGTAGTCTTCAGTCTCTGCTTCTCCTATACTATATGATGATGTTCATTTTGATGTCAATAAATAGATGACTTCTTGCATTTCAAAAGCAAAATAGGAAAATAAAATTTAAAATGCTCCTAAGATTCTACAAGTGAGTATGGCCTTATAGGCAGGAAGACCTGTGTTCAAATCCTGCCCCTTGCATGTGCCTACTGCTCGACCCTGGGCAAGTCAATTAGATTTGTAGAGCTGTAGGCAACTCTCTTAGACTATAAGTTTCAGAATAGCTACTCACTTTCATTTGTACAGTTTCCTTGCCTAAGAATTCCCTATACTAATGAAATAACAGGTTCAGTCCTTATTGAATCCCATTCCCAATAAACTGGTGCTATAAGTGGGATATAACCAAGCCCTTCTAAAAGATGTCTCCCTCAGTTTCTCTGTGTGTGCCCCTCTGCCATCACCCCCTTCCATATACACAATCAGAGAATTATATATTTAGAGCTCAAAGATTCAAGAAAGTCATCTATTTCAAGCCCTTTGTTTAAGGTCCCTTACAAATGATCTTTATCTGGGAGAGAAGACTTGATCCACTGGCTCAATATTCAGCATCCCAGTTTCCTCAGCTGAAAAATGAGAGGGTTGGATTAAACCTTTAAGGTCACTTCTAATTCTAAGTCTTGTGATTCTTTGACTTTCCAGGCCTGCTAATAGTTTCACCAGTTCTACAGTACTATATAAATGGGAGCTATTCCCCTGCAAGAAAGGCCATATTCTAAAAGAGAAAACCAGGATGGGACAATGCTTTGGTGACAGAAGTGAATCCCCAGAGGTGGTCCAGTTGCAACTAGAGATAAAGATAAATCATTATTTTGTGAAACAGTTAATGATTGCTTTTCTTTTTTTACTTTTTAACTAGAAATCAAACATAATTCATCAATTTTGTTATTAATTTTAAAATAGGTTCTTCCAGAAGGTCACATTTTCTTCCTTAGCTATCACCACCCTATATGTATTTTATCTTCCTGTTCAAATGCAAGTTCCTTAAGGAGAGAGATCATCTCCTTTGTATTTTTTTTGGAGGGGAGAAAGCAAGGCAATTGGGGTTAAATGACTTGCCCAAGGTCACACAGCTAGTACGTGTCAAGTGTCTAAGGCTAGATTTGAACTCAGGTCCTCCTGACTCCAGGGCCTATTCACTACATCACCTAGCTGCCCCTCTTTTGTATTTCTAACCAAGATTTAGCACAGTACCTGAGACATAGTAAGTACTTAATAATTTTTAATCATTCATCCATTCCTCTCCTACTATAAAAATACCCATTGAATTATCCCATAAAACTATTCACTCCTAATTTTTGATCAACCTAAACTATTCATCAAAACCTCCACTATTTTATTTGTTCAGATAAATTGAAAACATGGTCATTTTGCCAATTTAAATAATGAAGGTTAATTAAAATCTAGTATTTAGGTATAATGTTGTGACCTGGTAAAGATTTTGCTTTATTTATTTTTAATTGAAAAAAAAGTCTTACTAGAGTAGGATACAATGCATGCCCAGAGCTTTCAAAAGACTTCACAGATGGACAAGAACATAACTGTGGTATTATCAAGATTATGAGCTTATCATACAAGGATTACTTGAATCCCATAAAGATATATACAATCAGACTCATCTTGAAAACTTCTAATTCGCTGGATTTCCAAAAAGGAGCTTTTTCTTAAGGTGACTTTCTTAAGGTGAATCTGGATACATTTCACCAAATCCTAGAATCTTACAGCTGTAAAACTCCTCTGAGCTCCCTTCCAGCTCCAATACATGTTCCTATGACCCCATAACCTCAGAGATTATCTAGTCTAAGTTCAATTCAAATCATCAGTGCCATCAAAGGCATTTCAAAAGGTAATCTATCTAGCCTTTGCTTGAAGAGATCCAGTTAGTGATGTGTGATAAATGTTAAATAGATGACTCTCTTTAGAACTAATAAAAAGTATGTATAGAATTACTTTACACATGTACATATTTGTGTCTAACAATAGCCATCTCTAGGTGAGGAGGAAGAAAAAAGGGAGGGGGAGGAAGGATAGTACAGATATTATTGTCTTCTTTTTACAAATATGGAACCTGAGGATTAGAAGGGGACTGAGTCAAGGTCATACGATTAGGGAGTGTCAGGACTTGCTCAGAAACAAACAATTAGTAAATAACTGAGCTGAGATTCAATTCTATGTCTTCTGGATCCTTTTATTAAACCACCATTGTTGTGGTTTGTTCCTAGGGATATTCTGAGTTAGGGGGATAGAAATAAATACAAAGAGGCACAGACCTATATCTACCTCTAATAGAAAGTCATGATTTGTGTTTATAAAAAAAATGTGAGCTATTATTATCATCATCAAGGTATGGTTCTTTTCCTCATTTTTGATAAGTTCAGATAGAAATAGTATAAGGACAAGCTGATATCCTACTACTTATTGTTTTATATTTAATGGTCTATAGAATATTGCAAGAGGAATAAAATTACTGCTTTTGTAAGAAGATTAGATCATATAAAGCCCTATCAGGGGTGGGGACCCTGTAGCCTTGAGGCCACATGTGACCTTCTAGGTCCTCAGGTGTGGCCCTTTGACTGAATCCAAACTTCACAGAACAAAATGTTGCCCTCTAGGTCCTCAGGTATGACTCTTTGATTCCAAACGTCACAGAGTAGTTCTATGAAGTTTGGATTCAATCAAAGGGCCACACTTGAGGACCTATAGGGTCACAAGAGGCCACAGGCTCCCCACACTACCCTAAACTGTGCTGAGCAGGACAATATCTCCCCTCAAGGAGTTAATATTCTCATGGGGAAAGACATAAAAAAAGAAAGGCAGGAGAGGGAAGGATGCTCCCACTATGTTAGAGAGCTTAGAAATGATCAGGAAGTGACCCAGAGGTCTGATTCCTGTCAAGATTTGGTAAAACCACATGGATCAGAACCCAAGGTCCTGGGACAGAGTCCAAGGTTCTGGTGAAAGGATAATAAATGATAATACATGGAGGATAAAGGGGGATAGAAAGAGTAAAGGTCTCATGGTTTAGAAAATGACTGGGAAATGATGTGAAATCCTGAATATGAATAAAAAATACAAACTTTCACCTATCGGAGCCTAATAAGAATTTGTGGGCATATTGTAATGATATTTATTAGTAATAATCAAGATATAATTATATTATTAATATTATTATTTTGCTAATTACATTATCATTGATAGGCAATATTAAAGGCTTGTGGACATTACAAAGGAATGGTTACTGGTCCCAACAATTACTATGTTTGTAAACCTTATCATTAAATGCCTATCTTCATTTATTCATTTGATAAATATTTATTGAGCATTTACCATTTTCAAAGGTTCTATACTATCTATATATGGCTCTATACACAAGAAGTTAAAAGACATATTCTCTGCTTTTGAGAAATTTTTAAACAAGTGAATATGTTATTCAAAAATACCCTGGGACTTTCATGCTTTGTCAATGTCAAGGCTTCAGACATGAATTTTTTTTCAGTGCCAACACTTGCAAAGTCCAAACAAAATATGAGGCCTGCCAATACACCTTAGAAGCATCTGCTCAAGGAAGTCTCTGATTTTAGAATCTGTCTAAGGTAACCTCCAGATGGAGACTTCCATTCTGGGTGTTCTAAGAATTATCAAAAATATGATGGAACTGTAACTTGCCTGTCAGGAGTCTACATTTGACTGAGTAGGAGCCTGTACAAATAATCACCTAGCACCTGCATGTCATGCAAAATATTAAAGAGCTTCAATGTGACTGTCATTTCCTCTAGGGGCAGGGAGCAATAAATGAAGCACACCTTCCTATTATCTGCCCACCTTTCAAAGTGATGGATTACCAGAACTGTAAAGGATATTACAGCTAGACTCTGGAGAATTAGAGATATCAGTTCATGAATGTTAATATCAGATGGCAGGTTAAAGTTGCAGAGGCAAAGGCAAGAATTTTCTGGAAATTCTTACCTCCTGCCTTCTACATTCCGGATATGAATCACGCTTACCTCCCCTGCTATCACTGAGAAATCAGTGACATCTCAGTGCTCCATTTTTCTTTATATAGATAGTAAAAATGACATCACTATCCCTTCCCAGATGAAAAAGTGTTTACCAGCATTATAGTCTAAAAACCAAGATCCCAAGGTGATGAAAGTCTTGATTAGACCTTAGGTGAGTGACTAGCTGGAAAAGAATAATGACAGTATTTTCTGACTTTCATTGTTTTAATCCATTATTTTTTATACAAATCAATTGATTAACAAGTATTTATTAAGCATCTACTATATACAAGCACTATGGTAAGCATTAGAAATCCAATGATGAAAATGACACAATCCTTGCTTTCAGAGAGTTTACATTTTATAGGGAGACAGAATGTTTACATAACTATATGCAAAAAAACTTAAATAAATTTTCAAACAGACCACCACAAAGTACATTTTCCCTAAACAACTTATCAAAAAACAATAAAAGAGTGATTACAAGTGATAGGTCATGAAAAAACAAGAGAGAGGCCTCCAGATGGAACAAATCTCCATTTTCAAAAGAGAAAAGACAATAGAGTCTGCTGACTAGGAGGCAGTGGGCTTGTTTTCAATTCCCAGGGGGGTGGGGGTGGGGCGGGGAATGTACCTATTTATTAGTAAAGGCATGGTTAGTAAACTTCTACTAAGGAAAGTGATATTCACAGGGAGCTAATACAACTTCATGAAGAGCTGCTTATGCCAAAAGAACACAATCTCCTTTTTTAACTTCATAATTACAAATGATAGATCAGGGTATGTTGTGGATATAATGCACTTTTTTTTAAAAGCAGTTAATGAAGATATGCTTTTTTAAAGCTGTATAAGTGATATTAAAGTCACACTATATTATTGTATTAAAATGACATTATAAGTAGGATAAGAAGACATAAAAAATTGATGAATTAGATACTTGATTGACTGCAACCAAAGAGTGGGCATTGGTGTATGGATATGTTCCTTAGAAGACGTTGTCCAGCTTAATGTCCCAGGGTGCTATCCCTGAGCCTATGCTATTTAATTTTTACCAACTGACTTGGACAATACACAGATGGCATGCTTTGCTGATTCCCCAAAGTTGATTGGAAAGCTACTCTGCTAGATGACAGAGTCTGGATTTAAAAACCACCTGACAGATTAGAATAGAATAGAAAAAAATCCAATAAAATGAAATTTAATAGGATAAATGGGATGTCTTACACTTTGGTTCAAAAAGTCAGTTTCACAGATGCAAGTCAGAGATAACAAAGTAAGACAGGTATTAGACCCCTCCTCCCCCACAAAAAAAAAAGCTCTGAGGATTTTAATGAACTGAAAATTCAGTGTATGACATGGTAATTATGAAAACTTAGATTGCACTTAGAGAAATATAGTGACCAAGACTGGAAAAGTGATAATTCCACTCTACTCTTCCTTGATCAAGCTGTATTTGTAGATCTTCCAACAAGGGTTGACTGGGTGACCACTTCTTAGGTATTCAGTAGAGAGGAGTTCTTTTCAAGTACAAATGTGACTAGATTTTCCAGCTCTGATATTCTGTAATTATATGAGATAGATATAGGCTAGTCAATGATTAAAGTATTGAGGACTGCCTGTATAGCCTTAGCTCATGAGAATTCATTAAAGACTAAGTATCATATTAGAAGGAATTTTCAAACAGTTACAAGGATCTTTCTCTGACTCTGAACCAAGGAAAGCATTAAACATGTTCATCAATGAGTTGAATGAAGGTATAAATGGAATGTATATAAAATATTCAAATAAAATAAGTCTAGAAGACATAGATTACCCATATCATAGATACAAGATTGCAAAGGATACTTATAAACCACAACATGGAGCCCAATCTAATATAATGAAAGTTTAATAAATAAACAGGTAAATATGCAAAGTTACACACAGGTTCAAATAATCAAATTCACAAGTACAAGATGAGGGAGGATGTGGTTAGATAGAAATTTGTCTGAAAATTATCTTGGGGGTTTTAGTGAAGTGATCAGTCAATAAGAGTCAATAGCCAGTCAAAAGGCTAATTGCCACATTAAGCTATATTAGAAATGGAGGATGTAGGATTAGGAAGATGGTAGTACCACCTTACTCAACCCCGGTGTTAAAAGTAGGTTTAACACTAGTATGATTTTAGTCTAGGATTCATGTTGGTATGAAATGATACACTCAAGCTACTGAACCATTAACAAAAGGGAGTTTACATTGCCCCACCACAGCAAAGATCTGCAACAAGGATACAGTGGTGCTTAACTTCTCTGTTTATGTTACCCCTTTATCTTTGTATGAAAACTCACACATTCAGTAAGGGAGGGCATGGTGAATTCACATGATCTTCAGAAAGCCACCAAATGAGAAGGATCATAGAATCTTCATGGGGAGAGGAAAGGGAATAAGGAGAGAGACAGAGAAGCAGAGAAAGAGACAGACAAAGATAGAGACAGAGAGATAGAGATAGGAACAGAGAAAAAGAGAAGACTGTGTATCAGGCACTGTGCTAAGCACTTTTACAAATACTACTTATTTGATCCTCATAATAACCCTACAAAGTAGATACTATTATTCTCTCCATTGTACAATTCAAGAAACTGAAGCAGAGAGTATCTAATGTCTAGAGAGTAGTAAATATCTAAGGTCAAATTTGAATTCAGATC
The DNA here is from genome assembly GCA_011680675.1 of Gymnobelideus leadbeateri. Taxonomy (NCBI): domain Eukaryota; kingdom Metazoa; phylum Chordata; class Mammalia; order Diprotodontia; family Petauridae; genus Gymnobelideus; species Gymnobelideus leadbeateri. Next base: position 246,991 of record WOXC01005094.1, on the reverse strand, counting down.
TTATTTTCTCAGTACCAACCTCAGTGTTTCATAAACTGTGTCACCATCTACCTCTACTGGCAGTCCAACATGGGTGGGAATTTTATGTCCTTAGGTGACCAGAAAACTCCAATGAAGGCTGAGGACAATCAACTACCAGAAACAACTTTACTGTCTTTCAGAGAAAACTAATCCCTATTTTGGAGAAATGAGTGAACCCTTGCCTCATCACATTCGGTGAATCCATATATAGAGTATTATGTTCAATTATGGATGCTTCATGTAAGAGAGAATGTTGATAAAGCTGGAGTCTATCTAAATGGGGGCAACAAGGATTCTGCAGGACCTGAGAATATGTCATTTAAGGATAGGTTGTAGGAATTCAGGCCACTTAGGCTTCAGAAAAGAATACTTCGGAGGGATTTGATAGCTATATTCAAGCATTTGGAGCATTGTCACAAAGATGAAGACTTGTTCTACTTGACTCAAGAGGGCAGAAATAAGATTAATGGGCAGGCGTTTCAAAAAAGAATTTTTGACTCCTTGTCAAGAAAAATTACATAACAATTAGAGCTATCCAAAATTCAGGTGAGTTGCCTAGGAAGTTCCTCCTCATTAAAAGTCTTCAAGCAAAGACTCAATCACCACTTATTGGATATGTAGCAAAGCATTCTTGATCAAGTAAATTGGACTAGATGTGCTATGGAATTCCTTCTAAAATTGATGTGCTATAGTATATTTCTATAATTCTGTGACTCTATTAGAGTGTGCCCTGCCTTATATATGTATGTATGTATGTGTGTATGTATCAGAGAGAGAGTTTATTATTTCTAAAAGGAAAGGAAATGTATGTAATTTGGCTTTAATAAACTAATAATAGTTTCATTTCAGTATATTGCTGCTGATGTTCTTTTCATTTATCTTAAACTGAAGACAAATTCATCAAATATATATGTGAGACCAGATTTGGGATCCACAAAAAGACAAAAATTAAAATTCCTGACCTCAAGGAATATATATTCTACTAAGAGACACAGCAGTTATGTCAAGCATAAAAATAAATAAATACAATTTGAAGAGGGAGGAAGTATTAAAAACCTACAAGATCAGGAAAGATTTCATTTCAGAGCCGAGACTTAAAGGAAATTAAAAATTCTAAGAGGCAGCTAGTAACCTCTGAAGTTTCATTGTTTTAGAGAACTCCCAAGTGACAAAATTCCCATTACTGAAACAAGTGACACTTCATCATTAGTATTACAAAGCTGCCCAGACCATTGAGTTAAGTCAGTAGCCCAAGACCACATGGCCAGAATGTGTAGAATCAGGACTTGAAGCAGATTTTCATGACTTCAAGGATAACCCCCTCATTCACTAACCCTTGCTGCCGGCCATTTGGAGACAGACCCAGAAAGTTGAAAGTTCAGAAAGTATCAGGTGGGTCAGTCTAACTGAAATGTAAAGTCTATGAAAGGGAGTAAGATGAAAAAAAAAAGTCTAGAAAAAGTAGGCTGGACATAGATTGTGAAGGACTTTGAATGGATGGTTATATTTCATCTTAGAAATAATAGGAAATAAATTAGGATGGGGGGGTCACAAAGGGGTGGTAAGACAGGAGGTTGTCATGGTCATATCAATGCTTTAAGAAGATTGCTGTGCAACCTTGGGCAAGTAACTTAACCCTAATTGCCCTCCAAAAAGCAAAAAAAAAAAAAAAAAAAGAAGAAGAAGATTGCTTTGCTATTGCTAGGATTCATTATATGATATTGAGTAATATTGGTGACATTAGGTATCCTTGTTTCACACTGATCTTACTGGGAAGACTTCCAGTTTATGCTGATTACAAATAAAGCTTACTGTGGAGGGTCCCCAGAACACCAGCAGCTGTGGTGATTCCAGAATTATCATCACAGATATGCCTAGGACAAAGTGAGAGGTTAGTGCTCTAAGGACTTTGGGACAAGTATTTGGGGAACACATCGGCTTCCTCCCCTGGGGGCGAAAAGCTGCTGAAGAAACACGGCACTGAAGTCATTTTGTAGCATCAGTGGTGGCTCTAACTCCTGGTCTGCAAACTGTAGGGAGATCCAGCAATCGGTCTGGGGGTTAATCGCTCTTGCTTTAAACTGCCTGGATCTGGATTGTGGTCTCCGGGGGGTGGGATGTTTGGGGTGGGTATCCAATTTGCCAGAGAGGGTGGAGGCTTTACAGAGGCCACACAACTGGCAGAAGTTGTGAAGACCCCATGTCTGGGACAGAAGCTCTCCTGTCTGGTGGCAGAGTCCTACTGTGGCAACAAGCCCAAAAATCAAGTAATTAAATGGCAACATGCCTAGGCAAAAGAAACAAAATAAACAGAAAAATTCAACATTGGACTCCTATTTTAGGGGCAAAGAGGATCAAAGCATGGAGGAGGACTGTGAGGTCAGAACTCCTGCACCAAAAGCCCCAAATAAAAATACAACCTGGCTACAGGCCATAGAGGACCTTAAGAAGCAGATAAGAGAAGTGGGGGAAAAATTGGGAAGAGAAATGATAAAGGTGCAAGAAAAGTATGAAATGCCAGTCAACAGCCTGACTGAGGAAAATAACACCTTAAAAAATAGACTAACTAGGGGCGGCTAGGTGGCACAGTGAGTAAGAGGGCTGGCCTCAGAGTTGGGATGAGCCGAGATCAAAACAGGCCTCAGAAAATGAGCACCCACACATACATAATGACTAACCATGTAACCTTGAGCAAGTTACTTAACCCCAATTGCTTTAAAAAAAATAGACTAACTCAAATGGCAAAAGAGGCTCAGAAAGGCAATGAGGAAAAGAATGCCTTAAAAAGCCAAATTTGCCAGATGGAAAAAGAATATCAAAAGCTCAATGAGGAGATTCATTCCCTCAGAGTTAGAGTGGAGCAAATGGAAGCTAGTGACTTTATGAGAAATCAAGATGCTGTTAAACAGATCCAAACAAATGAAAGAATAGAAGGCAATGTGAAATATCTCATGGGAAAAACCATTGACCTAGAAAATAGATCCAGGAGAGATAATTTAAAAATTATTGGACTACCTGAAAGCCATGATCAAAGAAAGAACCTAGAAATCATCCTTAAAGAAATTCTCAAGGAAAATTGCCCTGATGTGTTAGAGCCAGAGGGGGAAATAGAGGTTGAAAGAATTCACTGATCTCCTCCGGAAAAAGATCCCAAAAAGCAAACTCCTAGGAATATTATAGCCAGGTTCCAGAATTCCCAGACCAAAGAGAAAATACTACAATCAGCCAGTAATAAACAATTTCAATACTGTGGAAATACAATCAGAATAGCACAGGACCTGACAGCTTCTACACTGAGAAATAGAAGGGCATGGAATATGATATTCCAGAAGGCAAAAGAGCTGGGATTGAAGCCAAGGGTCACCTACCCAGCAAAAATGAGTATCTTATACTCTAGTTTCTCTTCAGATAGTATAAATCTTTTGCCTTTTACTAAAGATTTCTGTAGAGAGGAACAATTATGAGTCATTAGTGGAATAGAGGACTTTCAAGCATTCTTGAGGAAAAAACCAGAATTGAATAGAAAATTTGACATCCAGACACAAGAAGGAAGAGATGCCTGAGAAGGTAATCAGGGAAAAGAAATCAAAAGGAACCTATCAAAGTTGAACTATTTACATTCCTATATGGAAAAGCAATGACTGTGACTGATGGTATCTTTCTCACTATGAAAATAATGGAAGAAGGGTGTGTGGTCATATGAATACATATGTGAATATGTGTGTAGATGGTTACAGTTATATATGGATAGAGGGCATAGGTTGAATTTGTTGGGAAGGGAGAATACTCAAGGGATGAAATTATGAGCTGAGAGAGGAAAGTGGCAAGAGGAGATGGGGAGAGACAGGGTAGGGTAAACTATCTTATGTAGAAGAAGCAAGGGGAAGTGGTTGCAAGGGAGGGGGAGAATAAGGAAGGCTAAAAAGGCAAAACCACATTCACATTGAATTTGGTTCAGGGAGAAAATGACATACATACTAAATGGGATATCTCAACCTGCAGCAGAATAGGGGGAAGGGGGATGAGAGGAGGCAAGATGGATGGGAGGGCATCCTTGGGGTGAGGGGAGGTTGGAAGTACCCACTATAGAAGAGGGACAGGATCATGTAGGGAATGGACCAGGTGGGGGGTGGGATGAGTGGGAGGGAATTATAAGCAGCCTTGTACAATATATCTACTATGATAATGTTTTGCATAGCTAGACATGTACAACACATACTGAATTACTTATCTCCCCAGAGGGAATGGGTGACAAGGGAGGAAGGAAATGGATCTGAAAGTCAAGGTCTTAACATTAAATGTTTCAAAATATATATAAATACTATTATTAATACTCTTTTGCTTATAATTGGGAGGTAAGATGTGCAGGCATTGGGACAAAAAGATTCACCTTCCTCTAATGGAAAAGTTGAAGGGGGTATGGGAGAAGGTATGGGAGAGAGCAGATTGGAGGAAGCAATATCTTGTGGGACTGCTATTCGGGGAGGTTGGGTAGGGGAATAATGGGGGGAAAATGATTGTAACTCAAAATCTGGAGGAAATGAATGATGTAAAACAGAAGGTAATAAAGCATTTGTTTAATAAAAAAAAAGAAAAAAACTGAGTATCTTGTTTCAGGGGAAAACATAGTCATTCAGTAGAATAGAGGACTTTCAAGCATTCTTGAGGAAAAAACCAGAGTTGAATAGAAAATTTGGCATTCAGACACAAGAAGCAAGAGTTACTCAAGAAGGTAATCAAGGAAAAGAAATCAAAAGGAACTTATCAAAGTTGAACTGTTTACATTCCTCCATGGAAAAACAATAACTGTGTCTGATGAAACCTTTCTCATTATGAAAATAATTGAAGAAGGGTATATGGGCACATGTTTACAGGTATACATGGATAGAGGGCACAGGTTGAATTTGATGGGAAGGCATGATTCTTAAGGGATGAAGCCAAGAGGTGAGAGAGGAAAGTGGCAAGAGGAGATGGGGAGAGACAGGGCAGGGTAAACTATCTCATGTAGAACAGGCAAGGGGAAGTAGTTTCAGGGGAGGGGAAGAACAGGAAGGCAAAAAGACAAAACCATATTCTCATTGAAGTTGGCTCAAGGAGAGAATCACATACATACTAAATGGGATATCTCACCCTGCAGGAGAGTAGGGGAAAGAGGGATGAGAGAGGGGAGGATGGAGGGGAGGGCTTTCTGGGGGGAGGGGAGGTTGGAAGTACCCACTATCAAAGAGGGACAGGATCAAAGTAGGGAATGGACCAGTTGGGAGGTGAGATGGGTGGGAGGGAAATATAAGCAGTCTTTTACAATATATCTACTATGGTAATGCTTGGCATAGCTATACATGTACAACACATACTGAATTGCTTATCTTCTCAGAGGAAGTGGGTGACAAGGGAGGCAGGGAATGGATCTGAAAATCGAAGTTTTAAAATTAAATGTTTCATAAGATATCCAGGCATTGGGGCTCAGAGATTCACCTTGCCCTAATGGCAAATTCGAAGGGGGTATGGGAGAAGATATGGGAGAGAGCAGATTAGATGAGGGGATATCTAGTGGGACTGCTATTCTGGGGTGGTGGGTAGGGGAAAATGGGGGAAAAATTGTAACTCAAAATTTGGTGGAAATGAATTATGTAAACCAGAAGTTAATAAAGCATTTGTTTAATTAAAAAAAAAAACAAATAAAGCTTGCTGATGGTTTTAGATAAATACTTTTTATCAACTTAAGAGAAAATCCAGTTATGCCAAACTTTCAAATGTTTTTAATAGAAATGAGTGCTGAACTTTATCAAAAAGTTTTTTTTCTGCAGAAAGAACTGATAAAAAAAAGAATGTATATAATATATGCCTATTTGTGTCTAATGGTAGCCATCTCTAGGGCAGGGGGGAGAATAAAAGAAAAAAGAAGTTTACATAATAATTTTATTATATATTTGAAAGGAATAGCAAATTGCATGTAATAGATTTGCAGTTTCATATATAATAATCTTTTTATTGTACTGTTATAAAAATGCTTGTTTTATTCCACAAACTAAAAATAAAATTAAAAAGATCTTTTTAACATCTGAGTGGAGGACAGATTGAAGAGAGAAGAGACTAGGAGTAGAAGGTCAATCAGGAGTTTTTGCAAAATTCCAGAAAGAGATTACAAGGGTATGGACTTTTGTTGTGAAGCAAAGAAGACATATGACAAGACATGAGACGACTGGGTAAAATAACAAGTTTTTAAGACTTTGGAGACAGACATGGATGCCCAAGCATCAAGGAAAGAAATAGTAGACAAAGAAAGATTAAAGATGAAAGAGAACCAGAGACAGGGACAGAGAAAGAGACAGATGGTGGGGTCGGGGAGTTAGGGCAGTGGGAAGAGAGAATTTCCAGAAGAGATAGAAGAGAATAGCATCAAAGATGCAAGTAGAGGGTTTTGAGCTAGCAAGAAAGAAGGCCTCCTCTTTACAAGAGACTGGATAAAAGAAGAGAATGGGGATGTGTCAAGATGTTTTAATGTGTATGCTAGAAAAGATTGTTCAGGATATGTAGTCTTGGTTTTCTCAGCAAAGTAGTAGGGAAGATCTGCTGCTGAGAGGCAACTTAGAGAGGAGGTATAGGGGGCTGAAGAAGAAGAAAGGTTTGCCAAACCACTATGAAGAGTGCGATAGAAAGTCAAACACAGAAGGACAAAAAGATTACCATCCAGTGGGGAGAACACAGTTGAGGTTAGATACCATGTATTTTTAGGGAACTGTGCTGAAATAATTGTTGTAATCATCGTGGAGCAGTAGTCATTGCCCATATCTTGCTATGTAGAATGTTCTTTTTCTCTTAATTTGTTTTCTTTCTAGCTTCTTTTAGTTGTCTGTCCAATTGATTTTCTCTTTCTCCATTTTGTTTATTAAAGTATTTAGAAATATTTTTTTCTATAAGGATGGATTTGGTTGAATACCAAAAGTTTGGTATTTTGTTTCATTTTATCATTTTATTTTATAAAATCATCCAATATTCTACCATTTTATTCTTTCACCTATTAATACTTTAGCATTACATTATATAGTCTCTATTTAAGTCTGAAGCTTTTTTTCTGATTTCCTTTATGAATTACAGTTTTATACCGTTGTTGTCAGTAATGGATGTGTTTAATATTTCTGTATTTTTCCAATTTTCTGAGTTTTTAATATACCACTATATGGTTAATTTTTGTAAAAGTGTCAGAGAGGACGATTCAAATTTTAGAAAAGTTAGAGACACACAAAATGATGAACTGACAAGGGAGCAGAACCAAGAGATCATTGTATTCAGTAAAAGCAATATTGTTTTAAGAATGACTGAGTGATTGTCATTTTAACTACTATAAATACAAAAAATAAAAATAAAGAATATATGAAGAAAGAAGCTATCTGCACCCAAAGAAAGAACTGAAGAATAGAAATATGTATAGACTAATATTACATATATACATAGATAGATAGATAGATAGATAGATAGATAGATAGATAGATAGATAGATAGACAGATAGATGTAGATATATATACACATACCTAGTTGTGTCTAATGGTAGCTATCTCTAGGGTGGGGAGAAGGGGAGGAAAAAAATTTACATGTTATCTTTGTTGTACATTTGGAGGGAATAGCAAGTTGTATATGGTAGGTTTGGAGTTTCACATTCAATCATCTTTTTATTGTACTTTGTTATGTAAATGCTTATTTTGTTCCCCAAATTGGAAATAAAATAAATTTATAATAAAAAAGTTAGAAATTATAGACTTCTGAAAAAAAAAAAAGAAATAAGACTTCTGATAATGATTGATTGGGATTCCCAACATGTTGTTGACAGAAGTCTATCATATCTAACTTTTCTAAAATTTGGATCATGTCTTTAATTTAATTATTCATTTTAATAGATTTGTCTATGTCTGAAAGGGCACATTTAAGTCTCCAATGACTATTATTTTATGATTTCTCCCAGTAGTTTAGTTAGCTTTTACTTTTAAGTGCTTAGATGCTATAACATTTGGCACATAAATAGTAAGCACTGCCATTGTTTCATTAACTCTAATGCCTTTAAGCATAATGTACTTCTGTTTATATCTTTCTAACCATGTCAATTTTTTTTTTTTTTTTTGCTTTTTGGAGGGCAGTTGGGGTTAAGTAACTTGCCCAAGGTCACAGGCTAGGTTTTTGTTTCTGTGTGTTAAGTGTCTGAGGCCGGATCCGAACTCAGGTCCTTCTGACTCCAGGGCCAGCACTCTAATCACTGCGCCACCTAGCCGCCCCAACCATGTCAATTTTTAATGTTACTTTGATTGCCTATGATTGCCACGCTCTAGTCACCAAGGTATAATAGATTTTGCTGCAAACAAGGATATGCTAAAGTCAGTCTCAGGAGGCTCAGGAGGGTCAACCATTAAATTTTCAATGTGAGCATTTAGACCTCAGAAATTGGCAAGCACTATGAATTATGACTTGATTTTTTGTTAGTTTGTTTCTAGACTTAAGAAAGTGATGGATAAAACATTAATAATTCAGATTTAACTTAAAAGTATGTCAAACATTTTAAGAAAGTTCTTTTTAAAAATTTATGAGCATACCCTTATTTGACTATAGCTCTTAATTTTATTGTTATGTAAATCTTTATGTATCAAGTGTGTTTCCTCTATATAATATGCTGTTGAGTTCTGCTTTCTAATCCATTCTACCAGCCTTCATCTTATGGGTGAATTCATTCTAGTCACATTCACAGTTATGATCTTAGGTTTCTCTTTCCCTCTGTCATATCCTATTATGATATTTATGCCCTTTGCCTCCACCTCCTTCTTTACAAAGAAAAATAAGAGGGGGAAAGAAAGTGACTAGGATCAACACTAGTAATCTACAATTTGAGCAGTCTGCTCTTTGTCCTTTGTAATTGCTCTTCTCACCCAGATCACTGAATTTTGCTCCCTTGTTCTCTTTTTTTTTAATTCCTGTTTTATGATAAGCCCTCTGTACTTGAAATGCATTTTATTTAATGACTTTTCTGTCCCCAGTTTTATCCTGTCTTAAAAACCATCCTTTCTTTTTAACCATCTACACCCATTTCCCCTGTTGACTTTTTAATGTAGTTCTATATTCAAACTTTGCATATGTTTGTAGGTATGTTTGAGAAAGAGTCAGAGAGAGACACACAGAGAGGAAGACAAAGTGATGGGTGAGAGCACCATAGAAATTTCCAATCAAGTTTTACAGATACAGAGGCTCCTTAAGAGTCTAGCCATGGAGGGCAGAGCCAAGATGGTGGCATAGAAGCTGGAAAACTCCATGAGCAACCCCCATAACCACCTCAAATACCTTTAAAATATGACTATAAATAAACTTTAAAGCTATAGAACCCACAAAGTGATAGAGAGAAACAAATCTCTTGCTCAAGGCAGCCTGGCAGGCCTAGAGGAAGGGACCACCCCAGTGTGCTGGGAGCAGAGCCCAGCCTCATGGGAGCCTGTGGTTTTAGCCTCAGGGTGGCCCCAATCATCAGGGTCTTGAGGGGCTTTGAGAGAGTAGATCACCAGCAGCTGTGGTGGTTTCCAGAATTACCAATCTATAAATGCCAAAGTAAAAGGTCATTGTGGACTTTGTGGGAACAGGGGGACTGAGAGCATAGTCTGGCCTCTGCCCCTGGGGTGAAAAGACAAGAAGCAGCAGAGGCACTGCAGCCATGCAGCCACTGCCATGGGGCTGCTTCAGAGCTCCTGTCTTGCAGTTTGTAGAAGGACCAAGCAACCATTCTGAGGGGTAATTGTTCTTGGTTTAACCTGCTTGAATCTGTATCAGTCTCGGGTGGTGGTCCTGCAGTGTGTGACCAGGTGCCAGAGCTTGGGGAGGCTTCAGAGAGGGCACCCAACTAATAGCTTTGGCAGCTGCAAAAACCCCAGTGATTTGGGACAAAGCTCTCCTCTCTGGACACAGAGTTCTACTGTGTCAAAAAGCTCAAAAATCAAGTAATTGAGTGGCAATATAAGCAAGCAAAGGAAGCAAAGCAAGCACAGCAGTCAAACCTTAAATTCCTTTTGAGGGGTCAAAAAGGATCAAAGCATGGAAAGGGAGGGAGACAATGAAAGTTAGAACTTCTTTATCAAAGGCTTCCAAGAAAAATATGAACTGGTTACAGGCCATACAGGAGTTCAAGAATGATTTTGAAAACCAAGTAAGAGAAGTGGAGGAAAAATTGGGAAGAGAATTGAGAATGACACAAGAAAGTCATGAAAACAGAGTCAACCACCTGACTGAAGAAAATAGCACCTTAAAAAATAGACTAACTCAAATGACAAAAGAGGCTGAAAAAGCCAATGAGGAGAAGAATGTCTTAAAAAGCCAAACTTGCCAGATTTGAAAAATCTGAAAAAGAATTTCAAAACCTCACTGAAGAGAATAATTACTTCAGAATTAGATTAGAGTAAATGGAAGCTAATGACTTTATGAGAAATCAAAACCCTATTAAACAGATCTTAAAAAAATGAAAAAATAGAAGACAATTTGGAATATCTCATTGGGAAAACCACTGACTTAGAAAATAGATCCAGGAGAGATAATTTAAAAATTATTGGACTACCTGAAAACCATGATCAAAGAAAGAACCTAGAAATCACCCTTCAAGAAATTCTCAAGGAAAATTTCCCTGATATTTTAGAAGCAGAGAGCAAAACAGAAATTCAAAGAATCCACCAATCACCTCTTGAAAAAGATCTCAAAAGAAAACTCCTAGGAATATTTAGCCAGGTTCTGGAGTTCCCAGATCAAGGAGAAAATATTACAAGCAGCCAGGAAGAAACAATTTGAATATTGTGGAAACACAATCAGGATAACACAGGATCTGGCAGCTTCTACATTAAGGGACTGAAGGGCTTCGAATATGATATTCAGGAGGTCAAAGGAGATGGGATTAAAAACAAGAATCACCTACCCAGCAAAACTGAGTTTAATGTTTCAGGGGAAGATATTCCATTCAGTGGAATAGAGAACTTTCAAGCATTCTTCATAAAAAAAAACAGAGTTGAATAGAAAATTTGACATTCAGATACAAGAAGCAAGAGAAGTGTCAGAAGGTGAACAGGGAAAAGAAATCATAAGGAACTTATCAAAGTTGAAATATTTACATTCCTACATGATAAAACAACCATTGTAATGTATGAAACTTTTCTCAGTATGTGGATAGTTGAAGGGAATAAAAATGTGTGTGTGTGTGTGTGTGTGTGTGTGTGTGTGTGTGTATACACACATACATACCTACATATATGTGTCTATATAGGAGGGTATATGGGCATATGAATACATATGTGAGTGTGTGTATATATGTATACAGATATACATAGACAGAGGGCACAGGATCAATTGAATAAGAAGGGATGATATTTTTAAAATAAAATTAAGAGATGAGAGAGGAATATAATGAGAGGAGATAGGGAGAGATAGAATAGGGTAAATTATCTCATATAGAAAAGGCAAGGAAAAACTGTTACAATGGAGGGGAAGAACAGGAAGGCAAAAGGGAATGGATCAACCTTACTCTTGTTGAATTTGGCTTAAGGAGGGAATAACATAAACACTAAATTGGATATCTTACCCTACAGGAAAGTAGGGGGGAGGGGGATAAGAGTGGGGATGATAGAAGGGAGGGCAGATTGAGGGTAGGGTAGTTAGAAGCACACACTTTTGAAAAAGGACAGGGTCAAAGTAGAAAATAGAACCAGTGGGGGGCAGGATAGGATGGAGGGAAATATAGTCAGTCTTTCACAATATATCCACTATGGAAATGTTTTGTTTATCTTCCCAGTAAGGGTGGGTGATGGGGGAAGAAGGGAAAAATCTGGAATTCAAAGTTTTAAAATCAAATGTTTAAAATTTATTATTATTATTATTATTATTATTTTAGATGTACTGGGAAATAAGATATACAGGTATTGGGGTATAGAGATCCATCTTGATGTACTGGAAATTTGGAGGGGGATTTGGGGAAGATATAGGAGAGAACAGAGTTGGGGAGAGGGTATTCAGTGGAGTTGCTGTTTTGGGGTGGTGAATAGGGGAAAAACAGGGAGAAAATTTGTAACTCAAAATTTTGTGGAAATGAATGTTTTAAACTAAAAATAAACATAAAATTTAAAAAAAAAGACAGAGTGATGGAATATATGTTTATGAATAATCCTTTGCCTTTTCAAATAAGACTTAGGTTCATAATAACCCTTGCTAACTCATTCCCTATCCCCATGTTTGTATGTTTTTCAGTTTGACTATCTCTGCTGGCCTCTGATGTCCAGTAAACATCTTAAACTCAATATGTCCAAAACAGAACTCATAATCTTTCTTCCTAAACTCTACCCACTCCCTATCTTTCCTATTACGATAGAGAACAACACCCTCCCCCTAAGTCCCTCAACCTTGTAATGTAGGAATCATCCTGGATTTCTAACCATCTCTCATCTCTCATATCCAGTCTGTTGCCAAGGCTTATGGATTTACCTTTTTTGCAATATCTCCCCTATATGAAGCCTTCTTTCCTCTGATACTGCCACCACTATAGTGCAGACCCTCATCCCCTATCACCTGGATTACTGAAAAAGCCTACTGGTGTGTCTGCCTGCCTCAAGTCTGTCCCCAGTCCAATCCACCCTCCATTCAGTCACTAAAGTGATTTTCTTTTTTTTTTTTTTTTTTTTTTAACCTTACTAACCCATGATTTTGAGGGGAGAATTTTCATTTCATTTATTTTTGCGTTTATCGACTCTGTTTTTAAACAAATACTTTATTAACTTCTGTTTTACATCATTCATTTCCACCAGATTTTGAGTTACAATCATTTTCCCCCCATTATTCCCCTACCCAGCCTCCCAGAATAGCAGTCCCACAAGATATCGCTTCCTCCAATCTGCTCTCTCCCATACCTTCTCCCATACCCCCTTCTACTTTTCCATTAGAGGAAGGTGAATCTTTGTGTCCCAACGCCTGCACATCTTACCTCCCAATTATAAGCAAAAGAGTATTAATAATAGTGTTTATATATATTTGAAACATTTAATGTTAAGACCTCGAATTTCAGATCCATTTCCTTCCTCCCTTGTCACCCATTCCTTCTGGGAGATAAGTAATTCAGTATATGTTGTACATGTCTAGCTATGCAAAACATTATCATAGTAGATATATTGTGCAAGGCTGCTTATAATTCCCTCCCACTCATCCCACTCCCCACCTGGTCCATCCCCTACATGATCCTGTCCCTCTTCTATAGTGGGTACTTCCAACCTCCCCTCACCCCAAGGATGCCCTCCCATCCATCATCTCTCCTCTCATCCCCCTTCCCCCTATCCTGCTGTAGGTTGAGATATCCCATTTAGTATGTATGTTATTTTCTCCCTGAACCAAATTCAATGTGAATGTGGTTTTGCCTTTTTAGCCTTCCTTATTCTCCCCCTCCTTTGCACCCACTTCCCCTACATGAGATAGTTTACCCTACCATGTCTCTCCCCATCTCCTCTTGCCACTTTCCTCTCTCACCTCATAATTTCATCCTTTGAGTACTCTCCCTTCCCAACAAAATCAACCTATGCCCTCTATCCATATATAACTGTAACCATATACACACACATTCACATATGTATTCATATGACCACACCCCCCTTCTTCCATTATTTTCATAGTGAGAAAGATATCATCAGTCACAGTTATTGCTTTTCCATATAGGAATGTAAATAGTTCAACTTTGATAAGTTCCTTTTGATTTCTTTTCACTGATTACCTTCTCAGGCATCTCTTCCTTCTTGCGTCTGGATGTCAAATTTTCTATTCAATTCTGGTTTTTTCCTCAAGAAAGCTTGAAAGTCCTCTATTCCACTGAATGACCATATTTTCCTCTGAAACAAAACACTCAGTTTTGCTGGGTAGGTGACCCTTGGGTTCAGTCCCAGCTCTTTTGCCCTCTGGAATATCATATTCCATGCCCTTTGATCCCTCAGTGTAGAAGCTGCCAGGTCCTGTGCTATTCTGATTGTGTTTCCACAATATTGAAATTGTTTCTTCCTGGCTGCTTGTAGTATTTTCTCCTTGATCTGGGGATTCTGGATCCTGGCTATAATATTCCTGGGAGTTTTCTTTTTGGGATCTTTTTCAGGAGGTGATTGGTGGATTCTTTCAACCTTTATTTTGCCCTCTGGATCTAAAACATCAGGGCAATTTTCCTTGAGAATTTCTTTAAGGATGATTTCTAGGTTCTTTCTTTGATCATGGCTTTCAGGTAGTCCAATGATTTTTAAATTATCTCTCCTGGATCTATTTTCCAGGTCAGTGGTTTTTCCTATGAGATATTTCACATTGCCTTCTATTCTTTCATTTGTTTGGATCTGCTTAACAGCATCTTGATTTCTCATAAAGTCATTAGCTTCCATTTGCTCCAGTCTAACTCTGAAGGAATGAATCTCCTCAGTGAACTTTGAGATTCTTTTTCCATCTGGCAAATTCGACTTTTTAAGGCATTCTTCTCCTCATTGTCCTTTTGGGCCTCCTTTGCCATTTGAGTTAGTCTATTTTTTAAGGTGTTGTTTTCCTCAGTCAGGCTGTTGACCCCTCATTTCATACTTTTCCTGCATCCTTCTCATTTTTCTTCCCAATTTTTCCTCCACTTCTCTTATTTGATTTTTAAAGTCCTTCTTAAGGTCCTCTATGGCCTGCAACCCGCTCATGGTTTCCCCTGGGGCTTTTGGAGCAGGACTTCTGACCTCACAGTCCTTTTCCCGCTCTATGCCCCTAAAATAGGAGTCTAGGGTTGCATTTTTCTGTTTCCTTTGCCTTGGCATGTTGCCACTTAATTGCTTGACTTTTGGGCTTGTTGCCACACTATGGCTTTAAGGCCAGATAGAGGAATTTTCGCCCCGAACGTGTGGGGGGCAACTTCCGTTTCTGGCAAGCTATAAACCCACCCACAACTTCCACCCTAGATCACAATCCAGATCCAGGGAGGTTAAAGCAAGAGCGATTACCCCCCAAGACTGATCGCTGGATCTCCCCACGATTTGTAAGCTGGGAGCCTGAAATGCCTCTGAAAACTACACAGTGGCGTGTCTCCTCAGCAGCTTCTAGCCCCCAGGGGAGGGAGCTGACGCATTCCCCAAATACAGGTCCCAAAGTCCATAGGACACTAACCTCTTACTTTGTCCTAGGCATGTCAATGTTGATAATTCTGGCGTCTCCACAGTTCCTGGTGTTCTGGGGTTCCTCCAGCTGGCTGCTGGCCCTGCCGCCCTGGGGCTAAAACCTCAGCTCACGTGGACCTGGGCTCAGCTCGGCTCCTGCGCTCTGCGCGCTGCCGGCTCCCAGACCACTGCGCTGGTCCTTCCTGCAGGGTGCTGGGCTGTCCTCAGCGGGAGGTTAGCTTCTCTGTGTCGCTCTGTGGGTGCTGGGGCTCCAGAAGATTTTCAGAGTCCTTTTTTACATAGTTTGTGGAGAATCTGGGGGCAGAGAGGCTTGGACGAGCTGTTTCTACTCCGCCATCTTGGCTCCCTAAAGTGATTTTCTTAAAAGGCAGGTTCTAACCTTGTCACTCCCCTACACAATCAACTCCAACATCTCCCTATTGCCTCCAGGATAAAATACAAAATCCTCTGTTTGGCATTGAAAGCTCTTCATACTCTAGCCTCCTACTATCCTCCAATTCATACCCGTTGATCCAGTGACACTGATCTCCTCCTGGTTTTTCCAAGAACAAGATTTTCTGTCTCTCAGCTCAGGGCATTTTGTCTAGTTGTCCCCCAGGACTGGAATGCTCTCTCTCCTCAACTCCACCTCCTGACTCCTCTGACTTCCTCTATGGCCCTACTAAAACCCTATCATCTACAGAAGTCCCTTCTGTCCTTCTCAATTCTTGCACCCTTGCTTGGACAATTATTTCCTACTTATCCTATATATACCTTGGTTTTATATATGTTGTCTCCCCCTTTAGATTACAAGCTCTTTGAGGTCAGGGACTGTCTTTTGCCTCTTTTTGTATCCTCAGTGCTTAGAAAGGTGCTTGACACATAGTAAGCACTTAATAAATGTTGATTGATTTTTCTTCTACTATAATATTGGAATAGGTATTGCCTCCACTCCAGACCAGATACCCCTGCTTACCTACAGTTCTGAAATATGTAGATGGATTCTGGTCCCCTCACCTGTGGTTTAGCCCTGCCACCTTTCATACTTCTTACCTGAAACCAAGTGATTTCAGACCAGAGGTTCATACCTAGGCCTTGCCTACTGACACACTCTGAGTCTTTAGTTACCTTCTTTTGTCTATTTTCTTATATAACTCACATTAAGTATTTGTGTTGATTTTAGGCTTCATCCCTTGAGCTAGATATTAGCAGGCTTGAAGATTCTCTACAGTAGTCCTAAACTAGGTGGAGAAAATCACTGATATTTCTTTTAAGGGACTGTGGCAGTCTTTTCCATCATTTATTCTTTAGGTATTCCTCTAGGGACCTAGGCATAAATGAACATTTTCGTGCAGTTGTCTTTGTGATAAGTCTCTTCCTTTCTGACACTGTGGTTATGTGTGTGTATGCATCTTTCTGTATTTCCATGAATTCTTCACATTCCTCATTCCTTAAGTACAATGATAATATTCCAGTACCTTCAGCAACCACAATTTGTTCATCAATTTCCCCAATTGTTAGACACATATTTTGTTTTTAACTTTTTACTATTACATATAATTAGCTATGATATTTTTAGAGAGATAGGTCTTTTCTTCCTGCTAAAAAAATCCTATAGTAAGTTTGCTGGGCCAAAATGTATACAGCTTTGTAACTTTTCTTAAATAATTCCAAATTCTTTTCCAAAATAGTTATACCACTTCAAAGTTCTAATAACTATGAATTTGCAAGTCTTTTCCCCCAAAAGATTTTCTAACACTGAATATTTCAGTCTTTGAATATTATTGTCAATGCGATAGAGATAAAGGTTTTTCTTTGCATGTCTCTGATTTAGTTATTTTGAACACTTTTTTAAATGGGCATATAGTCTTTTTAAAATGTCACTTGACATATATCTTGGTTATATACACATACATATGAGTGTATGCATACATATATGTGTGTGCATGTATATGTCAAACGTACTCATATTGGGCAATGAAGGTTACATCTATAAAGTAAGTGAGAAAACTTTACAAATGAATATTTTTCCAAATATCCACAATAATGCATGAGGCTCTTAATTCTATAATAAAATTGTGATTAGCTGAAACACTCCAGGAACTCATTCTAAGATTAACAGAATGTTATTATTTAATCAATTTTCAAAAAAAAACACTTTTTATTTCAAAAATTGGAGTTTTTTTTAAGCTTTCTAAAAAAGACCTCAGTGTATATAAGGTGTGGGAGAGTACTTTTTCTAGAAATGACTGGGACTTTAAAATAAAAGACATCAATACAATTTACCAGAAGAAATGAAAGAAAACACTGTATTCAAGTGTTAGAAATACAAATAAAAATCAAGATAGTCCTTGCCCTTCCTCCCCCAAAAGGATTACAGTCTAATAGGGGAAGTCAATGCATATGTGAAAACAGTGACTAGGAAATGATGTTTCCATCTGGGAAATCACATTGATAGTAAATGAAACAATGGGACAATTGATTGACATGCCCTTTCTAGAAGCAAGAACAATATTGATTAAATTATATATCCCAAGACAAAAAGTTGAAATGGGTTTTGAGACAGAGAGAGAAGAGGGATATGGTCAGCATCAGGATGGAATCCATAGGGTAAAGAAGCATTGCCTACTCTAGAGCCATCCAGATAGCTAACTCTATCTATATCTCTATCTACTTACATGTCTGTCTCAAAGTATAGATATAGCTTAACTTACATTCATATCAAGAAAGAAAATGAATGGATGGATGAACTGACAAATGTATGAATGAATGAATGAATGAATGAATGAATGAATGAATGAATGAATGGAAAAGCATTTATTATGTGTTAGGTACTATGCTAAATTAGAGAAAGAAGAAAGGGAGGGAGAGATAAAAGGATTCAATTCATTTTCATGTCTTAGTAAATCTTCAATATGATTTTGTCTTTCCTGATTAAGGATTGTAAAGTGGAGGGGTCGTTAGTCTAGGGATAGTGAACTTTAGATAGATAGATAGATAGATAGATAGATAGATAGATAGATAGATAGATAGACAGATAAACATATATATGTTTCAATACAAAGTCTCTGTTATAATCCTAGGCATTAGTTTTATCAATTTAAAAATGTTATTCTGAAAAGTGATCCCTAAGCTTCACTAGGCTGCCAAAGAGGTCTATAACATGCACAAAAAAATGTTCAAAACCCCTATTCTAATGCATGAATTTCATTATTATGATCTTAAATTACCACTTCCTTCAAGAAACCTTCCTTTATTTAGGCCCTTCCCCTTGATTTTATAGTTCTACATATTCCTTATGGGCCCTTAACATTTTACATTTATTTATATGTATGTGTGTGTGTGTGTGTGTGTGTGTGTGTGTGTATTGTATATAATGTGTGTGTGAGAGTATATGGGTATCTTATCACACCTGTGATAAAACAGCCCAGTAGCCTGCTGACTAGGTGCTACTGTGAATCATCAATTAATCATGCTAAAATGGGGGGAAATTGCAACCTATTATGCTAAGAGTTCAAGCTGTACTGAACAAACACCAAAAAGACAGTGATCCCCAGCATGAGTTTTAAGCTATATTACATCGTTTTGGTTACATAAGCAAACTAGGTACGATGGAATTTCAAAGAGCCATAAAGGAAGGTAATGATTTGCAGATCAAAGAACAGACGGCAGAAGGGGAAGTTCTATCAGATCAAACAGGAAGCTAGCGTGTTACTACTGTACCTGTAGTTGGTATCTCAGCCTGATTTTGAAGACTGGGTAAAGTGTGAGTGTCAAGCAAATGGGAGTAAGAAAGAGTTAAGCCAGAAACTCTCTTATCACACACATACTCCATTGTAAGTCCTGTGAGGACAGGAATTTGTCATAGTTACCTTTCTATCTTAACTGGCACCTGAACACTAGCTTTTATATAACAGATACATGACAAATGTTTGAGAAGTGAATGAAATATAGATATAAAGCTAATTCTGATGTCAGAACTTTTCTTGGAAAGGGTTTTTACACCAAATTTCTCAATTTACTTGCTTATTTTGTACATTTTTCTCCTATAAGTTAAATTTAGTTGGGTTGTAGGTAATCAAGGTTTACCTTAGTACTGTAGGTCCCAAACTGTGTGCCAAGGCATCTTAGGGCAAACTAACAGGGGTGCCTTAGGATATATTAAATTTTCAGCTTAATTACTTAACAAATAAACCTGTTAGGTATTTCTTACAAGCTCACAGAGTTGTGAAAAAATTACTGAGGAACCCAGGAAGCCATGAACTGAAAAAGCTTGGGAACCTCTGTACTAGTCATATGTTTACTCTACTAGGAATTTAATATTTATCTTTGAACCGCATGGATATGCAGTTGACTTGTTTTCATCCTCTCAGTGGAATTTACCTTAAATAATTCATCCTTCATATTTAAAAACATATTGACATCTTGTTTTTATCATTTCCATTTCTAAATGTATCCCTCTCCCCTCTGCTTACAATGATTAACATGTCTAGTTTCCCTAGTTCCATCATCCCATTCCCTATACATTTCTAGAATGCCAGTATATTGTTCCACTTTTCTAGAACTACATTCATACCTTTGCCCCTTTTGCCCTGCACTCCCTTTTCCTCCCTTATGATATTCTGCTATGTAGGCATCTTTGTAAATCATAATGTATATATGCATGTATGTATGTGTATATATATATACATACATATATGTATCACTTCAAAACTGTACAAGGGACTTTTATTCTACCTGTCTCACATTTATTCTGATGCTACTGCCTTGTATTTTTTCCAAATGCCATTAGAGAGATTTTAAGATGTTAAGATAGATGTTAAGAAGATTTGTCCTTTGGCACAGGACAGTGCATGCTATATCTTTTTATGCCAGGTATCTAGACTGATCATAAAAATTGTACATGTTTTAGCAGTAACTAGAAATGTAATTGAATTGATGGAAAATACAATTTTAAAAGGAAAAAAATGTATATTTTTAAATGGAATCAGTGTAGTTTAGCATAGGAGAAAGGTGGTTTTGATTTAAAATCAGGAATTTGGTGGTGGTGGTGGTGGTTAGTCATTTCAGTTGTGTCTGACTCTTCATGACCCCATCTGGGGTTTTCTTGGCAAAAATACTGAAATGGTTTACCATTTCCTTCTCCAGTTCATTTCACAGATGAGGAAACTGAGACAAACAGTGTCAAGTGACTTGTCCAGGTTCACACAGCTTATACATGTCAGAGAGAAGATGAGACATCCTGATTCCAAGACCAGTGCTCTATTTCCTGTGCCAACTAACTGCCCCATTTTAGGAAGGGCCCTAAAAGTTTCTTTAAGGTAGTATTAGTAGAAAGAAGTAGGGAGGGGAAAGTATCTATAAAATTATTATGTTAGATATTCAAATATCTTTACCAACTAGAAAATTTGTCCAACTAAGGCAGTAGGATCTAAAGTGGGGTTGATAGCATTGATAGTACAACCAAAAAATAACTATCTCTCCTCTAAAAATTTTCTTGTTGTCCAGTCATGTCTGATGACCCTATCGGGGCTTTCTTGGCAAAGGTACTGTAGTGGTTTGCTATTTCCTTCTCCAGCTCACTTTACAAATGAGGAAACTGAAGCAAACAGGGTTAAGTGACTTGCCCAGGGTCACATAGCTAGCAAGTGCCTGAGACCTATTTTGAACTCAGGTCTTCCTGACTCCAGGCCTGGCACTCTATCCAGTGGGCTACCTAGTTGCCCCCTACAAATTAGAACTGGCAAACTTATTCCAAACTTTGACCTACTTCTTATCAAAATACCCTTGAGTTATTATTTACTATCAGACAATGTTAAATCCATTGATCCCATATAATCCAATGCAGCAAGTATTAAGTACCTACTATATGCAAAGCACTCTTGCTACATTCTGGTGATGTAAAAACAAGATCCCAAATCATCTCTGCAGTCAAGAAGCTTAGACTTTGCTAGGGATATAATGGATAAACTGAGTATACTGTGTCTTCTGACTACTTCAAATCTAATTAAATGAAAGGCTTTAACTTGACTTTTGAGACAAGTGCAACAATCCTTATTTTCCTCTGTCTTTTCAGGGAGATAAAGACAAAAATACAGAGATGGATTGGTCAAGAGGGAAACAGAGACTAAAGTTATATGAGGAATTTCTATACTATCAGCATTAAAATCAAAATAAACAGGTGTCAATGGGGTCAAGCAAGTGCTCAGAGCTGCTAATTATGCTCCAAATATTTTAAAAGTATTGTAGTATACTTTCTATGTTGATATTGACTAAGGGTAAGATGGCAGAAACTAACCCTTCAAAAGTAAATTTGCTAAAAGTCATATACTACCTGTGGGCAACTAGGTGGCACAGTGGATAGAGTGTTAGGCTTGGGGTCAGTTATCTCCCTGAGTTCAAATTCAGCTTCAGAAACTTACTAGCTGTGTGACCCTAGGCAAATCACATGACACTCTTCGCCTGAATATTTTCATCTATAAAATGAGCTGGAGAAAGAAATGGCAGAATACTCCCAATATCTTTGCCAAACAAATACAAAACGGGGTCACAAAGAGTCAGACACAAATAAAACATGACTAAACAACAAATATATTCTACATGTTTGAGTACATACGTTGTAATCAGTGGAAATGAGTTGATTTGAAGAAAAGAACTGTAAGGGAGAGAGCATAAGTGTGAATGAAAGTCAGTACAGTTTGTGTATAGAGTAGAAGCAGCTGGATAGAGTGCCAGTGTATAGAGTAGAGGAAAGCAACTGAAAGGGAATAAATTAAGACAGTGAATTTTGTGTGTCAGAGGACAAGATTCAGTGTGAACTCAGGCTGAGGACTACAGGCCTATTGGGTACTTAGGGATACAGTGTGAGGACAATATATGCAGTGGATAATTGGATTGTGTTTTGTGTTGTTGTAGCCCCCAAAAGTGATTCCAGTATTAGAGAACTGCAGTGAAAACACTTGTCCATATGCTATGCTGTACACATGTCTGAATGGCAAATTTCTGCATTCCTTACAGTATACAGGCCCAAGGCCCACAAAAGGGCTACAGATGTCTGTCTGCAAGTGAAGTCCCCAACAGTAAAAGCTTTATAACTTGGTTCCTTCTAATCAAAAATTTACCCTCAGACACAATCTGTTAGAGTAGAAAAAGTTAAAAAAAAAAAAACCAGGAGTGAAGAAATCTGGCTTCTAAGTCTGGTTGAACTGCTAACCAGCTATGTGACCTTGGAGGCATAACTTTCCTGGGCCTCAGTTTCTTCATCAGAAAAAATTAGGAGGTTGGTCTAAATTCCCCTTAAGGTCTTTCTAGTGTTAATATTTTGGCATTCTGAAATAAGCAATCTTCATAATTCTCTAAAAATTACTTGGAATCATAAATCTTTAGGAATGGCAAACTCAGAAATAATTTGGGCTACCCCCATAGCCCTCACTGTCATTTTATGGATGAGAAAATTAAGGCCCAGAAATAACGAGTAGGTCTGCTAAAAGTTAGTGGCAAAACCAAGACTCCTGGCCTACCCATGCCTGATGCCTTTGCACTGCTTCTAGCAAACTCTAATTTCTAAAAACTCAGTAAGACAGTTCCCCAAAAACAATTTTCTGAAAAAGAAAATACTTTCTCTTATCTAGAAAATAGCTATTTTAACAAAGGATAGATGATATTTCTGAACAGAGAACAAAAGTTTTGTTTTTCTGACAAGGACATCCCTAAATTCCAAAGCATAGGATCTCTCTAGCTCACAAGCCTTTGTTTAGCTCCACCACCCACTCGTCCATAAATGTGGCCTGTGAGCTGTTAGTTAAGCAAGACAAAGCATCCTACAGTAAATTTGGGCAGGGGGGAAGGGTTTGGAGGGTGGTAAAATATTGCAATAGTCTCCAAGATTCCAAAAGATTCCTGAGAATATTAACTATTTTTATAACATTTCACCAAGGGATAACTTAAATGATTTTGATCAATCTTTTAAAATGAATGTGAGGAAAATATTTCTTACTCTTTTTTTTTAATATTTCTTATTCTTAAAGTAGATTTCTCTGCTTGGTAAAACCTGAAGTCTCTAAGATTTATTGCATGGAAGTATAAAGGGAGCAGTTCAGTTTGGGAACAGTAGCCTCAGATTCCTTTGAAATCCCTGCCAAGTGAGTGTCAGAGAGCTGTATATACATGTTGTAGAAAAACTCTCAGGAAGGGGAAAATAAAAACAGAACTCAATTCCTAGCTGTATTATTATCTCCAGTCTTTTTCGTTTGAAAAACCAAACTGTGCCTCTGTATCTGTTCTGTTTCACATTTCAGATTTTAGGTTGAGACTATGGGAGAAGGTTGCATTTGTTATTTGAAATAGTCAAAGTAACTTTCTCAGCTTTCTAAAAACTGACAAGGAGTCCAGTAAGAACAAGGCTGAGACTGTCTTCCATGTACTAAATTGACTATGAGATCCCAGGGATGGGAAGTGTAGAAATCTTAATTGTTCTGAGATCGTTTGTCCACATTGGGATTTCCATACCCTCTTCACATCCAATCTATGCTGATATATGACCGACCATTTAAATGGCCATTCACTATTGGCTGCCTCTGAGAATTGGGAGCTGTTGCTCCCATGATGAAAGATCTAATCTGTAATAGCTGTTCACCATATTAAAAATGAAAACTACTAGTCTGGAGTATCAACCTAAATTAAGCTTTAGTAAATGTTCAGACATAGATAATTTGTCTCTGCTGAAGTACAAGAAAAATTCCTTAATGTCTGGCAAAAATGAAGAAATGATCTGCCTGTTTTACTATTGCTATTTTTTTTTTAACAAACCTGTAGTTTCATCAACATAAGAGACATTTCATTTTGCCAATGTAGATCAGCTCTTTCTGGGATGCTGAGTTTAAGTGACTTATCCAGGCCCACACATCCAGTAAAGTCAGAGGTAGAATTTGTACTTAGGTATTTCCAACTCCAAGTCAACTCTACTTCACCAGACTGACTGTACTAATTTTATTGAATATGCAAAATGACCTAGGAATTTTGCATATCGTGTTGATATTTTATTTAGAATTTGCAGAAGGTGAACTTCCTAATAGTCTGATCTCATGAATGGTTGGCTGTCACTTTACCTTTAAATGCATTTAAGAGATAATAGACTCATTGATGTGACATGAAAATCTTAATAGTGGTGCATAATACTCAAACTAGCAACAAAAAGCATCATCAGTGAAAATTTGGGGAAATATTTTAAACCAGAGGTGTCAAACAAATGCCCCACAGGCTGCCACACTCTTGAGTGTGATCTGAACCAGATTAGAAGGTAATAGAGAAATATTTAACAAAAACATAAATAATAATATATTTAAAAACTAAATCCATGTGGCACCCAAGGGGACCCTTATGTACAGTTTAGTGTCCTCCATTTCTACTGGAGTCTGGCTGTTGTCCTTTGTTCTCAGAGATGACTGGAGTTTGATACCTGTAGCAGCAAGCACCCCAACATCCCCAGGGTAGCTGCCAATACAGGTTCTTAGATCTGCTTTTCAAAAGGAAAGCAACTCAAAATCAGTTAACAAGCACACTTTAATCAAACAAACATATACCATTTACCTAGTTCAGGCGGAAAAGGTCAGCACCCCGAACTTAGAGTATACAGACAGTAGTTTCAAAACAGAGAAACAAACAGATCAAGCAGACAGGCTTCCAAACTGTCCAACCATTACATCAATACCAAATCACAGTTACCAGAGAGGGAAGCATCAGCATCTGGGTTTTCAAAGCCGGGGGGCTCTCAACAGCTGCCCAGAGTCTCATCTGGTCAAATCACACAACACTTCTCAAAGTGGGCCCCAAAAGCAAATCCTCCCATCAGGGTTTATATAGCCTTCTCCTGGCTCAGAGAATGTAACCACCCTCTTGACCCACTGCCCAATCACACAGCATCAAGGTGTGGGCATTCCTGAAAACCAAGCCTCCTACCACAGGCTCCATGTGACCACATTCAGCCTATTAGGAGGCAGAATATACTTTAAAATTAAAGAAGGTTCTCAGAGTCACTTAAGCCAATCAAAGGGCCTAGGGGCAGGGAAGATCTTCAAATCTGCATTTACATCACAATACCTCTGTTTTAAACCATCTACCATAAGTCACATTTGCTCAATGGAAAGTATTTAGAACAACTTCCACACCCTTTAAATCTTCCAAAAATTATTAAACATGTAAGGGAATTACTACTGTTTTCATTGTGGTGTTATTCTACACAAAAAAAGGGGCAAATAGAGCATTATTTTATCAGTTCATCTATAAATGTCTTTTAAAGTGCTCTTAGCCTTCCAATTCAGAATTTTAAGAGAGAGAGAGAGAGAGAGAGAGAGAGAGAGAAAATCCCCGAACTGGAAGGGGCTTTGAACATGATCTAGGCCTACCCAATGCCCATTACATTAATCTACTATTACACACCCCTAAGAAAGGCTTGGATGGCTACTTATCAAACTTCCACTTGAGCCCAGTAGAAGAGTGAGTAATATAGAAGGTTTTATTTAGACTTTGTAGAAATCATGCATTGTAGCTAAGCACAACTTTTCAATACCTGTTCATCTGAGCCACTTTCCTCAATGATGATATTGCACTACATATACAGAGTCTCTTTCTGATAGTTCTATCTTGGAAAATCCAACACTCTTTACTATCACCCATATAACCAGTGGTTCAATGAAGATTAGACCCAGATTCATACAGTTAATTCAAAGCAAAGAAATGTTCACCAGGAAGAGAATGGCCTTGGGAAGAAAAGTTGGAAGCCTTCTTCAGACCAGATTGTTAATTTAGAGTCATAGATAAGGAGAATATTTCATCAATAAAGCAAGGAGCCTCCAGTATTTATTGGGCATTGTGTGTTCACACTGTTAATGATGCAGAGAAACCAATCAAAACACTGTTTCTTTAAGTAGCTACTAAATACCCAGGATAGTTCTAGGGACCACTGATACAAAGACCAAAAAGAAGAAACAGTCCCAGCTTTTAAAAAGTATATATGCTATCATTGAAGATAATAAGTACATGCAAATACATACATATATACATTCTATTTGTATTTGAGTATGTGGTTATAGACAGATTAAATATGAATTAAATCAAGGCAGTAATGGAGGGAACTAGCAGTTGGAAAGATCAGGAAAAAATTTTGTTCTTATAGAAGATGCTGCATTAGGAAAGTACTTTAAGAGTGGTCCCTGAGGAACATGAAGTCTAATTGAGAATGTTAAGAAATACACATATGAAGCGATTAGAGCATACTTAAAAGCTATATAAAACAAAATCCTTAATAATCTGATTTGATAGGAGGGATGGAGAGAGGGACCTAGGAAAACCAAGGAAGGTAAACTATCCTAAAGAAAGGAGGAGAAGGATAAGAAGCTAAGTACAAAGATGTAATATGAGAAAGGGAAATATGGTTTGAGAGAGCCTACAAAATCAGCATAAGTCTTTTGGTTAAACCTAAGTCAAACAGGGGAAAATGACTGGAGAAGAAACTTCAACTATCTCTCCCCTCTCTCCCCAACCTGATGATCCACTTTTTATCATGGAGAAAGAAGTTCATTTTGGCTATTGACGCAAGGACAATGTTATTTTCCTTTTGTCATTATTACATAAGATGTAAGTAAAAGAAAATTAAGCCAGTGTCCAAAAGAATCCACATCTGTGACTATCATTTCTGAAGGTATCACAACAGCCTTCAAGTATTTCTTTTAAAAGTTAACAGGAAAAGGTTTTGTCAAGTGCTTGAATAGAATGAAACAGAGAAGCCTATAGTGTGCTGGTCACCTTCAGAAATTTGGATGTGGACTGGTAGAGCCAAAAAGCAGAAGATGATAAAGGTCAAAATACTAGCAAGCCTCAGAGGGCTCTGAACACTTTCCACCTTTTGTTCTGGCGGCTTTCAATGCAATTCGATATTGTGCACCTACTAGGTTCAAGAAACTAGGTTAGACTGAGAGGATTAAAATAGATGTTTCTTTTTGAAAACTGTCCTCACCCAATTTACAACCAAGTAAGGGTGATACAACAGAAACTCAAATAAGGAAACAATGCAAAAATCAAAACATGGTAACTAAAAAAGGAAGGCAGAAAGTTTTTTGTGAGGCCCCAGAAAAAAATGATTCAATGTTTTCCTTTCTCATTTGCAGAGAAGGCTTCAAGTCTTCAAGATAACTTGCTCTTCAATCTGAATACAGCAGGGCACTGAATATAAGTTTTAGTTAGTGTAGCAGGAAGCACCCTAATATCCCCAGGGTGACTGCCAACACAGGTTCTTAGATCTGCTTTTCAAAAGGAAAGCAACTCAAAATGGGTTAACAAGCTTACTTTAATCAAACAAACATATATTACTTGGTTCAGGGGGAAAAGGTCAGCACCCCAAACTTCAGAGTATACAGACAGAAGTTACAGATCAAACAGACAGGCTTCCAAACTGTCCAACCATTATATCAATACCAAATCATAGTTACCAGAGAGGGAAGCATCAACATCTGGGTTTTCAAAGCCGGGGGGGCTCTCAACAATGGCTTCCCAGAGTCTCATCTGGTCAAATTACACAACACTTAGGCCCTTTGATTGGCTTAAGAGACTTTGATTGACTTAAGTGACTCTGAGAACCTTCCTTGATTTGAAAATATACTCTGCCTCCTAATAGGCTGAATGTGGTCACATGGAGCCTGTGGTAGGAGGCTTGGTTTTCAGGAATGCCCACATCTTGATGCTGTATGATTGGGCAGTGGGTCAAGAGGGTGGTTACATTCTCTGAGCCAGAAGAAGACTATATAATCATCTGATTTCAGGGAAATCAGGTGGTATGCCCCTTCACCCCCTCCCTTTTTCCTGTAAGGGGCTTCTTTGATAGCCCCTTTCTGCTAAATATGGGTAATTATAGTTATTAGACTTTTGTATTGGGTAAGAGGGACCTTCCGGGATTTTACATAGACTGTGAGGTCATGCAATTCCACCAATGGATTGATGGTCCAGCTGTAGGGGAAGGAGGTGGGAGGGGACTTTGGGGGTTTGGGGGTTTTTTCTTAGAATTGTTTGTGTAAGGGTATATAAAAGCTTGCTTGACTCTTGTTGGGTGCCTCCCTATACCAGGCTTGTCTGGGGTAGGTGATGCCCAACTCTCGAGAGACTTGTCTTTAGAATAAAGAGCTTCTGTTTCTACCTGGAGAAACCTCTGACTTTTATTTGGGTAAGGGTCTGTGGAATTTTTATCCCACACACTGCCACCACCCTAATACAGGCCCTGATCACACCATACCTGGATTATTGCAACTCGGCCCTCTCCTCATCCCATCCATCCTCCATTTAGCTATCAAATTGCTCCTCCTAAAGCACAGGACTAGCCATATCATGTCCCCATTCAATAAACCCTAGTGTCCCTCTATTACCTCCAGGATCAAACTAAAATCTTCTATGTGAACTTCAAAGCCCTTCACATACTGTCCCCCTCCTCCTTCCCAATGTTCTTATACCTTACCCCCAAGTACTCTTGGATCCAGTGACACTGGCCTTCTTGCTTTTGCCTTGCACAAGAGACTATATCTTCTGAGTTCATGCATTTTTTTTGGCTTTCTTCCCTGAGTGGAATCTTAGTGTCCCTCATTTCTGTCTCAAGACTTTCTTGACTTCCTTCAAGTTCCAGCTGCAACTTGACTTTCTACAAGAAGTCTTCCTCTATCCTCCTTCAAACTGGTGTTTCCTATTAATTATCTCCAATTTATCCTATATGTGTCTTGTATGTACATAGTTGTTTTCAAGGTGCTTTTTCTTTTTTTTTTTAAGCAATTGGGGTTAAGTAACTTGCTTAAGGTTACACGGCTAGTCATTATTTATGTGTGGGTGCTCATTTTCTGAGGCCGGATTCGATCTCGGGTCATCCAAACTCCAAGGCCAGTGCTCTTACTCACTGCACCACCTAGCCACCCCTATCTTTTTTTTTTGCCTTTTTTTTTTTTGGAGAGCAATTGGGGTTAAGTAACTTGCCCAAGGTCACATGGCTAGGTTTTTATTTGTGTTTGCATTAAATGTCTGAGGCCAGATCTGAACTCAGGTCCCTCTGACTGACACTCTACTCACTGCTCCACTTAGCCGCCCCCTCAAGGTGCTTTTTCATTAGTCTGTGAGAATCATGAAAATGGCAACTGTCTTTTGTCCTTTTTTTTTTTTCTATCTCCAGTGCTTATAACGGTGCTTGACACAGAGTAGGTATTTAATAAATTATTATTAACTGACTAAGAAAGAGATAGGATGGAGCAAGAGAAAGGAGAGGAGGACTCAAGGGTAGAAGCCATGGATAATACTGAGCTGCATCCTTGGAACTCCATGGGGCTTCTTCACTCACTGTTGCCAGTGGTGGTAGTCAGTCCCCCAACCCTTTGAGGAGAACTGTGTCTGGA
The DNA here is from genome assembly GCA_011680675.1 of Gymnobelideus leadbeateri. Lineage (NCBI taxonomy): Eukaryota > Metazoa > Chordata > Mammalia > Diprotodontia > Petauridae > Gymnobelideus > Gymnobelideus leadbeateri. Next base: position 217,400 of record WOXC01005094.1, on the reverse strand, counting down.
GCAGAGCAAAAGTTAGAAATTTTCCTCAGAGCAGCACTGATAAAGATGCTAATATTTGCCTACCCTTCCTCTACTTAATTCCACTGGGAGAATGTATGTTAAATCCAAATCTGTTCTTTAAGGTTTCATAACATTTCTTTTTAATCATCACTAAATGCTGGCTTAAGATAAGTTGATCATCATCGGGTGATTCATTACTTTGAACATTAAGACAGAGAAAGAGGCAGTGACCAGCAAAGTACACAGAGAGAAAATCAAAGTGAAAAAAAAATAGAATTTCTGTCTGTTGTAATTATTGGGACTCAGTCAGTATGGGCTTCTGCAGCTAGAGGAGGGAAAAAATCTTTTAAAAAATTTTTATAAGTTTACCAATGTAGGTTTTTTAAAAGTATGAGACCAGTTCCTTTTTTCTCCTGGCCAAAATACTAGCCTAACAACAGTTGCTATCTGGAGGGGACCTCTTTTGTTCACTTTCCCTTTGTTCTATTCTAAGAATACTCATAGACCTACCCTCCTACCTTCAACCCCCCAATGCATGAGTACTTTCAAGGGCAGTGATTGCAGAGTAGATTGAGCCTGATATGGCTGAGAATGGAATGCAAAAGATTGGAAACACGCATATTCCAAAGGTAGGGGCCAGAAGAGAGGGATTGAAAATGCCATATTTTCCAAGAAAGTGACAAATGCTGGAGAGAATGTGGGCAAATTGGAACACTAATGCATTGCTGGTGGAGTTGTGAGATTATCCAACCATTCTGGAGAGCAATCTGGAATTATGCCCAAAGGACTATAAATAATTTCATACCCTTTGACCCAGCGATACCACTTCTAGGGTTATATCCCAAAGAGATCATAGAAATGGGAGGAAGACCCAAATGTACCAAAATATTTATAGCAGCTCTTTTCGTGGTTGCAAAGAATTGGAAACTGAAGGGGTACCCATCAATTGGGTAATGGCTAAACAAATTGTTGTATATGAATGTAATGGAATATTATTGTGCTATAAGAAACAAGGAGGAGACAGATTTCATATTTACCTGGAGAGGCTTATACAATGATGTTGAACAAGAAGAGTAGAATCAGAAGAAATTTGTATACAACCACAGACACTTCATATGTGTGATGACCAGCTATGACTGAATGGACTCTTCTCAGCAATGCAGTGATATAAGTCAATCCCGAAAGACTCATGAAGGAAAGAGATGTGACATCCAGAGATATAACAAGAAAGAACTGAGCCTGAATCCTGATAGAAGCAAACTAATTGATCTTTTTCTTTTCATTGTTTGCTTTTATTTCTTCTTTACCATTCTCCATCCCACCTAGTACAATATGCCTTTGTAATTGGACTAATGTCTAATATGAAAGCATTTGCAGATCTTATACTGGATCCTATGCTGTTGTGGGGGGTGGGGGTGGGAGATAAAGGAAATTTGAAACTCAAGGAACTATGGAATTGAATCTTGTTAACTGAAACTAAACTAATAAATTAATTTTAAAAGAAAAAAAATAACAGTACCTGCCTTACAATGTTTTTGTGAGGATCAAATGAGATAACATATTTAAAATACTATATAAATGCAAGCTGTTATTCCCACTCTATGAATCCCCCTATAACTAAAAAATAAATAAAAACTTCATATTAAAGTTTAAAAAAAATACCATATTTTCCCCATGCAGCACTTTAACTGGTTAACTTTTTTAGTTAATATAAACAACCCATCATAGAAATACTATTATGCAAACTTTTTCTTTCAGTTTTGTGTGGATGTTATTATTTCAAATGATACATTTTAATGAAATAAGAACAATGTGGCCATTGAACAAAAAAAAAAAAGGTAACTTCTCCTGACAAGGAGCTGAGCATTTTCTTAAAATGGAATGGGGGACAATGAATGATGTGGCAAACAAATCAAGTCTGGAAAAAAAATTCCACAGATGAGATTTCTGGAGCTATCACCTCATTAATAGCCTGCCTTCTTAGCTAACTTTGGCAATGTTGTCATTGAAAACCAATATGTGCCTGCACCCCCTCTGAGTATACACAACACAAGTACATATATCCTCAGTTTGAACCAGAACAGAACATCTCAGAAAAGGATTCAGCAATGAGTCACTCAGGTGATAGGTCTTTGTTAACTGGCACACTTGTGGGGCGGCTAGGTGGCACAGTGAATAGAGCACTGGCCCTGGAGTCAGGAGGACCTAAGTTCAAATCCAACCTCAGATACTTAGCACAAAAACTAGCTGTGTGACCTTGGGCAAGTCACTTAACACCAATTGCCCTCCAAAAACAAAAACCAGGCATATTTGTCAATCACTTCTAGGATATTGGTTTCTTTCAAAGGAGCAGTGTCTATAATGATTTTCAAATCTGGTATAGAACTTGGAATGTAGAAAATAGTGTTCTTGGGGTGGCTAGGTGGCGCAGTGGGTAGAGTGTCGGCCCTGGAGTCAGAAGGACCTGAGTTCAGATCCGGCCTCAGACAACATATACAAACAGCAACAACAACAAAAAAAACCTAGCCCTGTGACCTTGGGCAAGTTACTTAACCCCAATTGCCCTCAAAAAAAAAAAAAACAGCAAAGAAAATAGTGTTCTGTCTTTCATTCTGAGAAACAGCTAAGGAACAGATCAAGGAGACTCAAAGGAAAAAAAATGTTGTTACCAGACTAGAAGTAGAAGGAGCTTTAGGAAGCTCTATCTCTTTCCTGGTGGAACTGCTGCATGTGTGCCCATTCTCTCAAATGTGTACTGTCTGGTCCACATTTGTCATTTAGTCAATCAATAAACGTTTATTAAATGCCTACTGTGTGCCAGAAACTGTGCTAAGTGATGGGGATAACACCTCCTTTCAAGATGCCCACTAATGGGGGAGACAACATGCACAAAATTATAAGCAAACTATAAACAGAATAAGTGTTTATCCATCTCTTATTCTGTCTGTCTGTCTGCCTTTCTGCTTATCTCTTTCTCTCTCCATCTTTCCTTTTTTTCTCTTTTCCCTCCTCCCTCTGAGCCCTCCTTTCTTTTTTATCTCTCTCCTTCCCTGATTGGACTGGAGTTTGTAGGCTGTGAGACCTCATACCAATAAGGAAACTCAACAGGATCCTAGGAGAGGTACCAATTTGTAGCTCAGTTTCACCTTTGCAAGAATGTTTGTACATCCTTGGTTTTGCTTTTATTGTTAAGAATTATAGTCTCCATTTAAAGAAGTCACTTTTGATTATATAAATGTTGGTGCTGATCTAGAAATTCCCCCCCAAAGTCCATATGCTTCTAAATCCTCATTAAATAACCCTTTCTCCTGAGGAAAGCCATGTTTATTTTATTAAGTGAAATTCAGCCTACCACATCATCCCATTGGCCTCTTGTTAAAAGATCCCTAGAGCTGCTGGCTGGGAAGAGAAGTTAATTGAGCCCTCAAATCTCCTCTCCAAGCAGTGTTCACAATGAATGAATGGTCAAGAAAGCTAGCATAGAATTTTAAAAGATTTTAGTATTGGTAATGCTATAGGTTCATAGATGCAGAACTGGAAAGGACTTCAGAAGCCGTCTTGTCCAAAGCCTTCATTTTACAGTTTAAAGTGAAGCCCAAAGAAGTAAAATGACTTTCCCAAGGTCATTCAAATGATAAATGTCAAAGATAGGGTTTAAACTCAGGTACTCTGACTCCACAGCCAGAGGATTCTCCCTTTTATCACTTTGTCTCTCTATATATTAAAAGAAATATATTTTTACGGGGTGACTAGGTGGCGCAGTGAGTAGAGCGTCGGCCCTGGAGTCAGAAGGACCTGAGTTCAGATCCGACCTCGGACACAACACACACAAACAAAAAACCTAGCCGTGCGACCTTGGGCAAGTTACTTAACCCCAATTGCCTTCCAAAAAAAAGAAATATATTTTTAACTTAACCATGAAGACTGAATAGAAGATTCAGAAGGTGCAAAGATTTCAAACCACATAATCAGTATCATTAATATTGGCAAGAATCACCTTTGAAAGTTACAGATTCCTAATCTTAAAGGAGGGAGTCTTCCCTAACATCCTAATAATTTGCAATTTGGATTTCGAGAGTTGTATATTTTTAAACATGCAGTTACTATTGATAGCAAAGCCCTCATTTTACTGACAAATAAAGGAGAAACTAAACAGAAAAATGATAATAAAAATAATCCTATCTCCAGACTTCCATCAATTAATTAAGCAAGTATTTATTAAGTATCTGCTGAGTTCTGAGGCAGTTAGCAGGCACAGTGAATAGAGTGCTGGTCTTGGAGTCAGAAAGACTCTTCTTCCCAAGTTCAAATCTGGTCTCAAACACTTACTAGTTGTATGGCCTTGGACAAGTCACTTAACTCTTTTTGCCTCAGTTTCCTCATCTGTAAAATGAGCTGGAGGGGGAAATGTCAAACTGCTCCAGTATCTTTGCCAAGAAAACCTCAAATGGGGTTGTGAAGAATCAAAAACCACTGAAATAACTGAACAATAGCAAAAACAATCTTAAAGGGCCTTGCTATGAGTTTAGGCTCATTAGGAACTGTAGGTGTAATGAAAAATACTCCTTTTGTGTTGAGGATTTGAGTTCATTCTGACCTAAACTTATCCTTAAGGATAGATAATTGTCTCATTTTATAGATAAGAAAAGGTCATTTTTCTTTGGTATCTTATTTAGCCACCACTTAAGGCATCTCTGTGCTCTCTCCTTCAAAAAAAAAATGCTCCGATGCCATCATCATGTCCCCTGCTTGCTTTAGGTACCGTAATACATCACCCAAGTGGTTTGACAGTGCTTCATGCTTCCCATCCTTCATAACTAGTTGAGCAATTATCACTGGACATGGAGTCAAGATGTCTTAGTTTAAGAAAATTTGGGGGAAATCTTATTCAACAAGATGATGCCAGAGAAGTTTGGGTCATAAACCGAAAACATCATCTCTGCTAAATTCCTGTCAAGTATAGCAATTGTCCAAGACTCATGAGGCAGTAAAATCTATAAAACTGGTGTCTTGGTGTCAAACCATCAGAATGAGGTCAGAATGAGGGTACCATGTTGTCTTGATGGATTTGAGGTATTAGAAGTGGCAATGAAGGTGAGGAATTGGGAGCTTCTAGGTCCCAGTCCTATGACTTACTGGCATTGTGACCTTCTCAAGTCACTTCACCTTTCTAAACATCTGTTTCCCTATCTGTAAAGTGAAGGGATAATACTGGAAAACCTCAAAGGTACCTTTTGGTTCTAACATGCTGGTTTTTTTAACCTCTTTGCTCTCACTGAAATGTGTCATGTTTATATCTTATTACCTCTTTATCATAGTCTCTGTTAGATGACTAATATTATTAATTGGTTCCCTCTGTCTGAAATACCTTCCTTCTCTACTTTCCAAATCTGTTCAATTCCTAACCATCCTCTGAATATCAACTCAAATCACTTCCCATCACTATTTCCAATAAAATTCCAACTGCATTCATATTATCTTTCCCAGACATTTCTTGATCACCATTCCCAATCCATATAGTGTGCATACCTTTCCGTTCCAGCTTCCCTTTTCTGTGCTGTCTTTCCTCAGAGGGAAAAATCTTTGAGGTCAGAGATTATTTTACTTGCTTATGATTTTATCCTCAGCACTTAGCACAATCCCTGGGATATAATAAGTGCTTACTCAATGTTCTATCATCTGTCTATTCATCTTTCTAGCATATGTCTCTCCATCTTCCTCCCTCTGTCTCTGTCTCTTTCTGTCTCTCTCTCTCTCTCTCTCTCTCTCTGTCTCTCTCTGTGTGTCTCTCTCTCTGTCTCTCTCTCTGTGTCTCTCTCTCTGTCTCTGTCTCTCTGTCTCTCTGTCTCTCTCTGTCTCTCTGTCTCTCTCTCTGTCTCTCTGTCTCTCTTTTCTCTCTCTCTCTCTCTCTCTCTCTCTCTCTCTCTCTCTCTCTCACACACACACACACACACACACACACACACACACACACACACACTGGAAAGAGTGCTGGACTTGAAGTCAGGAAGACTTGAATTCAAATTCTGGCCCACAAACCTCATCATGTGAACGTCTAAGTCTGAGTTTTCTCGTCTATCAAATGCAGGTGACAAAAGCACTTACTTCACAGGATTGTAGTGATCAACAAATAAGATCGTATATGTAAAATACTATGTGAACCTTGAAGTACTATGTAATTTCTCACTATTATGTCCTCCACAAAGTCTTCCCTGATCTCCCCTCTGTAATAAACTCCTCCTCCTTTCACTTTACCAGCTATTTTTCATTTTGTACCCTTCTAATGCATGATCATATTATCTATGTATATGTCAGACCCTGTACTTGACAGTAAGCACCATAAACAGAAAGAAATCTTATTTGTCTTTGAGGCCCTTCCAGAACCTAACAGAGTGCTTTCTGCAGAGTCTACAATTAGCAGCTGTTAATTGAATAAATTGAATTATTAAGATAAGTGCTAACCCTACCAGATAACCTAATGTCCCAGACCAATTAAAGCTCATTTATTTTCAGAGACTCTTAAAGGGTGATGTTAAGGATAGTCATATAATGCACTGTAACAAACTGGTGAATAAAGAAATTTGGAAATGATTGAGCCCAAGTCACACTACATAGTCAGCTATGTGTTCTACCCCATTCAAAAAGCTGACCCTCAACATAGAATGTCTTATCCTTTGAAGTCCAGAATTTTACTGGAAAGAATGAAAAACTTAAAACTTCATTTCTTCATACAATATTTTATTTACTTAACATTGGGTCATTGTGACACATTGTCTTTATGGGCCACATTGCCTTCTAATGTGTTTTCCTATCATTAATGACTAATCTTCCTCTCTGATCTGAGTTGCCTGTAACTCCACTTATCGAAATTAGTGTTTTTTCCCCTTTTTATCTACCCATTCCTCCCTAGAAACATTGCATGGTTGTTTCTATTATTTTTCTTTTCTTTCTTTTTTTAATACTATATTAATCAAAGAAATCTATATTAAAGGGATACAACAAGCAAGGAGGAAGTTTAACAGCTTACAATTATTTTAAGAATGAATCCTAGTCCTACATGCCACCAGTAGAGAACTAAGCTTTCTCATCCTTAAGTCCATCCTTTTCCCTGATTGCTCTCTTCTTTAAAATATATATATATATTAGTTTTCAACATTCACTTCCATAAGATTTTGAGTTTCATATTTTCTCCCCCTCACTCTCCTTTCCCCTCACCAAGACAGCATGCAATCTGATATAGGCTCTACTTATATATTCATATTAAGCATATTTTCACATGATATAAAGAATTAGAACTTATGGAAGGAACTGTAATGGTAATGTGGATTTGAAGAGCTTCCCTGCTGTTTGTAATGGCAAGCAAACAAGTACTTAGATCTTTGTTTAAAGTTGGGCCTTGCCCTTGATTATATCAAGGCTTTGTTAAGAAACAGAACTTGTGAATTCCACAGTAGGAGGAACTTTCTAATGCAACAGGAAGGGGTGGGAGAGGGAAGAGCTAATGACCATAAGCTGAGAGCAATTAGTGTGGAGGCTGAGGATCTATTGTTAAGTGAGAGAGGAGCAGTTTTGCTTGAGGGAGTCTGTTTTGTTTTGAAGGCCTGATGGAGAGAAGGTTTGGGAAGGCTTCAGAATGTGGGTGGTTGCTGCATTGGTAATTTGTACCGACTTTGTGGTTACTGTAATGAATTTGGCTTTCCGGTTTGGGGATTTGGTTTTCTGGTATTTGAATAAATTCTTTGGTTCTCAACTCCATGTGGAGATCCTGTTACAGTTTGTGATTCACAACTACACCAGCATATTCATAGTCACTCTGGGCACTGTGAATATCACATTGGTATAACAGGAACCATGAGAAAAAAATAATCAAAGCAAAACAACAAGAGAAAAGGAGAACAAAGAGTATGCTTCCATCCTCATTCAGACTCCAAAGTTCTTTATCTGTATGTGGATAACATTTTCTATCATGAGTCTTTCAGAATTGTCTTGAATCCTTGCATTGCTGAGAAAAGCTAAGTCTATCCAAGTCAGTCATTGCACAATGTGGTTGTTACTGTGTATGATATTCTCCTGGGTCTGTTCATTTCATTCAGCAATCAGTTCATATAAGTCTTTCCAGGTTTTTCTGTCTGCTTACTCATCATTTCCTACAGCACAATAGCATTCCATTACATTCATATACCATGACTTGTTCGGCCATTCCCCAATTGATAAAGAGCTGATAGAGATATTTTTGTACATGTGGATCTTGTTCTCGTTATTATGATCTTTTTGGGGTACAGACTTAGTAGTGGTATTGCTAGGTCAAAATGTACATTTTATAGCCCTTTGAGCATGGTTCCAAATTGCTCTCCATAATCGTTGGATCATTTCACAACTCCACCAACAATGCATTAATGTTCCAGTTTTCCCATGTCTTCTCCAGCAATTATCATTTTCCTGTTTTGTCATGTTAGCCAATCTGATACCTCAGAGTTGTTTTGATTTGCATTTCTCTAATCAATAGTGATTTGAGCATTTTTATATGACTTTCTCTGAAAACAGCCTTTTCATATCCTTTCACCATTTATCAGTTGGGGAATTACTTGTATTTTTTTTTTTTTTGCTTTTTGGAGGGCAATTGGGGTTAAGTAACTTGCCCAAGGTTACATGGCTAGGTTTTTTTTTTGTTTGTTTGTGTGTGCGTTAAGTGTCTGAGGTCGGATCTGAACTCAGGTTCTTCTGACTCCAGGACCAACACTCTACTCACTGCGCCACCTAGCCCCTCCAATTACTTGTAGTCTTATAAATTTAATTCAGTTCTCTGCATATTTTAGAAATTATGCCTTATTAGAGATGCTGGTTGTAAAAATTCTTTCCCAGTTTTCTGCTTGCCTCCTAACCTTGCTTCCATTGGCTTTGTTTGCGCAAAACTTCAGTTTAATGTATTCAAAATTATCCACTTTGCATTTCAGAATATTCTCTCTAAGCTGTTTGATCATAAATTCTTTCATTCTCCATAGATCTGACAGGTAAACTATTCCTCGCTCTCCCTGTTTGTTTATAGTATCAGTCTTTATATCCAAATTGCATACCCATTTTGACTGTATTTCAGCATTTTGTATAAAATGTTGATCTGTGTTTGTGCCTAGTTTCTATCATACTCTTTTCCAGTTTTCCCAGCAGTTTTTATCGAATAGTGAGTTCTTATCCCAGAATCTGGAATCTTTGGGTTTATCAAAAAGATTACTATAGTCATTGACTACTGTGTCTTATGTACCTAACCTATGCCACTGATCCACCTCTCTATTTCTTAGCCAGGGCCAAGTGGTTTTGATGATTGCTACTTTATAATACAATTTAAGATCTGATATGGCTACCCTCCTTTGCATTTCTTTTCATCAATTTCCTTGCTCTTCTTGATCTTTTGTTCTTCCAACTGAATTTTGTTGTTGTTATTATTATTATTATTATTATTATTATTATTATTATTATTTTAAGCAATTGGGGTTAAGTAACTTGCTCGAGGTTACATGGCTAGTCATTATTTATGTGTGGGTGCTCATTTTCTGAGGCCGGATTCGATCTCGGGTCATCCCAACTCTGAGGCCAGCACTCTTACTCACTGCACCACCTAGCTGCCCCTTGTTATTATTTTTTACTAGCTCGATAAAATAATTTTCAGTATGGCACTGAATAAGTAAATTAATTTAAGGAAGTTTAAAAGCTTGCAATTATTTTAAGAATGAATCCTAGGGGCAGCTAGGTGGTGCAGTAACACACAAAGTAGCTGTGTGATCTTGGGCAAGTCACTTAACCCCAATTACCCTTAAAAAAAAAAAAAGAATGAATCCTAGTCCTACATGCCACCAGTAGAGAACTAGGGTTTATCATCCTTAAGTCCATCCTTTCTCTTATTTCTAAAAGTAGCATTTCTCACACCGTGTTGAATAACAATGTAATAATGGACATACTTGTTTTACCCCCAATCATATTGGAAATGCTTCTAACTTACGCACATTGCATAAAATGCTTGTTGATGGTTTAAGGTAGATGCTACTTATCATTTTAAGGAAGGCTCCAATTATTCTTATGCTTACCACTGTTTTTAATAGGAAAGGATATTGTATTTTGTCAAAGGCTTTTCCTGCATCTTTTGATATAATCATATGATTTCTATTACTTTTGTTGTTGATATGGTCAATTATGCTGACAGTTTTCCTAATATTAAACCAGCCCTTCATGGCTGATATAAATCCTACCTCATCATAGTGTATTATTCTCATGGAAAGTTCCTGTAATCTTTTTATTAATATTTTATTCAAATTTTTGCATCTATATTCATTAGGGAAATTGGTATATAATTCTTTCTCTGCTTTGGCTCTTCCCAGTTTGGGTGTCAGTACCATATTTGTATCATAAAAAGAACTTGGTAGCACTCCTTCACCCATTTTCCCAAATAGTCTATGTAGTATTGGAATTAATTGTTCCATAAATGTTTGATAGAATTCACTTGTAAATTCATCAGGCCCTAGAGATTTTTTTCAAGGGAGTTCATTGATGACTTGTTCAATTTCTTTTTCTGAAATGGGATTATTTATAAATTTTATTTCATCTTCTGTTAACCTGGGCAATTTATATTTTTGTAAATATTCATCCTTTTCACTAAGATTGTCAAATTTATTGGCATACAGTTGGGCAAAAAGGCTCCTAACTAGTCTTTTAGTTTCCTCTTTATTGGTGGTAAATTCACCCTTTTCATTTTTGAAACTGGTCATTTGAATTTCTTCTTTTTTAAAATCATATTAACCAAAGTTTATGTGTTTTATTTTTTTATAAAACCACCCCCTAGCTTTACTAGTTAAATAGTTTTCTTGATTTCAATTTTATTCATCTCACCTTTTTTTTTCAGTATTTCTAATTTGGTATTTAATTGGGAATTTTTAATTTTTTCTTTTTCCAACTTTTTTACTTCCATATCCAATTCATAGATCTCTTCTCTTTCTGTTTCATTCATGTAAGCATTGAGAGATATAAAACTTCCCCTACAAAACATTTTGGCATTATCCCATAAGTTCTGGTATGTTATTGTCATTCTCTTGGATAACGTTATTAATTGTTTCTATGATTTGTTGTTTGACCCACTCACTCTTTAGGATTAGATTATTTAGTTTCCAATTAATTTTTATTCTGTCTTTCCATAATCCTTTGCTACATGTAAATTTTATTGCATTATGATCTGAAAAGGATGTATTTTAATATTTCTCCCTTTGTGCATTGGATTGTGAGGTTTTATGCCCTAATACATGGTCAATTTTTGTATAGGTGTCATGTACCACTGAGAAAAATGTATATTCCTTTCTATTCCCACTCAATTTTCTGTAGAGGTCTACCATATATAACTTTTCTAAAATCTATTCACCTCTTTAACTTCTTTCTTGTTTATTTTGTGGTTAGATTTATCTAGTTCGGGGAGGGAGAGGTTGAAGTCCCCCACTAGTATAGTATTGCTATTTCTTCCTGTGACTCCCATAACTTCTCTTCTAAGAATCTGGATTCTATACCATTTGGTGGATGTATGTTCAGTTGTGATATTGCTTCATTGTCTATGGTGCCTTTTAGTAAGATATTATAGTGTCCTTCCTTATCTCCTTTAACTAGATCTATTTTTTTTTGCTTTGTCTGAGATCAGGATTGCTACCCTTGCTCTTTTTTTTTTTTTACTTCAGCTGAATTATAATATATTCTACTCCAGCCTTTTACCTTTACCCTGTGTGTATCCTTCTCTTTCAACTGTGTTTCTTGTAAACAACAGATTGTAGGATTATGTTTTTTAATCCATTCTGCTATCTGCTTCCATTTTATGGAAGAGTTCATCCCATTCACATTCACAGTTATGATTACTATATGTGTCTTTCTCTCCATCCTATCCACTGCCCTCCATTTATGCTTTTATTTCTCCTTTCTCCCTTTTCCTCCTCACTAGATGATTGATCTTTTCTTGAGATATTGTCTCAGACAAGTCTTCTTCTAGAACTCTCAGGTCTGTATATGGGTACCTAGTAAGGGGGAAGGCAATTCTCTTTTATTGTAAATGTAGTCTGGTCTATCTTCATGGGCTTCACACCTATAATTTTTTCACCCCAGGTACAGTGGTTATATACGATGCAGATATCAACATTGTCCTCCAGTGAGAAAGGCTCTTCTCTCTCTGATCACTCAGACTTTCACCCCTACTCCCACCTCAGCAAATCTTTAGGCCTTTGCCTCTTTTGCCTTCCTTCTAGATATCTCAGTACTTCTCCCTCTTCACCTCACCTTCCTCTACTTCTTCCTCTCTCTCTCTCTCTCTCTCTCTCTCTCTCTCTCTCTCTCTCTCTCTCTCTCTCTCTCTCTTTTTTCCCTTCTCCTCTTCCCCTCTCCATTCACCCTTTCCATTCTCTTTCTACTTGGTCTGCCCCAAGCAAAATTCCATGATTTGTTGTGGCTGTCTCTGCTTTGGTTTCCTCTTCAAAATAATAATTTAGACTAGGAGTTTTTAATTTTTGTGGGTGTGTCATAGACCCCTTTAGCAATATGGTGAATCATATGGCCCTTCCTAGAATAACAGTTTTGCTTTGTTTGTTTTTTGGAGGGGGAGGGCAGGGCAATTGGGGTTAAGTGACTTGCCCAAGGTCAGATGGCTAATAAGTTGTAAGTGTCAGCTGGAAGCATACACTTTTGAAAAAGGACAGGCTCAAAGTAGAGAATAGAACAAGTGGGAGGTGGAATGGGAGGGAAGGAAATATAGCCAGTCTTGTACAATATATCTACTATGGTAATGTTTTGCATAGCTACATATGTACAACTTATACTGAATTGCTTATCTTCCAGGTAAGGGTGGGTGACAAGGGAGGAAGGAAATGAATGTGGAATTCAAAGTTTTAAAATCAAATGTTTAAAATATATATATATGTATACACACACACACACACACACACACACACACACACACACACACACATATATATATATACTATTGTTAATACTATTTTACATGTAATTTGGAAATAAGATGTTCAGGCACTGGGGCATAGAGATCCACCATGCCTTACTGGAAAAGTTGAAGGGGGTATGGGAGGAGATATGGGAGAGAGCAGATTGGAGCAGGGGATATTATGTGGGACCACTATTTTGGGGCAGTGGGTAGGGGGAAAACAGAGGGAAAAAAACTCAAAATCTGGTGGAAATGAATGATGTAAACCAGAAGTTAATAAAGCATTTGAAAAAAAAATAAGTTTTAAGTGTCTCTGAATTTGAACTCAGGTCCTCCTGACTCCAAGGTCAGTACTCTATTCACTGAGCCACCTAGCCTCCCCAAATAACAATTTTTAATATGTATAATTACAAAGGAAATAAATAATACTGAAATAAAACTGTGATATTTCCCTGTCTTAGATCATATCCTCCCTGAAATCTATACTCAGACCCCTTGAGGGTCCATATGCCGCAACACTAGCTGCCCTTGGATCCCTTGGTGAGCTTGGCTTTCCCAAGAGGTTCTTCCCATACTAAAAATATGGTTTTGTTCTAATCCTGCAACCTCTGATGGCCCCTTCTAGCTTTTTCTCAGTGGCCCAGCAGTGAGTACAAACTCCTCTTTTGGTCAATAGACATTTGACATGTGCCTGCTTTTATACTATTGGCTCAATCCACTTTAAAGTTCCCAGCATGCTGCACACAGCTTATGCTCTCTCCCTTTCCAGAGGAGTGGTTTTACAATGAAAAAGAAAAAAAAATCATAGTACACATGAAATGAACATTGTCCCCTTCCAAAGAAGGCAAAGACTGATATAACATGCATTCTTTGTTTGGTACTCCAAGTGCCTTTAGCTTCTCCTCAAGAAAAAACTTCCCCATAGTTGTTATATAATAATCAAGCACTTAACAAATTTTTCTGCACTATGGGTAATAAGAAATATGGGGGAGAGATGCTTGAGAAGGTAATCAGGGAAAAGAAATCAAAAGGAACTTATCAAAGTTGAACTATTTACATTCCTACATGGAAAACCAATAACTGTGTCTGATGAAACCTTTCTCGTTATGAAAATAATTGAAGAAGGGTATATGGACATATGAATACATATGTGAATGTGTGTATATATGTTTATAGGTATACATGGATAGAGGGCACAGGTTGAATTTGGTGGGAAGGGATGATACTTAAGGGGTGAAGTTAAGAGGTGAGAGAGGAAAGTGACAAGAAGAGATGGGGGTGAGACAGGGTAGGGTAAACTATCTCATGTAGAAGAGGCAAGGGGAAGAAGTTGCAGGGGAGGGGAAGAACAGGAAGGCAAAAAGGCAAAACCCTATTCTCATTGAATTTGGCTCAGGGAGAGAATCACATAAATACTAAATGGGATATCTCACCCTGCAGGAGAGTAGGGGAAAGGGGGATGAAAGGGGGGATGATGGAAGGGCGGGCATTCTGGGGGAATGGGGTGGTTGGAAGTACCCACTTTCGAAGAGGGACAGGATCAAAGTAGGGAATGGACCAGGTGGGAGGTGAGATGGGTGGAAGGGAAACATAAGCAGTCTTCTACAGTTTATCTACCATGGTAATGTTTTGCATAGCTATACATGTACAAGACATACTGAATTGCTTATCTTCCCAGATGGAATGGGTGACAAGGGAGGAAGGGAATGGATCTGAAATTCAAAGTTTTAAAATTAAATGTTTCAAATATAAAAAAAAAAGAAATATGGGGGGCAGGAACCTTTTCCAAAAAGGAAATTTGCCTCAAATTTTCTCTTAAAAGGCTGGAAATGTTTAATGAATGAATGATCAAAGTTTGACTCCAGAGGAGGGATAAAGAAATACACTTCCTTTTTCTCAGAAGCAGGAAAAATGTAGCAAATTTTGTCAGAAGTAATTTTATTTGTTGGTGTTGCTTAACAGTTCTCTATTGTTGGTGGTTGTGGTGGTGTATGTGTGTGTATGTGTATTTTGTGTAGAAATAAAAAAGTTAAAAAGGACAAAATAAAATAGTTACAATTATTCCAAGTCTAATCTTGATTATAATAGCCTAGAGGATTTTAACAGAGTTTTAAATCAAACAAGTTGCCAAGACATTTCCATCAAGTTTTATCTCCATTTTTTGGATATATTTTTTTGCCTTTTGTCATTTGTGGTATGATGAAAGGTCATGTTACAGTGGTCTATCTCTGCTTGGAAATTTCTGCAATTCCAAAACAATTCTGCTTATCAGAATATAAATATCAGATTTTATTATTCTCTCATTAAGGACAAGACTTTCAGACCTACTAGAAATAAAAAAAAAATCCCAGAACATCTTGGGAGAATGGATATCTTAGAATCTGATAAACATTTTCCAACCTTACAGATTCAACTGGATGTCTGAGACCACTTTTTGCGTAGACTTGAGTGGAAAAATAAGCCTCATCAGTAAAAATTACTTTTTTTCTCAGTCTTCAGTACTGAAATCTATGTATTGTCTATTACTAGTATTTTCCTTCATAGCAATGATAAGCAGCCACTAGTTCACTCTGAAGGTCTTTGTTTGTTTTCTGAGGATTAATTAGGCTGTTTTGCATCAGATATTTCTCAATTCTTGGTGGGAGGAGGTAGTTCTTTGTTTCTAAATGCACTTTTTTTCCTTTGCAATTTTTAGTGTGAAAGATCCTCTTATTGTGGGTTGGAATGATCCTTAGAATACTTGATTTCCTTGCACCAATAGTTGAGGTAATATCTTTAACAGTCATTGAAGTGTGCTCTTTAAGAGCTACAACTTTTACGCAGGTACTTGGAATGATATTCATTTTTTTATAAAACCACATAACTAAAATTACAACAAAATAAAGCAATGACATGGGCATTTTATACCAAAAAATTTAGCACTAAACTGACAGAGAACTTGCTAAAATAAGGAAGCCAGCTCAATGCAATTACATCATTGAGCCTAGTTTCAGAGAAAGTATATGTTCATTGCTGTTAAAAAATTAAATTACATCAGAATTATTGCTTATCCCAGGTCATATATCACTGTAAAAGAGACGGTTCAATGGAGATAAATTGAGAAATAGTTGTGACATAAAAAAGGCAAAGTAATCAATAAATTTTAAATGAATAGTCTCTTGTAGGATAAAATGCTTAGCATCTTTGTAAAAGAGTTAAGGTCATTTCATTTTAAAGAATGAGCTGAAATTCTATTTAAACCTTCAGCAGCCTAGATATCCATTTATCTTTTATCTTGAATGGTTCCTACTCAAATTGCACATGGGAAGCTTTCACCAATCTAGGAATTAATTATCTTTTGAACAACAAATCCCTCTAGATTGGAGAATGTCAGAAGTTAATGAATTTAGAACAATGCCAAAGTGGTGGCCAAGTGACCAAAAGCAATATGTATTTCAGCTAGGTTGAATTTACTTATTCAAATTTAAATGTAGTCAGTATCGAATGCAGTTGATGTTATTATAAAGTATGCAGTGAAAGTATATGACCTATTGAAAAATCACAGGAGCTGATCCCTTACTTGTCCATTATACAAATTCATTAATTCAAAGAGATACTTAAACATTATCCTTTATTTAACATTCCACAGATGTTTGTAGCACGTTGGGTTACAGTTAATACCTAAGTCTATTTACCTAAGGCCCATCTTATTTAGTCATGAGAACACAGCTTTATTATGAATATTAAACCAAAATGTTATTAAATTATCTTGAAATGGTCATTTCTAGCCAACTTTGTTCAAAATCATTTCTAAAGATGATATCGTATCGCTACATCAATTTGTGAGGTCTTGGGGTGGGGGTGGGGGGGTTAAAAAGATATTTTGATTGTTAGAACCAAACATTTGTCTAGAACTGTTCCAGGATGAAATCAGAGTATTTTTTGTGTTCTCGATAGTATTTTCCTCAGAGCAAGGACGCAAAATTCTCGTGTTCCTTCCTTATCAGCATCAGGGAGCCCTTTATGGGACCAGCATAACGATTTGAAAGCCCAGAAAAGATAAAGTGGGGGGGGGAATATTGATAAATAACTGATTTCTTTGACTCATCAAAATAGAAAAAAGTAAACATCCCCCTTCCAAAATCTCCCCAATTATCCAGTGATCTTACTTGATCTTACAAACAGATCAAGTTAAACAGACATGTTCCCATGATTAAATTAGTGAACTGACTTTAAATATGTAAAAGCCTCTTAAACACATATACAAATAATCTGTAATATTTTCTACTTTCCCCCAACATTTCCATTTTTTTTAATGAAATGGAAAAGTACATGAATGAAGTTGGCATAACTCAAGTGCATTCTCTTGCCTCCAATCACTCCTCTCCCATACTCCCAAAGTCTATCAATTTAGAGATACATTTTCTCATTCATATATTCATGGAGTGTTCTACCTAACCCTCCAGCCCAATTTATGCATCATATTAGTCTCAATATAAGTTGTACTTTTCTCAAAAAATTGTTTTTTATAAATCTGGAGAATAGACTATAAGCAGTCATTCTTCAGTGAACAACACTGCTCTCAGAAGGGATTTAGATATACAATTAGGTTTTCTTCCTAGCCAGCAACTTTTTTTTAGCATTCTGTTATAAGCAAATGGCTAATGGTGCTATAATAGAATGAACCAGGGTGCTAACTAGACATTTTTGCTGGGGGAAGCACTTCAAAGCATGCCCAGGGCAATCAGTATTTGATTCCCTCAGTTGGGAGTGGATTGAAAAGACAAAACCCCCACAACAGCAAAGAGACCACCAATGAAAAATTTGCTTCCTTCCCAAGGAATCTGAGAATCATTAATCTGGAAAGGACGTCAGAGGCAAGATTGTACATTCTACTCATCTTAAAGATGGTTAAACTGAGAACTAAGAAGGTTAAGGAACTTGCTCAAAGCTCCACACAAGTAAGACTAGAATCTAGGTCTTCTGACTCCAAAGCCAATGCTCCTTCTCCAACACACACACACACACACACACACACAAACTAATTATACATGTGTGCATGCTCATATGTGTAACATGCCTATATATGTGTATGTGTAAATATGTGTGACTAAATATATACATATGTATATGTATGATTACATGTATGTGTGCATGCATATATACACACATATATGTATATATGTGTGTATGAAGGAAGGACAAGCACCTCCGAGGTGAAGGCTTGCTAAGCCCTTTTCAGCACTGCTTATCTGCCTTTGATGTCCTCTTTCATCTTACTCTTACATGTGACTCCAAGAAACTGTAGCATGCATAGCAGCCACTCCTGGTAAACCATCGCAGTAGATGGGCTTAACCAGGTTGAAAGTAACCAATAGACCTCAAATTATTAATGAGTTGGGGGAAATCTACCCCAAGCACGTGAAGACATTATCCGGTGGAATGGATGGATAAGAACAATTTGTTCCAATGGCCATGAAGGTAGTGAAAGCAGGAGCTGTGAAATGCTTGGAGCTTGGTCAGACATAAAAACGCCAAGATCATCCACTGCATCCCAGGCCATCCACAGTCATCTTGTCTTTTGTCTTGCAACTGAATTGCAATGATTGTAGAAGAGAGAGTGAGACTGACAACTTTGTGCAACTCTGCCTCACTTAAATGCAATTCATGTGCAAGTCATGACCCCATGATATCATCGGTTCTCTTCAAAAACAAAGGATGGACAACAAGTTATTCTTTTTTTTTTAAAGCAATTGGGGTTAAGTAACTTGCTCAAGGTTACATGGTCATTTATTTTTGAGTGGGTGTTAAATATCTGAGGCCAGAACCGATCCCGGGTCCTCCCAACTACAGGGCCAGTGCTCTTACTCACTGCACCACCTAGCTGTCCCAACAACAAGTTATTCTTGATAATTATTTGCTAAGGTCAAATTTTTCTTCACATTTGGTATTCAAGAAATCTGATTACCAGAAGTAGGGGTTGGGGATGGGGGAGGAAGAATTCCTACAGAAAGCAGATGTGTTTGGAGAGGAATCTGAAAGAAACCTTGAGGCTAATCCTCCGCAATTATTCCAGGTATAACATTAGAGATGGGATGACATAATCTAATATCTTCCTTTTACAAAGGAAAAAGTGAGGTCCCATAGAGAAGAGACATGCCCAGGATTAGAGAGAAAGGCTTATTCAAGTCTTACGCAAATTGAGGCTGAACTGAGTTGGCATCAAATGGAACTCACATCTCAGATGTCAGACTCTTAGAACCAGAAGAGCCTTTAGATAGTGCCATGTCCAACTCTCTCATTTAGACATCAGAATTAGTGCTCAGAATTGGTTTCAAATCCAATTATTTTTAGTCCTAAACCAGTACATTTCAACCAGATTATTGAAACTTGATTCCCTCCAAAGGTCCATATGGAAATAGTAGAAAATCCCTTCTAGACCTAGACTCTCTGGTTTCGGGACTCAGGACAAGAAACTAAACATGGAAGGTGTCTTCCAACTGCAACCCATTTTCCACTCTCATTACAAACCACTAATACCACTACCTCCATCACTCGCATGTATGCTCACTGGGGAAGTTTTCATAGCCTGAGACGTTGAATCTTTCAGGAAAATAAAAGTCCTGGGATGGGAGAGGCAGAGAGAAGGAATGACCTTCCCTCAAGCTCTCAGGTGATGAATCTTTTCCCTGCACCTTTCCCTCTGACCACTACCCCCAATCCTTTACTGAGGCAGACCATTGTGAGAGGCCTCAAAAATTCTTAGACCTGTAGAAGCATTTTCCCTTCATCTCTGCAGCCTTGAACCTGAATAGAACCAGGATCTCTTGAAGAAAACCCCACCTCCTTTCACAGTGTAGCCTACCACATTTTCAACCAAGTTCTCCTTTGCAAACCCATGTTCTATGGAAGTTTGAGAAGCAAAGTAAATCAAAGATTAGGAGGAAAATCAAAATATCCCAGGGTTCCAGAAGCAAAAGTACTGTATGATGGGGGAAGGAAGGGGAAGAGAGAGAGAGAAAATATTTCCCTCTTGTAATATGAGGAAATTAATTTTAGTTGATTGAAATGTGTCCATTCCAATGAAAATGCACAATCATGCCTATACTCATCTTTTACCCAATTCTTGTTCAATGACAACCAAAAAAAAGGAGTTTGACCTCTTTCAGACTCCGGAGATTAAGGACAAATGAGCATATTAGAAGGTCTGTCTGTCTTGCCCTGAAACACACACATACACACACACACACACACACACACACACACAACTCCTAATCACAAGTATGCCTTATGATTATTTGTAAATTCAAGTATGACTTTTTTCTTCCCTTACATATTTTAAGTTACCTATGTAAAGTAATCCGAAAACTCCATGGAGGAACTCATTTCACTGGGTCAATCAATGCTTTTCCTTGCCTTGGCTTATTACTATGACTGTAAAGGGTCTGTTTCTGATGAAATCCGAATTATAAAAAGTGAGTTTTCTTTTTTCAATGCCAGGAAAGTACAGCAGGGATGAAAGCATTGTGTCCCTTACCTTGCCTTGCACTATATCTAATGGTATCTTCCTTCTCAATCAATAAACAATCAAGGGATATGAACAAGCAGTTTTAAGAAGCAGCAATCAAAACTATCAACAGTCACATAAAAATAATGCTCTGAATCTTTAATATGCAAATTGAACAACTTTGAGGTACTTCATACTTATCAGATGGACTAAGATGACAGAAAAGGAAATTGACAATACTGGAGGGGATATAAGAAAACAGAAATATTAATGCACTGTTAGTAGAACTGTGGACTGGTCCAACCATTGTGAAAAGCAATTTGGAACTATCCCCCAAAAGTTATTAAACTGTGTATACTCTTTGATCCAGAAATGCTGCTACTAGGTCTATGCCTCAAAGAAATAAAAGGAAAAGTAAAGTATCTATATATTCAAAAAATAATTGTAGCAGTTCTTTTTGTGGTGGCAAAGAATTGTTACCTGAGAGGAAGCCCATCAATTGAGGAATAGCTAAACAAATTGTGGTATGTGATTGTGATGGAATATTATTGTGCTATAAGAAATGATGAAGTGAATAGTTTATAAAAAAAAAAACAACTGGGAAGACTTATATGAACTGATACAAAGTGAAATGAGCAGCACCAGAGCAATTGAAATAATAAAAGCCATAATGTAAAGACAATCAAAAATAAAAGATTTAGTAACTGATCAACAAAATAACTCTCCACAGTCCAGAGGACTCAGAATGAAAAATGCATCTATCTCCAAATACAGAAGTGATGGACTAGGAATGCAGATTGAAGCATACTTTTTGTCTTTTTTTTTTTCCCCAGAGAACACAACTGATGTGAACATTTGCTTTGCATGACTTCATACTTATAAAGAGTTTTGTGTTTTTTGCCTTCTCAGTGGGTGGGGGGGGAAGAGAATTTAGAACTGAAAACAAAATAAATTTGTATGAAAAAAATAAAATTTACTTCACACTTCCCAACTACTACAACCCAGTTCTCCTCAGGGGAATAGTAAGTCACTTGTCCTCCTACTGACCCCCCTGCACAAGATGAAACATTCTATAAAATCAGAATACTATTGTTAGCATTGAAGGTGATTGAGAACACTGGGCTTCCCTTGCACTCCTATACTGGGTCAGAATGTGGGCATTCCAGCCTCTGCTTCTAAATGAGGAATCCAAACAGGTAATCTAACTACTCTTCCAACTGAACCCTCTCCCCTACCCCCCATTCTCCACATCCTGTCATAGCTTCACTCCAACCCAACACCAAGTTCTTAGCATACCTTTTTCTCAGAGATATATAATCTCTAGTCAATCAATTCTATCTTGGGGCAAATTTCTTTACCCTTGAGTAATTCTCTGCCCTAGGATAAAACCCAAGTGGCCCCTTACATGTTAGGTCTCTGGTCTTACTCTTAATCAACAATTAGACACCTTTGCTTCAGAGAGAGAAGGAGGGAAGATTTTTTTCAGGGAAATTTCTAGTAAAGTAGTAACACACCAACCTCTTAACATAATTATTTTAAAATAACCCTGCAACATTTTGGAATGTTTCAGGCATTCTGGAAAAGAAGATGGAATTAGATTATAAATAAAAACTATCTTGAGGTTCAGTTGGGTTTACCTTGATATCAAACCACACAAGCTCCCAAGAGGGATGCTATAATTATTTCCTCTCCCTCATCTAGCCAAGAAGAGAGGACCACAAAGCAAAGGTGTAAGCAGAAGTCCTATGTATCCTTATGTCTTTCCCAAGATTTCCAAAATAACCAAATCTCATGTAATTACTAATCCTTTTATTAGAGTATCTGTAGCCTTCTCCTTTATTCCCCCTGAGAGTTAGAGGCAAAATTAGACCTTGTAGATTATAGCCAGCTACCTTTTAAAGAGACAGGTCAATTTTGTAACAGAAAAGTCCATTCTTTACCAGAAGACAAGTTATATTCTTTACTGCTGTTCTCTTTTATTTTCTTTTTTACTTTTTTTTGGAAGGGGTAGGTAGGGCAATTGGGGTTAAGTGACTTGCCCAAGGTCACAGGGCTAGTTTTGTGTTAAATGTCTGAGGCTGGATTTGAACTCAGTCCTCCTGACTCCAGGGCTTGTGCTCTATTCACTGCACCACCTAGCCACCCCAGCTGTTCTCTTTTCTGAGAGCTTGTTGTAACAAGAATTTCAAGTTGAGACCATTAATCAATTTAAATGGAGTTTATTAACCCTGCGACTGCCAGGGGTCATGTACCCAAATCAGGCAGCCCCAAGACATAAACACTCAGGATTTATATAGACCAAAATCACAACACAAAGGTAGCTAGGGGAAACCACAACTTAGAGCAAGCCGGAAAATACAGAAGTCAAAGGATTCCATTGATTAATGACCTGTCAGTTACTCAAACAGTAAAATTCCCTTGATTGGTTCCTAGGTAAGGGTGAGGGGCTGTTGTGTTCTGTTTGGAGGGTTTTCGTGGCAGTTGGCAGGTCTTTCTGGCAGACTTGGGCAGGCCTGACTTGGCGGGTCTTTCTTGGTCTGCTTTGTTAGTGAGTTTCCTAGGGGACCAGGGGCACAGGTATATCTTCATGGGAAAGGGAGCTGGGAAGTATTCCTAAAATGGAGGTTACCACAAGCTAACCATTCTGTCTAGAGATATGTTGGGCAAGTGGCATATCATTATGCCCTGTCCCCTCCAAAAAAGCTAGAGGTGGAAGAGATTAATTGATGATGATGATGATTTTGCCAAAAATAATTAATTAAGCACAAAGGTTTTTTAAAAAGCCAGTTAGATGGTGCCCAGTGGATAGAATGCTGGGCCTGGAGTGGAGATGACCTAAGTTCAAAGTGTTCCTCAGACACTTACTAGCTATGTAACTCTGGTCAAGTCACTTAACCTCTATTTTCCTTAGTTTCCTAAACTGTATAATGGTGGTACTAATAGCACCTATCCTCCAGAGCTGTTGCAACAATCAAAGAAGATATTACTGGAGAGTGCTTAGCACAGGGCCTGATGCATAGAAGGTGTGTATTAAACACTTATTTCCTGCCCTCCTTTTCTCATTTCAAAGAGAATTTCTTTTAGGGGTTATAGCCTATATTTATTCCATATTCAGACCAATTCAATATATTTTGATCTTAAGTTTCTATGACTGATGTCACTGGCAGTTAGGGACTACTAACATTAATTGTTAAGAGGTAAAATCACAGCATAAAATAACTGCTTTAAAGTTACAGGCTATTTCATAAGCACATATCTGAGCTGTTTTGCAACAATCAGGGTTAAGTGGCTTGTCCAGGGTCACATAACTGGTAAGTATCTGAGGCCAGATTTGAACTCAGGTTTTCCTGACTCCAGGACTGGTGCTCTGTCCACAGCACCACCTCTCTGCCACCTCTTCCCCTTGCTTATTTTTAAAATATATTTTATTTTTGGAAATAACCTGTAATTATATTGGGATAAATAACTATAGTTAACCAATAAAATTTGTAAGTAAGAAACCTTCTTCTACCAATGCAGATCAGCAATTGCTCAACAGCTTACAGGATTAGAAAGTTTCCTGGTACAATGAGGAACACAGGGTCCTACAACTAATATGGGTCAGAATCAGGACTTGAACTATGCTCTTTCTGATCCTGAGGCTTGTTCTATTTCTACTGCACCTCCCCAGTTTATAAGAGCTATGAATAATAAAAAAAAAATATAACATGGCATCCAGGAAGTTCTAAATAAAGGATATCCTTTCAGTAAATGCAATCCTTGTCTGCTCCAGGGAATGATGTATTTTAAATTCTTTCCTTAAGAAATGAATCATCATATCTTGCCAATACTCTTGCAAATATTTCACCAGCTGTGGAAGTTTTAGACCATCAAAAACTGATCTCCTACCAGTTTTATTATTGTAGTATATCTTTTCAAAATTGAGTTTACATTTATTCAAGCAAGATGCCAATGTCCTAGTCCACAAAAGGACCTGAATTGAACTTTCAATTTTGCTTATTTCAATTGCAGTTATATATAAGCTAGAGCACATACACATGTATGTGTATCCATGTGTATATCTATAATGTGCATATATAGCATGTATATACACACATATATAAACCTAAGTATTTACATACATAGACACACATACATAATATACATATATGCATACATAATGGATAACATTTATATAGTACTTACTATGCACCAGGCACTTTAACAAATTTTATTTCATTTGATCCTCATAACAACCCTGGGAGGTGGGGAGTAGATGTTGTTATTATTCCCATTTGAAAGATGAAGAAACTGAGGCAAACAGAGGTTAAGTGACTTAGTAATCTGCCCAGAGTCATACAACTAGTAAGTATCTGAAGCCAAATTTAACTCTGCTGTGCCATCTAGCTAACTAAGGAGAGAAAGAGAGGAAAAACAGAGACAGACAGAGACAGTGAAGTGTGTCTGTATGTATTTCAAAATTATCCAGTTGGCCCCTAAAGCTATACTGAATGGAGACCTATAACTGGGGAAAAGAAAGAATCTAGACTTTGCCATCTCCAGCTCTTACAATGAATAATTCAGAAGTCTGAGACAAGGCAGAGTAAAGAACTCTTGATGACAGAAGAGTTAGTTGTTTTCAGTGCTGTTTGAATGACCACACCCAAAGACTACTCAATCATTAAGCATTCAATTAACTTGAGCTGGGGATTGCTAATGGAGGAAGGTCCCTGGCACTGTATTGTCCTGCCCTGGGCCTAGCATTTTTATCAGTACTATAGAAGGTATATAAGTTATAATAATAACTGAATTTTCAGGTGACTCAACCATAGAAGGCATAGCTACCACACTTGCTGACAAAGTCAGGATCCAAAGGCTCTTGATAGCATAGAATGTTGGGTTTAAATCTAAGAAGACAAAACATATATATATACACATAAACAAAATATATAAAATGTTTTACCCTTAGCATCAAAAAAGCATTTTCATATGACAAAATAGACTGGAAAACAAGAGGGAGAAGGGTGGTGTATTGAGAAGAAAACCATCTCTGGAGTCAGAGAGTCTTGGTTCAAATCCTAGCTCTGTGAAGCTGGTTAAGTCAATTGACTTTCCTAATTGACTGACTAATAAGGAGTAGAAATGAGGGACAGGGATGTAGGAAACCTAAACTTAATTCTGCCAATCCAGCAAAAAGCTAGAGGTGTCGGTGGTTAATGTCCAGTCTCTGGATTTATTACCCTTTATAATTACCATGCATCCTGAGGGGGCTAGGGCCATAGCAGTCGAACTTGTTTTCAATATGTATGTATATATGTATATTCATATGCCCACATAATACATAGTGTATTGATTCCTCTCTTTGCATTAGAAATATTACAAGGAATTTGGAAACAAACACACTTACATATACACATATTTCAGATTCTCTAGAATCCCAAAGTCTGCCAAACAGAATACTACACAGACATAGTAAGCAGAGTAAATGTCCCCTGTATGCATGCGAATTATATATTCTCTTTAGAGGGACCACCTAGGGGATGTGAGAAGTATGTAGGTTAGAAAGTGCCAGAGGGATGTGATGAGAAGCTTACCAAGGGCTAAATCGTGGAAAGGGATGAAGGCAGTGGGGATGGATGGGCAGAAGGATGGAGGGCTAAAATTTGTTGACCAAAATGGTATAAAACCTGGTTGGCGTTGGATAGGGATTCAGAAAGGAAAGATATGAACAGTGACTGATAGTCAAGTAGCTACAGACACTTCCCCACAAAATACTAGTAAACTGTTCTTACTGATTTCTCCCTTATCCTACACCTAGTCCCCTCTGAGTCATTGCAGTTTAATTCAAACTTGGGCCATTGCTATCCCAGGATGCAACCTAAGGAATTGTTATAAGGGATGGTGATCAAATTGCTCTAATTATGCAAAGTATTACTATAACTATTATTTGTAATAACATTTTACATACACTCTTTTCACTTTACATATTGTGTGCATTCCTGCTTCTTAGAATCCCTAATTTCCTTCAAAACTCAGTTTAAATGCAAGTTTCTACATGGAGCCTTTTCCTTATCCCTATCACCTATATATATATGTATATATACACATATATGTATATATATGTATGTATATGTATATACATATTAAGTGTGTATGTATGTGTGTATATGCACATATGTGTGTATACATACACATATAAATATATACAGGTTGTCTCCCTAACTAAATGTAAGAGCCTGGAAAGCAGGGGTGGTTTCATTTCTGTCTTTGTATCTTTAGTTCTCAAGACAGTATTTTGCACATAGTAGGAACTCTAATAAATACTTGTTCTTGATTGATTGTCCTCACTAAGTGGGGGAGTTCAAGAATGTTTCCAAAAAGTGACAAGAGTCTTTTCTTCTTTGTGGAGCTCTAGGAGGTTGGTCTTCAGCACACCTTAGACTTGGATTTATCTCCTGCTTCTAAAAAACGATTGATGTCACTCTGATTTTGACAACATCTCATTCTAAGACATCTTTACACCTGTATCTCTCATCTGATGACCTCCCTGGCTTTGCCATGACCTTTTTCTTCTAGCACATTTCAGTCTGGGGCATGTGCACCCTGTTCTAATTCCTTTTTTTATTTCAAAAAACCTTAGTCACAAGCCCTAAGCTAGAAATCTTGTCATAACCCATGCCCTACAATTTTCACATTTCTCTTGTTGCTAATGTTTCTTATCACTATCTCTGTGATACGGAATGAAAATATTCTTTCCTTGACCCTCAAGGGTACTGAAGTTTTAATTTTTTCTCATGTCAACTCTTGCATTTTCTCCATATGGGGAGGAAATTCCTTCTAAATCCTTCTTGTATACTGCCAGGCAATCAGGCTTCCCCCAAAGAATAATAAATTCATGTCACTGTCTTTAAACTCAACCACTTTCAAGAATCAATTGAAAGAGTGCAGCTAGGGGGTGCAGTGAAAAGAGCACCTGCTCTGAAGTAAGGAGGATCTTAGTTCAAATCCAGCCTTAGACACTTGACACTTAACTAGCTCTGTGACCTCGGACAAGTCACTTAACTCCAAATGCCTTGCCTTTTCCCCTCAAAAAGCAAAAAACAAAAGAAAACAAAAAAACAAAAGAATCAGTTGAAAGTTCTAATTTTTTTTTGAAAGCACAGAAATGTTCTCCTCATTGATCCCCAACAATTTTACTTTGGGTGAAGCTCTATGAGGTTTTTGAAGCTTTATGAGACCCCAAGAGGAAAGGTAGATAGAGCACTCGACTTAGAGCCAGAAAAACCTGAATGTGAATCCTTTCTTAGCCACTTATTAGTTTCATGGTCCTAGGTGACATACTTAACTTCTCAATCTCGATGATCTCATCTATAATATAAGGGTAATAATAGCACTTAGTTGACAAGGTTGTTGTGAGAATCAAATAAAATAATATATATAAATCACTTTATAAATCTTAAAATGATATAAGATGCTTAGCTATTATTATAATTGTTAGCTAGGTTCCCATTTGAAGGGTAACTTGGATAATTAAAACAATTATTCAAATGATCCTGGCTTGAGCATAAGAAAAGCGAAAAGTTGGAGTGGTGGGGGTGGGGGTGGGAAGGACATTAGAATGGTTTTCTCCACCAAACTAGACCATACCTCCACACAACCAACCCTTCCTTTGGTCTAGAAGGGAACAGTAATAAGGAAGCTAAAGGAAAACAAATGGGCAAAATAGATACCGCAAAGTAGGAGAAGGATTCAAAGTGGAAGAAACAAAAAATAGTTAAATAGAATGTTAGAGCTAAAAGATACAAAGGTTCACAGAGGTGACCAACATCATAGTCAAGTGCTATAGTGCTTGAAGATGTCAAATATTCTAACACCCAGAATGCTCTGATGCTGGTAAACAATAATGAGGGGAAGAAGAAGAAAGGAATTTAGTTACATATAAAAAGAAGAATGAAGAAGAAAGTGTTAACTGCAATCAGAGGAAATGGGTTTAATTTCACCTCTAACACTTACAAACTGTGTGACCTTGGTCAAGCCACTAAACCTTCCTGGGCCTCAGTTTACTCATCTTTTAAATAAGGCAATTGAAGCAGATGGCCTCTGATGTCCCTTCTATGATCCCATAATTTTTTAAAGAGTCACTTAGAAGTGAAGTAAAAATGGACCTACTTCCTTCTGATCACATCTGCAATGTTATACTTAGTTTTGGGAACTATGCTTGAGTAAAGGCATGGATATGCTACAGAGCTTCCAGGAAGGACAGTCAGGATGGTTACTATTCCAGTTTCCTTTATCCTTTTCTCTATTGTGCATAAAGCACACTATGACCCCTGCTTGGAGGAAGATGAGATTATGATAGAATACTGTGGAGGGAAGGTGCCCAGTTTTTACTTTGCACTCATTTTCTCTGCCAAGGAAAATACCTATGAATCAGAAATGATTTGGGAAAATTTCTAATAGCAACCTGGGACCCAAAGTATTTCAATAGATAACAGAGTGATAAGTTGCCTGTGTTGAGCTCACACCACTAGATCCAGACAAACTGTGTACCCCAAGGACTGTGAAGATGTGATTGCTGAGTTACTTCCAGTGATCTTTGACAAGTCAGAAAAAAACAAGGGACATGCCACTATAATGAGAAGAAGTTCTACTATCTCAATAAGATAAGTTGTCAACTTAGCATAAAAGGTTCTGGTTTTTTAAGCTTCTATTTTGTGATTGAGCTTTTTTGAGTAAGTTGGTTTTTTATATGTTTCCAATATTAAGCTAAGCACTAATGTACTTAGTGCTTATGAGTACTCCTGATGTAGTAAGCAAGATGTGTATATTCTGAAACAAGATAGTCATAATGAATAATTTATGTCAATTAGTTTGTAGTACATTTGCCAAAAAACTTATTTAAAATTTTCACAAATATTTATTAGTGATGTCAGTGATGTTGTCCTATGCTTTCTTTGTTTTATATTGCCCTCATAGACATCAGATCCATATTTGTGTTATGAAAAGGGTATGTGGACCCTTCATAAGACAGACTAGTAATGAGAAAATATTTTAAACAGCTTTACCAATGATGTTACCAATAACATTAAGTGGTAAACCATTTAGAAATACTTATAGCTAAAAATATTTTTAAAACCCTTTTTGAGATTCCAACCACCCCCGAGTGTGAAGAATTATCTTCTGTGTTCCCCCAACTTAAGACTTGAGCAAGTCCACGTTGGCTTGAGAGTGGTACTTACTGATTGATGTAGATTCTGGAGACTTGCCAGATGACCACTTCAAAGAGATAAATGGCATCTGGCTGGGCAGAGAAATAATCTTGTTGAATGGAAAATGGAAAAAAAAATCCTCTGATTGGAGCCTCTGATTGGTAGCTTAATGGGTTCTTAATGGGTATTATTTATATGGTTTGATTAATAAGGTTTGCTGGTATGATTAATAATCTCAATTAGCTTCATCATTAGTTCTATAAGGTTTGCTAAACAAGTCTTTATATTATCTGCAAATTAAGACACTAAACTTCCTACTTACTAATGTACATTGCCTTGATTTCCGTCTCTGTTGTATTGTTAGTACCATATCAATTAACGGTGAGAAGAAGGGAAGAGATCTCGCTTTCTATTTGATTTTATTTGGGAAAATCCTGATTTCTACTATTAAAAAAAAGCTCTTTGTCAGTTTTTACTCATATAGAAAAAGAAAACTCTTCTGTCTATTTTTAAGGTTTTTCCATATTAATATGCACTATATTTTAAAGTATGTCTTTTCTGCATCTATTTATACTAAATGTGTTTTGTTGCTTCTATGATTGCCTTGCTATTATTTTCCTAATTGTGAACCATCTTTGCATATGTAATATAACTTCAAGTTGGTCACAATGAATAATTTTATGTAAATTAATTTGTAATATATTTGCTAAAAATTATTTAAATTTTTCAGATTTATTAGTGGCATTGGCCTATACTTTCTCTGTTTTATATCCCCCTGGCATAGGCATCAGGCCTATATTTGTATTATAAAAGAGTAGAATGGCATAATAGAGAGAGGGAAGGATGACCATGAACCCAGGAAGACCTACAATTGGTTGCCACCTCTGATATATACTGGCTGTGTGACCCTGAGCTAGTCATTTAATCTTTGTGTTCTAGGCAGCATTTTGAGATGGTATGTTTGCCATCCTGCATTTGTTGGCAGAAGTTTCATCATCTGTGAGTTCCCTATAGCAGTGAAATCACAAGTCCAGTCCCTGATCCCTTTCCTTAAATATCTGGTAAAATTTATGTATAAATTTTTCTCTCCCTGGCCCCTCCTCACTTTGGTAATTTGTCTATGGCTTATTTTGTTTCTTTTTATGAGTTTGTGTTTAGTGTTTCTATTTCCTGTTTTCTTAATTTGGATATTTTATGTTTTAATAATATTCATCCATTTCTTTTAACCTATAATTTTTGCTGAAATACATTTGTTTTTAGAAGCTAATAATTCTTTTCATTTCCTTTCTATTTTTGTGAATCTATCTTATATATTTTTTTAATTTGGGCAATCTTATTTGCCTCTTTTTAAAATCACATTAGTCAGTAGCTTTTTGCTTCTATTAGTGTTTCCAGACAATATTACTTTGTTTTATCAGTTCAAAAGCCTGATATTTAAATTTTAAATGACCTCTGATTTTCAAGTTGTTTCTTTTGCACATGTTACACAGTTGTCAATTTATTATATTTCTATTCTAATCTCATATTCAATTTTTTAATCTTCTCTTGTTAATATGCGTTTTCAGACACAAATTATCTTCTGGGGACATTTTAACATCAACCACATATATTTTATGTTTCTTCATTTGTGTCTTCTCATTAAAATAGGCATTTATTGTTTCTATGATTATTCATTGTCCTAATTACTTAGAGTGTCTTTACTTGTGTTATATCTAGGTCTATATCTTTTATCCATAATTTCATTATTTATTAGTATTTTTATGGCATTGGAAAGGCAATGTGTCATAGCTAATAAAAAGGAGACTTTGGAGTTGAGAAGATTTAGGTTCTAGTCCTACTTTTAACACATACTGCCTCGGTGCCCCCTGGGCAAGTCACTTAACCTCACAGGGATTTAAGAAAGTCTAGGCTAAGACTATAAGTTGCAGGACAGTTGTTGGCCTGAATTGTTAGAGGGCATTTCCTCACTAAGGAGCATGATATACCAAGAAATCACATACTTAGTACACAATACATTCATAATTACATATGAAAATTTAATACCTTTGATGTTAATAACAGGGAGATATAAACATCACATCTCTTTTATTGTTATGGAACAAATGTATGCTGCCTTATTATGTCTTAGTGACAAAACATGAGAATTTAGTTCCTAACCATAAAAAAGATAAGATAAAGTCTTTCAGATGACTCAGCTGAAGAATCTGAGGAAGTAAAAGAACAGAACTTTAGATCCATATCAGTGAGAGGTTGTATCTCTCTCTGCATTGTCAACTATTGCCAGAAAGACTTGGTAGGTCAAACAGAGACTGAAAAAATTACCTGTTGCTGAGGATTATACTTTGCTAAGAAATAGAAGGAGAAGGAATAGGAGGAAGAGGAAAAGAATGAAGAAAAAATAGAGGGAGGGGAAGAGAGAGTGGGAAAATGAGAGAAGTGAGACAGAATATACTTCTCTGTAAGGTTATTGCTGAGAGGTAGAAAAGAAGAATCCTGCCAAAAGGATAGAGTTGAATAGGTTTTTCCTCCCAGATCTTAGAATAAAGGTCATTATCTTTTCCTAAAAGAAAATAATACCAATTAAGTTGGAATATTTAGCTAAGCCTAAAGTCAGTATATTGCAATGGCATGCTCATTTCCAGTCCAGGGGACAATATAATGGCCCCTAAGGTTCTCTTAGCTCCTTCCTCCACAGTTTTAGAAAGTTTATTCTAATTGAAGTTCTGAGTTCAGTCACAACCATTTCAAGACAATTGCAAAATAAGCTCCCAACCCTCTTTACCTACTCACATCAATATTTCTATCTACTCACTTTTCTCTTTGTGGTTGAGGCAAAACCCAGTTTACTGGAAACATTTGGCCAAATAAGCAGAGGTTGGCATTATAATGTCTATAGAAGTTGGAGAAAGAGGCAAGACTTTCTTAGGACTTCCTTTAGCCTTTGTCCTCTGCTCTGAGATATCTGTAGAGCCAGACATTCTCCTCAATATCTTCCCTCTCTGGCATGGCTCAATCCTAAATTTGCTACTCAAAGACATGCTAGAAATGCCATGCTTGCTCCAGCCTCTGGAATCAAAGCCCCTCAGATCTCTTCCTCCTGTTCTAAGACAGCTTCTTAAAAAAAATATACAAATTGCTGAGGATATGACCAAGTGCCTCATACAACGGTTTTGATTGATTCACAGAGGTATTCACACTTAGTTCTGATTGTCTGATTCAAATAGTATTTTTACCTAGTTAGGAGCTCAAATACGATGGCTTCAGCCCAAACCTTATATAAAAAAATGATAAAAACTAGGTTTGCAAAAAGGAACTAGCCCATGGACAGTGTCAGAATTCAAAGTGAGTGGCACCCTTTCCAGTGAATAGCAATTCCTCTCTTTTCTAGGGGAAAGTGTTATATGTATGTATGTATGTATAATTAGAGAGATCCTGTGTAATTTACAGACTTTGGATTAGTATATGACCCCATAAACATATATAGCTTACATAATAATGGGGAGCTTTGGATAAATATATGTTCCTAGGAATCTAGGTGGCACAAAGGATAGAGCCCTGAGCTGAGAGTCAGGAACACCTGTGTTCAAATCAAGTTCAGACATTCACTAGCTGTATGACCCTAGGCAAATCTCTTAACTCTGTCTGCCTCAGTTTCCTCATATGTAAAATGGGGATAGTTCTAGAAGTTACCTCCCAGGATAAAATGAGATAATATTTGTAAACCTTAACTTTAAGGTTTGCTCATAAATTTCCATTTTTGTTGTTATCATTGTTATTACTATTATAATTGTAAATGTACCAAGAATCTGAAAAGTCAACTTTACCCAAACCTGTGATCATATTTAATTCCTCACATTAATATATTCAATCCAATCCTCTGACCTGGAGAATAGAATTAAAACTGTCAGAAGTCTGATTAGAGAAATTCCCTGAATGTCTGTGAGAGTTTCATCACCACCAACCCCCTATCCTTGACTCCACTGACCATGAGAATGGCAGAAGGGACGCAATATTCTTTATTTTTTTTTTTTGCCCTTTGGAGAGCAATTGGGGTTAAGTAACTTGCCCAAGGTCACATGGCTAGGTTTTTATTTGTGTGTGTGTTAAGAGTCTGAGGCCGGAACCAAACTCAGGTCCTTCTGACTCCAGGGCCGACGCTCTACTCATTGCGCCACCTAGCCACCCCGGGAGGCAATATTCTTGAGGGTACATTATTGTTTTGTGCAGAGTTTAAAGAAGAAAATCAGTCAGACTATACCAAAAAAAATTAATGAAGAATACTGTGCCCTGGGATTTCCACTTTTGTAATTTGTTTTTAATAGAAGTAATGATGGTTTCCTTAAGGGAAAATAACAACAAAATAAAAATTAAGAACTCCTAGCCCCTACACACACACACACACACACACACACACACACACACACACACACACACACCACACCACACCACACCAAACAAAACCTTCTTTGGATATAATTGTAAAAACAACTAGAAGGATGCGACTTTAAGAAAATCGCAAAGGCTGTCAATTGATTTTGAAAAAAAAAAAGAATAGGAAAAAATATTTTGTGTCAATTAATGGCCTGGTTATTCTATTGTTAACTCATTTCTCTAGGCTTCAGGTCAGAGGCTGGACTATTGTAAAATTTGCAAGGGAAGCCCTCTGTGGATTCACGCAGAGGACGAAAAAATGCAAATCCTACAAAAGCAGCAGAACAAAAAGACTTTCTCTTCTCCATAGTCCTGAAGGACACATAGTGTAGTCTTGCAGAACTAGAATTCTCCAGATGAATATTTTCAAAATGTACAGCAGTGCAATATAGTACATTGATATCATTTTCCAAGACCTAGTCAAGAAAAAAAATCATATCAGAAAGATAACTACATTCACAATTACTTACATTATAGCTATACAATCCAAAGAAGGCAGAGAAATTTCTTTTTCTGTTTGGGGGTGTTGAGTCACAGGGGTGAGGGTGTGTGAAAGTGCTGAGAGCAGTGATCCTATAAGTTAAAAGCAACAGAATTTAATTTTGTTTTGTGTTTTAGAGAGAAAAATAATAAATGGGCCAATTATCTGATTTTAAAATTGAGAAGGTGGAACATAAAATTCTATTTAGCAATAAAAATATTTAGGAATATATATGCTGGTTCTGTGTTATAGGCAGTCTGATTTATAACTTGTTCAGAGAGAAAGATGGAAAGAAAAGGGGGTGAAATATTGGGATAAATGAAAAGAGTGAGAAAAAGAGACAAAAAAGAGACTGTGAATAAAAGTACACACAATGACACAAAGGGAGGGATGATGAGGAAGATACTTTTAGGGCAAACAGAGGAAAAGACATAAATACAGTTAGGTATACAGAGAAAGACCTAAGAAAGAGATGAAAATTCAGACACAAAAGGAAAGACAATAATTATAACAATTATTATTATTATTGCTAACATATATGTAGTATTTAGTATGTACCATGCACTGTGATAAGAGCTATACAATTATTATTTCATTTGATCCTTATAACAACGCAAGGAGGAAACTGAGGCAAAAAGAAGCTGAATGACTTGACCGGCCAGGTTCATAAAACTAGTAGCATCTGAGGCCAAATTTCAACTCAGGTCTTCCTGACTTCAGATGTGGCACTCTATCATTGTGCCACCTAGCAGGCAATACAGAGAGAACGACAATCACAGAGATCTATAAAGGTATGTTAATATATAATGTGCTACATTTATATGCATTATTTTTATATATTATATTTGTATAGTTATGTAATATATAATAAAGATAATTTTCAAATATACTAGCATAGAGAAATATCCATATGGTAAGTGACATATGAAAACACAGAAGCAAACAAAAGAGAGAGAAGAGACATGGAAACTTTCATATAGTAATATCATAATCTTTTGATTTTAAGTATATTGCTAATATAAGAGAGTTTTAAATTATGTTGCATTTTGGCCAGTATAAATATAAATATGAATGTTGTTGTGAGAACTTATGTTGTTCTGCTTAGGCAATCCTTTCTATGATTCGACAGACCAATAGAATTAGCTCTTTCTTGAGTTCTGTTCTCTATCAATAGTCTTGTTCCTTGAAGCTGTTTCCTCCCTTCCCATATATCCATCCACCTTAGGGAAGAAGGATTCATTGATGAAAGATACTATTTTTGGATATAATGGATTCACCTCTTATGCAGAATTTAGGATCCAAAATCAGCCCACATTGAGAAAATTGTTTACAGTCAAACTTATCCTTGAAAATCTCTTAAATTTCCTGGGTTTTAATTCTTGCTGCCTAAGTAATTTTCCATATGCACAGATCCAGCAATGTGACTCCCATACGCAAAAAATTTCAATGGCTTTCAATTGCTTCTAAGACAAAATATATTCATTAAAGTTCTGCAAAGGTGCAAAGGTACAAAGCCAAGATTGAGGAAAAAAGGTAAGGACTCCCCAAGCTCTGCCAAATTCTTCTCCAAAATACTTGAAAATAATGCTTCAAAATGAATTCTGGAGCAGCAGAGCCAATAAAAGGATGGGTGAAATAGTTTTTTAGGCCAAGACAACTTTAGAAGGTCAACAGGAAAGATCTGATTTGCTGGGGCTGGAGCACAGTTCAGCACAGGTAGCAGCTAGGTAGCTAGCAAGCCATGTCTCAGAAAGCCAAACAGATAACTGATCAGAAGGAAATTATAAGGGATTCTTTGCTGGCACTGGGTACAAGACTCTGTTTCATTTCCCATATGAAGATGTGGGACAAAAGCCTGGGACTAAGTCCCAGGGCAAAGAGGTGCATTAGCACACTAGAACTCACAGATACAGGGGAACAGGGACCCTGGTCAAAGTTCCAAGGCAGAAAAGAATGTTTACAATCACTCACAGACCAGAATGCAGACCAGGAAAGCAACAACAACACCTCTTATTAGATGATACCACATTGGAAGCAACAAAAATCTATGGACCCCCCCCCCAAAAAAAAAAAAAAACTCTCTCTGAAAACAGCAGCACAAAAACTTGAAGCTTGGAACAGTGTTCCCTCCACCCCAACAACAGAGCACAACTTTAACATAAAGTTTAAAATGCTAGAAAGTTTTAAAATGCTAGAAAATAAGACAACAAAAAAGAACCTGAACAGAGAAAGTTACTATAGTGATAGGAGAGATCAAAACACAAACTCAGAAAAGAACAATAGCAAAATGGCTACATACAAAACCTCAAAAAAAAAAAAGATGAATTGATGTAAGCCTTAAAAAGAATTCCTGGAAGATTTCAAAAAAGTTTTTAGAAATCAAATAAGAGGGGTAAAGAAAAAAAGTGGGAAAAGAAATAAGAGTGATGAAAGAGAATCATTAAAAAAGTTAACAGTTTGATAAGTGAAGAACAAAAAAATGGGAAAAGTACAAAAATTCACTGAAGAAATCTACTCTTTAAGAAGTAGAACTGGTCATATGGAAAAGGAGGTACAAAAGCTCACTGGAAAAAAAACCCCTTAAAAAATTTGAATGAACAAGCAGAAACTAATGATTCCAGGAGACATTAAGAAACAATAAAACAGAATATAAAGAATGAAAAAATAAAGGAAATGTGAAATATCTTATTGGAAAAACAATGGACCTGAAAAATAGATGAAGAAGAGATAATTTAATAATTGTTTGACTTCCTGAATGTCATGATAAAAAAAAGAGCCTAGATATCATATTTCAAGAAATTATTAAAGAAAACTGTCCTGTAATCCTAGAATAAGAGGATAAAATAGAAATTGAAAGAATCTGCAAATCACCTTCTGAAAGCAATCACAAAATGATAACTCCCAGGAATATTACAGCCAAATTCCAGAGTTTCCAGGTCAAAGAGAAAATGCTACAAGTAGCCAAAAAGAAACAATTCAAATACTGTAGAACCACCATCAGGATAACACAAGATTTAGCAACTTCTGCCTTAAAGATCCAGAGGTCTTACAATATGATATTCCACAGGGCAAAGGAGCTAGTATTGCAACCAAGAATAACCTACTCATTTAAACGGAGCGTAATCCTTAAGGTGGAAAAATAGATATTTAATAAAATAGAGGACTTCCAAGCATTCCTGATGAGAGGACTAGAACTGAAAAGAAAATTTGATTTTCAGATGCAAGACTCAAAAGAAGCATAAAAAGTTGAACAGGAAAGAGAAATCATAAGGAATTCAGTAAGATTAAACTGTTTGCATTCTTACATGGGAAGATGATACTTGTAGATGTGAAAAGATGATAACTCTCATTATTAGGGCAGTTAGAAGGAGTGTACATAGACAGAGTCGATTATGATGGGATAATATAAAAAAATAAAGAAGTGAAAAAGAGATGCATTGGGTAAAGAGGGAAGGGAGAGAGAATGGAGAAAATTATCTCACATAAAAGAAGTGCAAAAGAGCTTTGACACTGAAGGAGAAGATGGTGAGGTAGGACAATGCTCAAACTTTACTCTTAGGATGAAAAATGCTATCGACCTCCAGAGAAAGAACTGATAGAATCTGAATGTACATCAAAGAATACTTTTTTAACTTTTTTTAGATGTTTCATTTATGGTCTGTGTTTTTTTTTCACAACATGACTAATATGGAAATATCTTTTTCATGGCTACACATGTATAATTTGTATCATATTGCTTCCTTCTCAATGAGGGAGGAGGGAAGAGAGGAAGGGAGAGAATTTGGAACTCAAATTAAAAAAAAAACAAATGTTAGAAATTATTTTTACATGTCATTAGAAAAATTAATCTAAAAATATCCATATTTGTGCATATGTGTGTACACATATGGGCAAATATACATGCACATACAAGAAAATATTTGCCAACTTTGGACACTCATCTCTTGGGGAATGTCTCTTATTTTATAAATTTGCATCAATTCTGTATTGATTTTAGATAGCAGACTTTTATCAGAGTTATTTAATGTATTCCCTCTAACCTAGTTTCTATCTTTTCTTTTGATTAAAAATACATTAACTTTTGTGTGAAAAAAAAAAAATCTGACCCAATGTAAACCCAACCTCTTTCTGGCTTTGGTGGGCATTACTCTCCCTCTTGCATTAAGCAATACTGCCAAGCTGGTTTTCTCTCTATTCCTCACACACACCATCCTCCATCAGGTTTCTCTCATCTTGAAATGTATACACTGGCCATCCTCCATTCATAGAATGTTTACTCCCTTTGTCCTCACCTGATAGAATCCCTCTCATGTTTTTTTTTTTTTTTAAAGCAATTGGGGTTAAGTAACTTGTTCAAGGTTACACGGCTAGTCAATATTTATGTGTGGGTGCTCATTTTCTGAGGCCGGATTTGATCTCGGGTCATCCCAACTCCGAGGCCGGAGCTCTTACTGCGCCACCTAGCCGCCCCTTTTAGGGCAATTGGGGTTAAGTAACTTGCCCAAGGTTACACGGCTAGGTTTTTTGTTTGTGTGGGTTAAGTGTCTGAGGCCGGATCCGAACTCAGGTGCTTCTGACTCCAGGACTGGCGCTCTACTCACTGCGCCACCTAGCCGCCCCCCCCCCACCCATCTTTTAATATGTAACCTAAGGAGCATCTTCTATGTGAAACCTTTCATAAATCCTCTAACTTCTAGGATCGTCAGTACCAAAGTATCTGGCATTTAGCTGCTTTGCATGTATTTGTACTTTATTTTTATGTTGTTTACATTGCTATAAGTGCTTATTATCTCCCCCCTTAGAATGTCAACTCCTTGCAAGTAAGGATTGTTTGATTGATTCTGTTTACCCAACACTTAGTACAATGCCTGGTGATAGTGAAGACTTAATAAATATTTGTGATGTGTCTCTTAAACAGGAGGTGGGAGCAGCACATAGAGGCTAAGATAAAGGCTAGGAAGCTTTTCTTGCAGTGTGTTCCCATTGGTAGATATTTATGGTTTATGGTTCATGAGTCTTTCAGAGAGAAGTTGAATGCCTTTTCAGACTTTAGCCATTTTTAATTACCTAGAAACACCATCCCTTTCTTATTCAGATGGAACCTAACTTCAAGTTCCTCCTTCACATCCCATTGGTCACATTTTGGTGGATGAAGAACTGAGCAAGGGATTAAATCCTTCAAATACCTTCTCTCAAGGGCTAATCAAAACAAGTGACAGCACAAATGACCTTTATGCCTTCACATAAAGAAAGGAAGAAGGACGGCTCCTTCCCCACAGAAGACCCAATTTGACAGTTCCACTCACAAGATGAACCTACATTAATAAGAAACCCACAGTGTCTTTGTCACATCCATGCAAACTGCTACAGAGCTTTCCCTGATGAGGCATCCAAGGGTTCAAGCATTCCCTGGACACTGGGGCTATGGAAGATGGTTACTAAGAAAAAGAAAGATTAAGGGACCAGGGGCACAGAAAGCCCCTAGAACTTTTGCCAGAATGAATCCTTATGCCTGGTTCACTCAATTCAGCAGTAGGGAAGGAAGGAGGAAAGAAATAGTTTTGGTACTAATGGGCCACTAACCAGGGGAGATCTTTCTCTGGGTAAGGTCATTACTGGAATGTAATTACTGGAAGTCTAATTGGAATGATGAGGAGCACGCGCACGCACACACACACACACACACACACACACACACACACATCATTGTGGATGCATTAGTAATAAAAATGTATAGCATAAGCTGTAAGTTCTATAGGAAGTCAGGAAGGAAAGCCATCAATGTTTTGGATGAAGTTATAGGGGAAATTATTACAGGGAAAGTGGGAATTGACCAGGGTGCTGAAAGATGACTAAATTGAAGAGTCACCAGCATAAAGAAAGGTATTGCTGGAGAAAGGATATGAGAGATGGACCTAAGAAATTTTATTTACTATGAATATAGTTAGCTCACTATTGTCTTTCCTATGCTTCCACTTGTATAAATTAGGAATTTACTAGCTAATGTACACCTTTATTTTGTTTGTTTGTTTGTTTTTGTCTTTTTGGAGGAGGGAAGGCAAGGCAATTGGGATTAAATGACCTGCCCGAGGTGACACAGCTAGTTAAGTGTTAAATGTCTGAGGCCAGATTTGAACTCAGGTCCTACTGACTCCAGGGCCGGTGCTCTATCCACTGTGCTACCTGGCTGCCCCTTAATGTATATAACCCAACATCCAGTAAGGTACTTCTCTGAGACACAGTAGATAGAATGCTGGGCCTGGAGTCAGGAAGAGGTGTGTTCAAATCCAGTATCAAACACTTACTAGATGGTGACCTTGGGCAAGTCACAACCTTGGTTTGCCTCAGTTTCCTCATCTGTAAAATATGAGATGGGGGCAAAAAGTTTGTTGTAAATATCAAATGAGATATATGGAAATTGCTGAGCAGAGTGCCTAGCGCACAGTAAGGAGTATGTAAATGGTTATTCCATTCCCCTTACCTTTTCTGGACAAAAAGTACAGAGGCCTTTATTCAAATGTGCATTGAGCAGATTGTATTGAGCACTTGCTATATGAAGGGAACGTTGGAGAATATACATCAGGGATTTATGTCAGGATCTAGTAATCTCTGACTTCTCGGGACCTATCACTTATGAGACAGGTATGCCTGATAGAATAGGGAAGTACTCATAAAGTTTCATCAGGAAAGATTTTCTGACACAAAGTCAGCATTACCCAGTTTTTGTTTTCATTTGTGTTTTTGTTTTTTTTTAATCTCCATGCCTCAAACCTCAGACAGGTTAGAGCATAGTCCAGTGCACATTGATTCTAAAGAATACAAT
Organism: Gymnobelideus leadbeateri; assembly: GCA_011680675.1. Classification (NCBI taxonomy): domain Eukaryota; kingdom Metazoa; phylum Chordata; class Mammalia; order Diprotodontia; family Petauridae; genus Gymnobelideus; species Gymnobelideus leadbeateri. The sequence goes on along the minus strand of WOXC01005094.1, from coordinate 176,036 downwards.
GGAACACAAACGCAAGGAAAGTCACTCAAATTAGATCCTCTTGGTCATGATAAGGCTCATTTAACCTAGTTCTACTGTTCTCCTTTCCCTTATAACAAAAGTCCTATAGCTACATTATAAGGAATACCAGTCCAGAGGTGTGGCTTCCTTTTATCTATTTCCTTAAAGTATTCTTATAGAGGGAGAAAATATATCTGCATTAAAGCTATTGACAGTAACTGCTGCCTTCCTTCTCATACTACTCAACTGCTCTGCTTCTCCAGTTTTGGTGACAGGATGGTGGAGAAATAAAATATTTAGCCCCATTGTATACTTCATGTCCTCCCTGAAGCAAAGAGAAAACATAATCCCATGCTAACATTGTTTGGATAGAGCTAGGCAGACTTTCATGGAATTGTGGAATGTAACACCTTCCCCACCCTCACACCCACTACAGTAAGACCATGTTAAGATCATTATAGTATATAAGGTATATTTGAAGAAAATATCACTTCACATTGGTGATAAGATTTCAGAGACACTGAGGAGAGAAAGAAGTAAAAGTTGAAAGAGAAGGGGTTAAGGAAAAAGCATGAACTTTGGAAAAGCTATTGGGAATCCTTTGAACTGCAGGCTTGGAAAAGCCACCCCCACCTCTGTTCCGCCAATATGCCCCTTTATTCTCAGTATCTACAGCCTCAGAGATGGCTGAGAATGAATTTCTCCAGGGAAATCCTTCTCTGCTTCTTTGGGTTGAGATTTTATTTCCTTCCTGAGTCAGAGTCAATTTTTTTCTTCTGTCTCAATCTGTATAATACCTTTAATTTTTGTTTTATTGCTCACTTAAATAAATGTTTGCTCTCTATGATTCTATTGTTTGTGATAGTATTTGGTGGGTGTGAGTTAAGCTGATCAAGGGCAAGTTTATTATTTCCCTCGCAGTCTGCTATAGAACTATTCCCACCTGAAGTGACGGGAGAGTAGTTTTATCCTGAGCCCACAAAAGACCATCACCCCCCTAGATTGTAGACATATGATGTGTAGTAGATAGATTTCTACTCCAATATGCCTCTTGAAGAAATTAGAGGAGAATGTGTCCAGGCAAGGACATCCTGCTCAGCTCAAAGGCAGAAATCACAGTCATCTAAACATATTCATGCTATACATGGCTTGGTTTCATTTCTGACAGTTAAGTACAGGAAATTAAACACTACCAAGGGAGGTCTTGTTAAAGTAATGTTATATGCATACTTAAATATTTCTCAGTGAATATTTTTATAAATTGAGCAACTTTCTCATTCCTAGAGTTGAGCAAGAATAAATGTCAGAGGAAACAGACTTGGGGTCAGCTCCTCAAGTACGAATTATGTTATATAGATTGGGGGAGGTGGGTTTGAGTATATAATTTGACCATTTTCCTGATTCTAATAAGATCATGGATAGACAATTGGAAGAAAGAGATTTCAGAGGTTATCTAATCCAACTTAACTTTACGATGAGGAAACTGAAATGCAGAGAAGTAAAGTGACTTGGTTAAGGTCACACAGTGGGAAGTGGTAGAAATGGATTCAAACTTCTGCTGTCTGACTCTAAATCCAGGACTTTTTGATTGTACTAGGGTCCCTCTGCATTTCTGTTGAATGAATTCTGCTAATTAACATTTGCTGAGTACTATCATCCTGGTCTTCCATGCAAAGATGTCCATTGTTAAGCTTCATGGCCAACATATATTTATGCTTCAGTGTTAAGTGGAAATCTATGATCTCATTATATGCATGTTCCCTCCTACTACAGATTGCAATCTAGACATACTTACGCATTCTATACAACTTTTCTCAATGTCTTCCTATAACTTCTGCTTTGCAGATTTACCTAATATATGAGAGATCATTCAGGAAAAATCAGACTATCCATTTTTTCTCTCCCTATTGCTACTCCCTTTTCCAAAAATATGTTTCCCGAATGAAACCTCTTACACAACTCCTAGCATATAAGTCATCTTTGGTAATATGCTATAGCCAACTTATACCCAACATATGTCTTACTGCTGGTTGCTCCTTGGGCCACCCACAGCTGGCATTATACCATTTGCATACATAGAGCATCAATATCATTCTTCAGTGCTTCCTTATGATGTTTTTTTATTTATTAAATCAATGGGTTACCCATCCAAATGTATAACATGGATTGGACATACTTTCCAATGTGATTATTAGTCTAAGTTCTTTTGAATGATTTTGTATCACTACTCAAAGTCATTAAAAAAGACCCTATAAAATATGATTCTGTAATCAGTGCAATGTCATATATAAAGAGAAGAAGGTGAAATACATCACCATATTTAAGTAATGCCTCTTTCATAAAGAACACTCTCCATGACAGTGGCCAACACCTTTTGTCAGCATACAGCATAATGTTTTATGTTTCATATGATGCTAATAATCAGAGGGTTCTTTAACAATTTTTTCCTGTGGTTGTGTCTTTTAAGGAATTTTTTTAGATAGAGATAGATAGATAGATAGATAGATAGATAGATAGATAGATAGACAGACAGACATAAAAGATGCCTTGTTGGAATAGAAACAAACAACAAAATATTTTCATTAAGGATACCTTCACTATATCTGTAGTTATTCCCACAAAATATTATAGAATGAGAAAATAGCTATATGGATTGAGAATAAGAATTGTGTATGCGTATGTGTGTGTTTATAAAGTAATTGAAAGTTTACAAGTTGTTTTCCTAACAATCTCACAAGGTAGTGAAGAATGATAATTATTTCCATTTTAGAGTATGAAAACCAAATCACAGAAAAGTGATAGCTAATAAGTATGAGAGACTGGAATTAAACTCAAGCCTCCTGACTCTGAGTTCAGTGTCCTCTTCACTAGCTTACACTGTCTAGTTACTAATATATTCTTCTTTTCTTCCAGACTGTCCTTCATTTCAATATAATACATATACATTATATAATATATAATACATATATTATGTATATGTAATAATTAATATAATATGTGTGTATATATGTATTGATGTGTAATACATATATACAATTCATATGTATTATCTTCTTAGTTCTAGTGCCTTTCCACTGCTAATTATTTCCTATTTATAGCTTGCCTTGTATATATTTGTTTGCATGTTGTCTCCCCCATTAGATTGTAAGCTCCTTGAGGATTGTCTTTTGCCTCTTTTTGTAGCCTTGGAATTTAACACAGTGCTTAGCACATAGTAGGGCCTTACTAAATATTTACTGGCTGATTTATTTTTTCCCTCTTTTGCTTTCTTATAGAGATTTGCCACCAAGACTTTCTGTTTAATTTCAATTATTTCTGCAGTTGTAGGCCATTCATTTTGCCATTTGTTTACTTTTAATTTCAAGTGTCTGATTTTTCTCTTGAACCATTAGAGAATTTCGTATTGCAGTTCCCTCCTCTCTTAGGAAAATATAGGATTTTCTGGTTTACCAGGTGCTGATTCAATTTCTTTTGTCTTGCAATATGTATTTAGATATGTTTGCAGGTGTTTAGATGTCTTGATAGAAGTTTTTCCTTCTGTTTTAATATCTTTTTGCTAATTAATCTACTTGTTCTTGAGGTTTTTAACTGTGTTTTCTTCCCCTGAAGTCTTTAGTGGTTTAGGTTTTGTTTTGTTTTCCTTGAGACTAGATTTTCCTATTTTGTCCATCCCAGAAATACAGTAGCCTTCATGTGCCCAACAGTGATCAGTCCAGAAGCTTTGCTCTGCTCGATTTTTCTGATGTGAACCAGTTTGCTATAGATAGCATAGTAGCCCCTCTAGTCCTAGAAGTTAAGTATATTATTGCCAGACTTAGCATGGACACCTAATCAGCTTTAACACTATTGCATATCATAATTCCACAAATGTAAGTGATCCACCAGCCTAAACCTACTCCAAAAGCAGGAATTACAAGAGTACCACATTACCACCAAGTCTAGCTAATTTTTTTCCTTATATTCATTCCCCTATAAGAATATATCTGCTCCCTTTTCTGTATAGTCTAACCCATAAAAAACTATATATAAGTACATATTAGGGAAATAGTGCTTATTTTTAAGGCTCTCTCTTAACATGGAAAGAATGCATCTAAACAATCAGGCAACCAATAGCCACTGAGATAGGATTTGTCCTCTGCTTCCCCTGGCTCTTTGTTTGCATAGAAACATAAAAAATGAAGGCAATTTGGGTATAAGTTTACTATATCCAAAGTAAGCTGTCTTATCTGATTCTATATTTTAAGTTACAGGATATACATACATACCACCAAATCTTTTTGATGGCATATGTTTTGTATGCCTTGCATCTAAATAATACCAAACACCCACATGTTTGTAATCACATAGAGAAAATAATAATTACAACTTGTATTTGTATAGAAATGAAAAATTTTCAAAAGATTTTAGTTTTCTCTGTAAACTTTTAAGACAGGAAGATTAGCTAATACTGTGTTTGCTCTAAAGATAAGGATACTGAGGCTAAAAGAGGTTGCTATTCACATCCAGTTAGCATTAAATTTCATCTAATAGGCTGAAACTGAGAGGAAATGTGATAGGAATAAATGTAAAGTCCTCTGTTTAGGTCCAAAATATCAATTTGTACAAGTATAAAATGGGAGAGAGTAGAGGCATGGCTAGAAAACAGTTTATATGAAATAGATACAAATGTTTAAGAAAAATGCAAGTTCAGTTGAAGTCAATAATGGGATATGTCAGTGAAATAAATTTATACAGTCTTAGACTATATTACATATAAAAGTCTAGGTTGAGAGAGGTGATAGGCCAGATATTTTCAGTTCTAGATTAAACTACCTCTGGATTATTTTAACCAGTTCTGAGAATCACATTTTAAGCAGACTATTGACAAGCTAAAAGTCAACTAGAAAATATATTAAACAAGAGGGCAGGTTGAATAGTTAAAAAAATTAGAATTATTTGACCTGGAGTAGGAGGTACACGATGGCTATCTTCAAACATGAAGGCTTGTTATTTGGAAGAAGGATTTGCTTTGTTCTGTTTGCTCCAGGAAGTAGTTACAGAGAAGCAGTTTTAAGCTCAAACATAAGAAAAAAAAAATACCTAACAATTTGAACTGTCCAAAAAAATGGATGGCCTTGGGGAGCTGTGATTTCCATGGCACTGACAGTCTTTGGGCTAAGGTTGAATGACCACTAGCTTGGAATGTTGTAGAAAGAGCCTGTGATTTTTGTGGCTGGTTAGACTAGCTGATTCTCTGAAGACCTTTCCAACTCTTCAACTAGACGATTCGATGATTTTTAGTAATTGGTAGAGTCATATCTTCAGATTCCTGGTGCAATGCCCTTTCCACTCTATCAAACTGCTGCCTTTACCAAAAAAAAAAAAAAAAACCAACAACAAACATCAGAACAAGCATATTCTTTTTCATATATATGTTTTGGCACTGTGGAGATAATAGTTACTGTTAGAGCTTAGAACCCTTTACTACCTTCACATGTTTGAAAGAAGGAAGTTGGTTTTCTTTCTTTTTTTTAGGGCAATTGGGGTTAAGTAACTTGCCCAAGGTCACATGGCTAGGGTTTTTTTGTTTGTTTGTTTGTGTGTGTTAAGTGTCTGAGGCCTGATCCGAGCTCAGGTCCTTCTGACTCCAGGGCCGGCTGCTCTATTCACTGCACCACCTAGCCGCCCCAGGAAGTTGGTTTTCTTAGAAACCAGAGCCTTTAATAGAGTTAAAGAACCTAATTTAGCCAATGATGCTGTATGCAATCATCTCAGTCATGAAATAAACATAGTGCTAACTTCCCAAGAGGTAGCATAGTATCAGAAATACACATCTAGCCTCAGAGTCAGGGAAAAAAAATAATAACCATGTGTTCACTACCTCCCTCAGATAATTCTTGAATTTGTGACCATGAAGAACACATTCAATCTCTCACTGCCCCACATAACTCTCCAAGACAGAAATTCTCATACTTTTTTGGTCCTAAGACCCCTTTACCTTCTTGAAAAAATTATTGAAGACCACCAAAAGATTTTTATTATTTTGGTTATATCTATAAAATTTATCACTTAAATTAACACTGATTTTTTTTAGAAAAAATGTATTTGTCATTTAAAAATATGTCCATTACATGCTAACATAATTTTAGGGGGAAAATAACTATATTTCCCCAAAAAAAAGTAGTGAGAAGAGTGACATTATTTTACTTATTTTTTGCAAATTTCTTGGTTGTTTGTCTTAAGAAAAGACAGCTGGATTCCCATATCTGCTTCTGCATTCAATCTGTTACAATATGTTATTTTGGTTGAAGTACAATATGAAGAAATTTGAGCCTCACAGATATGTAGTTACAAAAAGCAAGAATATTGTGTAGGCAAATAACATCTTAGTATCATTGTATAAATAAAATTATGTAAATAACCTCATAAAGGCCCCTAAAAGCATCTTGGGGATGCCTAAAGGGCAAACCGCGATTAAAGAACCACACATTCAGAAACCTGTTCTAAAACTATCAGTGAGAGAATCTTTGCTGATATGCTTTGGTGGGTAGCATTTCTTAACAGAATTTCCTCCATTGATGAAATCACAGGTATAGCCCTTCCTCTCTCAAACAAAACAAAAAAAGCATCCTTATTTGTCGCGGATAAATAGGTAAGATAAGTTGTTACCTATTTATTGCGTTTTAGTTACTATTTTTAACAGAGTTGGTTCAGGTATCATCTGATCATTTCTCAATCAAGAAAGAATGTTCAGAAATATTGCTTTAGGCATCAAAGACTCGTATTCACAGGATGGCTTTTTCACAATACTGAGTCCTCTCATCTTTCATAACCTTGCCTGAAGATTTTCTGTGAAATTCTCTGAAGACTGATGAGTCAGTTTCCATGACTGATCACAACCTGACATCACAAGTGGCCTCCTTGAGAGATTGCAAAAACTTGACATATGAACATTCCATAAATCTTCCATGTTCCAATTCTAAAACAAATGCTTCCTTTCCAGCAGCCGGCCTATGTATTGTTTGTGATTATTTGACAGCCCTGGTTTAGAAAGGGTGGAAAAATAAAGCCACTTTTAGCTTGGCTCACTTGCTTTAAAATTACTTTTTTGTATAAATCTGCTGCTCCCCTCCTACCATCTTTAAAAGAACATTAGTGACCTTTACTAGTTCACCAAAACCTTGTAAACGTCTATCAGATGTTTAATAATCTCATTATTCTTAGAGCAGCCATGTACCAGCCAGTGCAGACAGCTTGAACAACTCAACTCATGGGTGAATGTTCAGTTTCATGCTGCTTTAACAACGCTTGATCCATAATGATTGCAAATAGAAACATGGAAAGAGTCTGCAAAGTAGGCTATTTATTTTGAATTTAGGTCATGATCAGGTTAGGTTGCATTGAAATGAAAACTTGTATCCCAGAGGACAAGGACCTAGGACAGTGCTATAAAACTCATAGGGGCCCACTAAATCTTTTTTGATAAAGATGAAGATCCATAAGGTAGCTTGTACTTGAAAACACCAAAAAATTGAAGAAGCAAATTAGCGCAGCAACTTTGATACCTGAAGATCTACTGTCATATTTCCTGATAAATAGAATGACGTAAGGGTTAGTGCTGTACTCGTGGTTAAGAAGATCTGGGAATAAATCCTGCTTCAGACACTTGTAAGGTGTGTGACCCTAGTCGAGTTACAAGCTCTCTGAGTCTCAATTTCACAGCTATAAAACAAGATTGATAATAATAGCACCTACCTCTCTCATGGGGTTATTGTAAGAGTCAGATGAAATAATACATGTAAAGCACCTTGCTAACCCTAAAGCACTATATGAATATAAGCTTTGGTTATTATCATTATAAGTTGTGTGACCTTGAATATCCTTTCTGAAAAGAGGGGGAAATAACAGTAGCTAAACCCAAACCTAACTGATAGATTCCTTGTTAGGTTTAAATGAGATAAGTGTGCCAACCACTCTGTAATTGTAAAGTTCTAGCTAAATGTTATTGTTATTTTTTATTATTTTGAATCTGTTCTGATTTAAGTTATCTTTCAGTTGAGATTAGAATATTAATAATTTTCAACCATTTTTAGGTATTTAAAGGCTAGTTTGTTGATTATCAAAGCAATCACAAACTATACATTTAGAATCTGTGGCCTTTTAGCAAATACAGAGACTATACGTATCCTTTTAAAGTCGGAAGCTCAATTATTCTAGTATTTCATTCTAGCTATGAGTGTCTCTTTCTCCCTTCAGGCAACATGAATCAGAATAATTCTGAACCAAATAGGAAGATTAATGCATAAAAAGTAAGGCAGCTTTTTGCAATACCATAAAAAGATAATATAAGACCTAGAGCTGTTATACTAAATGTTTCTTGCCATTCAATTTCCCAATTTAAAACACTTTCAAGATGGGCTTTGGGCTTCTTAACTGTGTTGCTTTTGCCTCCTTTCTTTCCCTTTTTCCCTGAAAGAACTTCTACTAGAAAACACTTCACACTATGGCAAATAGCTGTTAAAAGGATGGATTTAAGTGTCTCTCTTCACATCAGTGGCTTGACCTGCTAGTAGGTGATTTAAAGTTCAAAAACCCAGGTCCCCATGTGGCCTTTAAAGAATAAATGGGGGGAAATGGCAATTACCAGAAAAGAACTCAAAAAATATATCCCAAAGTAGTTGGAGTGGAAAATAAGATTCAAGTTAGTTAGCTAGGATAACCCTTGTGTCAGAGGCTCTCACATGACATGAAGGGCACTGGAATACTTCAGAGAATTTCTCACATCTCTAGCTCAGTGCCCAAACATGAAAACCTGCTAACTCTACTAAATGACATCATTCGATGTGTTATCACCAATTCTACTTGCAAGCACACTATTCCCAAAGATTAAAATAGAAAAAGCTTATTTACAAATCAAAGAAAACAAAAAGAGGCATTACCAACACTCATGGAAAAATATCAACACTCAACAGTGAATAACTCTTTCCCAGAAACCTCAGTCATTTATAGTCTTGCAACAAACAAAACTCCTAAAAGCCCTTGCTTCTCATGCCTACTACAGCTCCTCTGTCTGCCTATAGCTTTCTACAGCTCCCAGAAGGGAACAGTACTGACCATTCCCCCCCTCCCCCCGCCCCCAAAGGACATGTTTTCTTCAGGGCAATCTCAGTATGACAGAGGAAAATAGCTCAAAATTGCTCCATCATGGCCTGACAGCTAAAAACACAAACTAGACAAGAGTTCATTCTCTTTTGTGTCTCAAATTTGCCTTACAATACCTACTTCTGTATACACACACACACACACACACACACACACACACACACACACTTTTCCTGGAGCCAAGCCTCTACCCCACCTATTACCTCCAATAAGGTCTCCTTCAGTTGCATCAAATTGTAAAAGACTGAATTTGTAGTTCAGTGATCTCTTCAGATCCCAGAGCTTCATCTCTACATGGAACAAAGTGTTTAATAAGTAATATTTGCATTCATTTATTCAGTCACACATAGGATGGTATAGATATGTTAAGTTCTGTATTATTAGAGAAATACTCCTATCAACACTATCACTTTTCCACAAGAAGCTGGGAATCACTGCTTAATAAACATTTGGTGATTCTCCAGGCACCTTGTTTAGAGAAATACAAAAGTCCTAGAAGACTTATACCTTGTCATTGCTGCAATCTTGATGGCTAGCTTTCAGGAGAATGGACCTACTCTACTCCTGGGTCTCCAAAAGGATGCTTCCTTTCTTTACCTTGTCTTGGGGATTGCTTGTTTGTTTAACCTTAGCCAAAACCGCATACCCTTTTAAGACCCACAGAACTCTGATTATAAATGGACACTAGAATGCCACAAAGATCATGGAGGGCCAATAGGGTAGGGAGGTACTAGAAGACATCATCAATTCATTCCCTTTGTATAACCTGTATTTTAGATCCAAAGTCTTTCATTACTTACATTTCTTGGTAGTATCCTCTAATCCAATTGCACAGAAGGCAGGTGTACAGTGTGCATTCATGACAGGATACTTGCTCTTTTTATTAGGCCCACCCACACCCACACTTATATGCACCCATGCACATGAATATCCGCATCCTGGGAGAGGGGGAAAATTAAGCTCATTAATTGCACCTGTACCAGAGGCCTGGCTGGCAACCCATGTCTGGCCCTGGTGTTCTGTCCTTTCAGAGAAGCTCTCTAAGGAAACACGACAGACACTGGAGCAGTTAAGCAATGTGTGAATTAAGCCAAGAGTCATGATGAGCCTCAGAAGCCCCAGAGATGTAATAAATCATTACTGTCAACTGCTAGGGACAAGTAATAAAGAATCCATCCACTTAGCAGAAAATAAATTTGAAAAGTGTGCTTTAAACAATAGCATCACAAGTGAGAAATAAGCAACCCTGTGAGTCTGTTGTTTCATCTTCCAGCGAAGGACAGAAGGAGTATGAATCTATTCTGAATGGCTAAGTGACTCAGCAACTAGAGACTGAACCATGTCTTTCCTTTTTTCCTGAGGTCATTAAGGTGAGTGGTAATCCTGCCAATCCTATTTTAGAGGATTTCAGCCAGATCTTCCCAGGGCTTCGCTTGTCCTTGGGAGTAAGATGAACACTTTTGTCTAGAGCCCCATTAACTCTTTCAAACCACTGGGAGAGTAATTTTCAATTGCTATTGTTTGTAATCTCCCAAAGTGTCCAACCTCCTCCTGGAAAGGCCTTGAGGATCTAACAGGGGCCAGAGACCACATCTGTATTTTTAATGGCTTCAAAGACCAAGTTAACAGCTGGTGTATGGAAAGTGACTGTTTGCTGTTGGACTCCTGTGCCAAGTTTTGCTTTATTCCTCAAGTCCTCAAGGACAAAGACAGTGCCAGTATTTTCTCCTCATTAAATCTTTTCAGACAATGCTGCAGGGTGTTCTCATGGTTTCAGAAAATGAAAAACTATCTGGTTTTTACACAACATTGATATGTATGGATAGCTAGAAGGAGAGGGGGCTCACATACACAAGTACTAGGAATTTGTTATATTCATTTTCTGCAAATTTATCATGAAACCACATAGGGATGCACAAATCCACAGATGGCATTTGTTAATAATAGCTGCCACTTATATCTACTTATATGTAATTATTTGGTCTTCAAAAGATATGAGGTATTAATAAAGACCTTATTATGTCTATTTTCAAGATGAAAAGACTGAGGCTGAGGGAAATTATTATAATGTGATTACCTCTATTCACATAGCTCATCAGTGTCAGAAGTGGGGCATGAACTGGAATCTCTCTTGATTTTTCACTCTGCTGGGCTGCCAGATTTAGAAACATAGCTTGAAGTCACATAAATTTTCTTTTTTAAAAAATATATATTTGGTCTTTATCAATTTGTTTACTTTTAGTTTACAATATTCAATTCTACAATTCCTTGAGTTTCAAATTTTCTCCCCCTCCCCTCCCCCCCATAGTGGTTTACAATCCACTTACATTTTCAATAACATAAGAGGTACCAGAAAGTAAAGGGTATTCTTTAATAAGTGTATTCATATGACACTCAGCTATTAGTAATAGCTTACATTGTGCCAGGCACTGTGCTAATCATTATACAATTATTATCTCATTTGATCACTGTGACAACCCTGGGAGGTAAGTCTTACTATTGATCCCATTTTATAGATGAGGGAACTGATTGATTTGCCCAAGGACACACAGCTAGTAAATATCTAAGATCAAATTTGAAGTCTTACTGACTTCATGTCTGGCACTCTATCCACTGTGAAAACTAGCTGCCTTAAATGTGTTTATATTTAAAATACAGGTTGAAAAATCAGTTTGTTTCTATTCTAAAATTAAACAGGAAGTAAAAGAATAGGAGGGTTGAAAATCTGATATTTTTGACATCATAGTTTCCCAACATTTGATGATAATCCCAGATTATTTGATGAAGTAAGGATTGAAAACAAGCAAAAATAAAATGATGGCTTAAGGAGAGCTTTTTAAAAATCACAAAATAATAAGCATAATGATATACTAATGGATTATATAAACGTCTATAAGTAAATATATCTTCTAGTTCTCGCTATGATTATGTTTCTATATAAACACTATCAATCAATGATAACCACACTTTTAAAGTGTTTTGGTAGTATAAAACAATCTGTTAGGTTTTTTCTTTTAAAATCTATGAATCATATTGTGTGCTATATGTACATTTTCTAAACTAATGAAAATTTAGATTCATTTCAACTTTTTTTTAGAATTACACTTTAAATATTATTATATACTAGAGATATCCACAATATAATTTAAAAGTCAATTATACTCATTTGATGGTTTGCAATTATCTTATCCAAATTACAACGTGGAAGAGAAGTAGCTTAAACTAGTGTACAAAGTGAGCCTTGGAGCAAGGAGCACCTGGGTTTAGGTTTCACCTTTTACATGTAATGATTATGTGACTGGCAAGTCACATAACCTCTCAGTGCTCCAAATGACTTTCTTAAGACTGTAATGTGTTGAGAAGGTGCCTATCTGAATTAGTAGAGGGAATTTCTTTATATGGGTATTCTTTATGTCAGTAAAACCACAGGTCTACTTTCTATCCCCTATCTCCATGACCCTTCAGATTGTGGGTTCTCAAAGATTATCCCAATGGGACTTAAGGTTTAGCCGTTCCTACCAAGAAGAAAGGCTTTGAGTTCTGGTCCAAAAAGAGTCCAAAAATACTAATCCAAAAAAATACTGGTCCAAAAATAATTTCTGAGAACGAGACTAGCCAGTTTCAACCAGTAAGTTGGCCAGTGGATGATGATTCTCTGTGTGTGTGAGTGTGTGTGTGTGTGTGTGTGTGTGTGTGTGTGTGTGTGTGTGTGAAAGAAACTAAAAGAGATAAAGAAAGTATGAAATTCCATAATGTAATGATTCTAGAAAAATATAAGGACAGTTACATAGGAGGAAAAAGACAAGATATCAAAGCATCAAATAAATACTAAAAATTATTTGAGTTATGATCCCTACAAATTCTTTATAAGGGTGTGGATTATTTCTCCCTCTATGACCTGGCATAGATCTAGAAATGTTAACGGTGATATGACAATAGAAATGAAAGACACAGGTATTTGTAAAGAGAAAACAAGATTGACCTTTTCTGCAAACATTATGGTTCACTTAGAAAGTCACAGACAATCATCAAAAACAAAACTAAATTAATTGTAATGATATCTTCAGTAACATCACAGGACACAAAATAAATCCACAAAAATGTTAACCATCATTAGGTAACAATAACAAAATTAGGTGAAAATATTATAAAAGGAAACCCAATCTAAAATAACTAGAAAGTGCATAGAATATCTCAGCTTCGATCTTCAAAGGCACACTAAACACATAAATATAATAACAAAATATTCTGTAAAAATGAAAAAATAATTAGGAGGCTATTCATTGGCCATGCCAATGTAATAAAAATGATGACATTATCTAAATTAGTTTATAGATTCAGAGTTATGCCTATTTAACTAAGAAGTGGATACTCTCTAAGGCTCCAAAAATAATAAAATTCATTCTGAGTAATAAATAGTCTGAATTCTTAATGGGAATAATGTGGGAATAATAGAACAAAGTAGGAATAGTACTTTTATGAGTCAAATTTTACTATATAGCAATAAGCATGAAAATTGATTAAAAATAGAAAAAATGTGTCAATGTACATAAGCAAGAATCAGAAACAATTAAACTTGTTAACCCCATGTTTGATTAAGCCTGAAAACATAAACTATCTGGCCAAGAATTCCTTATCTCACCAAAATTTCTGGGAAAACTAAAAAGCAATTTGCAAAATAAGATTAAAAAAAGTATTTTATACCACATATCACTAAAATTTTCAAATGGATATTCAATTTAATCACAAAAGGTTATAACATAAAAACAATTGGAAGAAAATGGATGAAGATATCTTTCAGAATTATACTCAGGGAAATAATTCTTAGCCAAGTAAAAGAGTATTTTATAAAAAAAATGAAATAGACCATTTTGATTACATGAGTTTAAAAAAACTTTTGTGAAGATAAAATCAAGCAGGTAAGATAAAAAGGAAAACTTGCCTGGGAAAAAAATCTTTGCATCAAATATTTTTGATAAATATTTGATATACAAGATAGAGAGAACTACTGCAAAAATGTTAGACCAAGAGCCATTCCCCAAAGGTTAAGTGGTAAAAGAATATGAACAAACAATTCTCAAAAGAAGACTTACAAACTATTAACAATCACATGAAATCTTGCTCCAAGTTATTAATAATGAAAGAAATGCACAACAAAACAGCTCTGTGGTTTTATCTCATAGCCATCAAGTTGGCAAAGATGACAAAGGATAGAATAGTCATATTTAAGAAGTTGTAAAAAGAGAGGCTTACTAAAATACCATTAATGGAGCTAAGAAGTGGTATAACCATCATAGAAAGAAATTTGGAAATATGCTTTTAAAAATGACCAAAGTGCCCATATCCTTTGACCCAGGAATTTCATTATTAGGCTTGTACACCAAGAAGATTAAAGACTGAAAGAAAGGTTTCATTTTTATTCCTACAAAAAAAACAACCCCCAAAAAACAAACAAACCTGAATTTCTTCCAATTTCTCACACACTTTACTTCATCTCATGTATTCATGTCTTTTCACTGGTCTTTTCCTGTTCCTGGAATGTATTTCTTTCTCAGGGTGTGCGGTAGTGCAATAGATAGAGTGCTGGACCTAGAGTCAGGAAGACCTGAGTTCAAATCTAGTCTCAGACACTTACTAGCTGTGTGACCCTGGGCAAATAATTTAACCTTGTTTGTCTCAGTTTCCTCATCTATAAAATGAGTTGAAGAAGGAACTGACAAACCACTCCAGTATCTTTGCAAAGGAAAACCCCAAAAGAGGTCACAGAGAGTCAGACACAATTGAAAATTACTAGACACACAAGCACACTCCTTTCTCACTTCTCTCTCTTACAGATCTTTTATTCCATTCAATGACCATCTCAAATGTTACTTCCTATGAGGCTTTCTTGATATCCCACTTATTAGAAACTTCCTTCAAAATCACTTTGAATTTATTTTGTATAAATGTTCACAGATGCATAAGTTGCCTGCACCAAAAGACTAATTTCTCTGAAGAGAACTATTTCATTATTCTCTTTTTGCCTCTTCCCCAGTACTTGACATAAATAAGGTTTTTAATAAATACGTGAAGATTGATTGATTGTGATATTAAATATGTAGAAACAAAATGAATGTCCATCAACTGGAGGATAACTAAATAAATAGTGGTACATAGATGTAATAAACTATTGCTAAGAAAAGGCAAATATGAAAAATTCAGAAAAACATGAAAAAACATAATGCACAGTAAAATAAGCAGAAACAAGAAAACAATATTCACAGTCTAAAATGTAACTGGAAAGCACAATAAAATGAAGCTGAATGATCAAACTTGACCCCAAGGAAATAGTGATAAAATGCAACTTCCTCCAATCACTGAAGAAGTAGGGTACTATGAGTGTGTAATATTGCCATCATACTATAAGACATGAAAAATGTATTGGCTGGTTTTGCTGAACTCTAACTCTCTCTCTCTCTCTCTCTCTCTCTCTCTCTCTCTCTCTCTCTCTCTCTCTCTTTCTCTGTCCTGGGAGGAAGAGAACTCCCTGGATAGATTATGAGGAAAGAGAATATTTAGAAATGAATATAATATAAAAACAAATGATATCAATTAAAGATATAAACAAAATCCCTGTTCAAGAATAGAAGTAGAGGGGGCTCACTTTGAGAAGTGTTGTGTGATTTGACCAGATGAGACTCTGGGAAGCCGTTGTTGAGAGCCCCCCGGCTTTGAAAACCCAGATGTTGATGCTTCCCTCTCTGGTAACTGTGATTTGGTATTGATATAATGGTAGGACAGTTTGGAAGCCTGTCTGTTTGATCTGTAAGTTCTGTAACTCTGAAGTTTGGGGTGCTGACCTTTTCCCCTGAACTAGGTAATGTGTGTTTGTTTGATTAAAGTAAGCTTGTTAACCCATTTTGAGTTGCTTTCCTTTTGAAAAGCAGATCTAAGAACCTGTGTTGGCAGTCACCCTGGGGATGTTGGGGTGCTTGCTGCTACAAAATGGCGACGAGGGATGGGATCTGCTGAGTAAAAGGAAAGTATGGGGGCTGGGATAATTGTTTGTTTCCCAGTTGTGGTAGCTGTGATTCTGTGGAGCCATGGAGCAGGAGAGAAAGACCTGCATGCTGACTTCACTGAGCTGAGAGCAGGAATGGTGAGCTGCCTGCATGGAGACCTGTGGAGAAGCCTGGAGCTGCTGTCTTCTGCTGGAGGAGAAGGAACCCAGGAGTTTGGAGTTCAGCCACAGGACAAGATAAGGACTGTGTGGCAAAGCTGGGGCACTGAATGTGTTTCCTTGCTGCATCCCACAGTTTGGGACCCGGGGGGATGGACTTGAGACCATGTTGGGTGGGGTGAAATGCCGTGGACCCCCCAAGTACTCCAACCTGTTGGTTTTGTTGCTTAGTCCCCTATCTGGACTTGGAAGCAGGGGCTGGCGCAGTGTTGTGGGAAGGACACCCCCCTCCTCCCAAGAGAACTTTATGTGATAATGCTTTGTATTTTGTGTTTAAGGCCCAGTGGCCACTTTGGTAACTTTAGATGTACCTTGAAAATATGACTTAAGGGATGGTTAGTGCTAATTGAAATGTAAATTGTCTATGCTATGGGCATACTTAGTAAGACTTTACTGAATAAGTAACCAATTGTACTTTGAGATATTGTTATAGATAAGAGACTAATTGAGCTAATCAAGACTTTGCCCCACAAGTGGAAGACTTGTACTTTGAAAACTGATGTAACTGATTGAGTTAACTTAAGAGTGACTATTTTTTGATTTTACGGATAAGTGGACTGAGTTAACATTTTCCCCATGAGTGGAAGACTTGGACTATTGTATTTTGAGATTATATCGTGATTTTCTTATGTACCTGGAAAATGTGACCTAAGAGATGTTTAGAGCTAATTCAAATGTAAATTGTGTATGCTATGGGCATGAAAGATCTTGGGGCCGAATGTAATGGAAATGCAGATTTAAAGATCTTCCCTGCCCCTAGCTTAAGTGCACCTGGAGCCTATGGTGGGAGGCTTGTTTTTCAGGGAAGCCCAACCTTGATACTTTTGTGATTGGGCAGTGGGTCAAGGAGGTTGTTACAATCTTTGAGCTAGGAGAAGGCTATATAAACTCTGATGAGAGGCTTTTCTTTGGGGCTCACTTTGAGAAGTGTTGTGTGATTTGACCAGATGAGACTCTGGGAAGCCGTTGTTGAGAGCCCCCCGGCTTTGAAAACCCAGATGTTGATGCTTCCCTCTCTGGTAACTGTGATTTGGTATTGATATAATGGTAGGACAGTTTGGAAGCCTGTCTGTTTGATCTGCAAGTTCTGTAACTCTGAAGTTTGGGGTGCTGACCTTTTTCCCCTGAACTAGGTAATGTATGTTTGTTTGATTAAAGTAAGCTTGTTAACCCAAAAAAAAAAAGAATAGAAGTAGAGCAAAAAAAAAATACGACTACTAAGATCAGTATAAAATATTTAAGTGTGAATAACAGAATATTTCAAATGAAATTAAGTTTAAGTGTTTCTAGGCATATAACTAAAACCATGTTTTCAAAAGCCTGGTAAAAGTCCTGGAGGGAAAGGGGCGGCTAAGTGGTGCTGTGAGTAGAGCGTCGGCCCTGGAGTCAGAAGGACCTGAGTTTGGATCCGGCCTCAGACACTTAACACACACAAACAAAAACCTAGCCATATGACCTTGGGCAAGTTACTTAACCCCAACTGCCCTGCAAAAAAAGCAAATTAAAAAAAAAAGTCCTTGAGGGACTTTGCTCTAAGCTATCTGATGTAAATATTAGGTACATTTAAAAGAGGACTTGTTATGTTTGAAAATAGTTTGCCTTAAGTGTTTTAAGCAGGCCCCTCCATGGTATATGGTTTACACCAGCTTTGAAGGAAAACTTTGCTAGACAAATGTAAGCTTCAATCTAAGCCCTGTATGACTTCTCATGAATTCAAAATTAATAAGATCTTCCTGGACTTTGAAAAACATGGATAAGTTGAAAGCCCAAAGCATATAAACATTGGGTTTACTTAAGGATAAACACCCAAATGTGTGTTTCTAAATCAGCTGCATCTTTAAAATTGGGCTCATAACTCGGAAAGGCAGATTTTCTGCTGAGATTTATTGAGCCATCCTGTTCCTTGTTGCATTGTAAATACCACAAGAATACCTTTCTCTAAGTATTTTGGTACATCTGGTTCCAGAAAGTGCAAACTTTTGCAATATTTAGGGACAGAGAGAAGAAAAATAAGAATCCAATTCCATTCAAGTGCCTGGTAAATTCTAATTTTATACAAATTTCAACCAACTGACAATTTTCTGGGTAACTTGTTTGTAGAGATGTTCTCTGGCAGCTAAGAAAAAGACACACAAAGGCAGTATCTACAAAGCCGTCCCTCAAGAACAGGGCATCAGGGTGATTGCCCAGGCCCATGCAGCTGCAGGATTTGGCAGCTGGGAAGAGGGCAACCTGTGGAGCTGAAAGAGGAGCCCCCTCGGTCTTGTTGCCAGTTAAAGAATTGTTATCAACTGCACAACTTTGCTCATGAAACAATCCACAATGGCACCTCTTTCTACCACTAATGTCAACAGCAACCGAGGTGGGGATTTTCCTTCTAATTCCCTCCTATATAACCACCTAATAGTGATTTTCAGTGAAAAAAAAAATGCTGGGATGTGGTAAGAGTATCACACACTGTGGTTTTTCTGAGGTCCTGCACACAAACCCACTCCCTTGAATAGCTTTCAGCACTTATACACATAAACATGTGTGACCATCAATATAGACTGACTCAGTTCACTGACCACTTTGCTATGCTGGTCCTTCTCCGAGTGGTTCTTCTTTACCAATTGCCTCTTTTAAAGGGGCAGGGGGTTTAGGAAATGGGTGAATCAACATTGCAGTGGGTTGGAGAAGCCTCTATGCCTATAAGAGCTTTCTAAGGCTGGGCCTACATGCACAGCTGGCTCCAAGGTTTTCACTAGATTGCCGAACCATTTTGTGGCAGAAAGAAACAGTGGGTCAATAATTGACTTGTTTTTTTCCACATCAAAATTTTATTGCTTTTGGACAAAGGCCACTTAAGAGAGACTTGATTAGAGTTTGGTCTCCTCTAGTTTCTTCCAGGGACCTTTAAAAAAAATGATTGATGTCATTTGCTTTTACATCATTTCAGACTATAGCCCTTCCCAGGGAGCCTTCTTTACTAGCAAAGATTAAAAAAGAAAGAGAAAAAAAGCATTTTGGCAAAACTAACACATTCACCATGTCTGACAGTGCATATAGTAACCCACAGTCACAGCATCACACTCGTGTAATGAAGAGAAGAAGGTACATTTTCTCCTCCCTTCATTAGGGACAAGTATGGTCATTCCTAAGCATATAACACTCAGTTTCTCTTTATGGTTTTTCTTGACATTTCTATCACCATAGTCATGGTGCACCTTGTTTTCCTAATTCAGCTTGCTTAGTTCACCAGGGGAGGCATCATAAATTCTGAGCTACAATAAGTCTTTAGAGGCCATTAATTCCAACCCCTTCATTTTACAAATGTGGAAACTGAGAATCTGAGAGGTTTAGTGACTGCTTAGGGGTAACAGGTAAGGGACTTATATAGCATTTTACTGTGTTAGGCACTGTGTTCAATAATTTACAATAATCTTTACAATAATCTCCTTTGATCATCTCATTAACCCTGGGATGTAGGTGTTATTACTTCCATGTGACAGATGAGGAAAGAGAAGCAAACAGAGGCTGTCACTGCCCCAAAGGCAGGATTCGAACACAGATCTTTCTGACACCAAGGCCAGCACTATGTCACACTGTTTTACACATCAATTCAGTTGCTTTTATCGTCACATTCATCATTTTTAGAGCACAAAACTATTAACGTATATTTGCTTACCTCAATTTGTCCATTTTCAAACTGGTGAACGTACTTTTTCTAGTTTTTTCCTGCCATATAAAGTAATAAATTTATTGAAAATGATCGTGGCATAGTAGATCGGCAACTTGCCTTGGAGGCAGGAGTCATGGTTCAAGTTCTGTCTCTGACAAATACTGGCTACATTAACTTGGCCACTTATATGGAAATTTTCTTTACATCTTTGGCCTCCTTGGGATATAAGCCTCTCAGTAGAACCTCTGGACCAAAAGCACGGACATTTTAAGTCACTTGTTATCATAATTACAAACAGTTTTCAAACCATTTCATAGCCCCCACTAACAGTGTATCACTGAACTCAGTCTCTTCTCTAATAATAAATTATCATGAGGGAAGCCATAGGAAGGGAGGAGGAGACACAGCTCAGAATGGGTGATCTGGAGACTAAATAGAAGGTCCTGAATAATTGAGTTGGTTATAGGAGTTTCTATTTTTTTTCACTCAGACTCTTCTCAATGACAATCTTATTCTTGATCATAAATTTCTTTCTGTCTTGGCTTTTAGCTTTATAGATGACTGGCATTTCAAAATGGTTTTACAAGAGAGAGAGAGAGAGAGGTTTACTTTCTAGCTGAGCAATCTCTCAAAAATCTTTTTTTTTTTTTAAATGGGACTTGCAGTTCACTGAATTCTCTCTTGGCAGCATATCTTTTGATTTTTGAATTTCATCATGGGTTTGTTTGCATTGTCCTTACGCAACAGCCTTGTCTAACATCCTAATAACAGGCTACAACTTGGAATTTGGATTTTGAGACTTGTATATTTTTTAAACAGGCGCTTTCTATTGATAACAAAGGCCTCGTTTCAATGACAAACAAAGGAGAGACTGGACAACAGAGAAAAAGATAACAAAAACAATCCTATCTGCAGCTGTCAGTCAATTAATCAAGCAAGCATTTATTAAGTACCTGCCAAGATCTGGGCCAGCAAAGTAGTGCTGGTCCTGGAGTCAGAAAAATTCATCTTCCGGAGTTCAAACCTGAACTCAGACACTTATTAGCTGTGTGACTGTGGGCAAGTCACTCAACCCTCTTTGCCTCATCTATAAAAATGAACCGGAGAAGAAATGGCAAATCACTCCAATATCTTTGCCAAGAAAACACCAAATGGGATCATGAAGAGTCAGACAGGACGGAAACACCCAAACAACAAAGTGCTGGGTTGCTAAGCATTGGTAATAGAAAAAAGAATGCCAAGTCAATCTCTGCCCTCTACCACCTTATATATGCAGAAGAGGAAACATAATAGGTATATGTATAAATACATATATAAGTACATACACAAAAGTATGAATACATATATACAGTATATATATAGTACATACATATATAAAATACATATATAAGTACATATAAAATCATAGAGAGACGGGGGCGGCTAGGTGGCACAGTGAGTAGAGCGCCGGCCCTGGAGTCAGAAGCACCTGAGTTCAGATCCAGCCTCAGACACTTAACCCACACAAACAAAAACCTAGCCGTGTGACCTTGGGCAAGTTACTTAACCCCAATTGCCCTAAAAGGGGCGGCTAGGTGGCGCAGTGAGTAAGAGCGCCAGCCTCGGAGTTGGGATAACCCGAGATCAGATCCGGCCTCAGAAAATGAGCACCCACACATAAAATAATGACTAGCCGTGTAACCTTGAGCAAGTTACTTAACCCCAATTGCTTTAAAAAAAAAATCATAGTGAGATGATGGAAGATGCCCATGTAATAGAAAGCACTAGCAGCTAGGGGATCTGGAAGGGCTTCCTGAATAAGGCAGCATTTGAGCTTATCTTGAAAGAAAACCTTGTAAACTAAGAGGCAGAAGCAAGACATGGGGGGAACAGTCAGTGTGAAGGCATGTACCTGTAAGATTCTCACATGTAAGGAACAGAAAGCAGGCCTTTATAGCAGGGCAATGGATTGTGTGGAGGAAAGTTTAAAACAGGAAAGAGAGAAAGGGGCCTGCTTCTGAAATTTTAAATGCCAGACAAAGAATTGATGTTTGATCCTGGGTGTAACAGAAAGCCCCTGAAGTTGAGTGAGTAGGGGAGATGATGTGGTCAGGTCTATGATTTAGGAAAATAACCTCAGCAACTGAGAGAGGGATGAGTTGGAGAGGGGAGACACTGAAGAAAGGTGTAGCAATTAGATGACCTTTGCAATGGTCTAGGTGAGAATGACGTGCTCGGTGCATTGTGAAAGGAAAGAGGATGTAGATGACAGATATTATCGAGGCAAAAAGTATAGGAGGTGAAATGAACAAGAGTGAGGGTGGTGGCTGTGACTTTGAAGATGCAAACCTGGGTGACAGTGTCCAGGATGTGATTCCTGCTCATTAGTGTTGTGGCCTTCTCTCTGTGTTTTACTGTCTCTTCTGCTACAGAGGATTTCATTTCTTTGCCTGCACAGAAGACAGGTTATTATTTTTTTATCATTTATCTATGGCCCTAAATGATTTCCTCACAAATGGCATTTCCCAAATCAATGCTAAACTCACCCCTATTTACCCCATCGAGAGAGGCAGGAGGCCTTTAGAAACTAATGCTTTTTGCCCTTCAAAAAAATTTAATCTAAGCACTTAAATGTCTCATTTTCCTACTAGACATTTTAGTTTCCATTTTGCCTATTAGTGCCAGGCCCTGTGCCAAGAGTAGCTTTAACAGAATTCAGTAAACTTACTTTGCTAAGGGACTTTTCCAGTTTACATCTCCCCACCTACTCCCATACAGGACATGAATAGGTCTATGTTTTAATAGCAATACTGTCTACAAAGAGACCCAGCTATATAATTTTAGTAACTTCAGAAAGAATAGCATCATTTTTATAAAGACAAGCTAGTATTATTATTTAAAATATGCCACATTATAAAATCTCTTCTGTAACAATTAATTTTTTTTGATTCAGATATCACTAAGCATGCAACCAACAAACATTTATTAGTATGGATTATGTTCCAGGAACAGTGTAGAGTTCTGGTGATGCAAATAAAAATGAAATGTAATCTCTACCCTCAAGGAGTTTATATTCTAGCAAAGAAGACATGTACAGTATGTATATGTATGAGTATGGGGGTGTGTATGTACGTAAATATACATATATGTGTGTATCTACATCTACACGTATACAGTTATCCCTTCCATGTTGCAGGAGTTACAGGTATGGTGCCCACTGCAATCTGGAAAATGAGTAAAAATATTTTGAGCCTCTATTCAATAAAAGAAGTCTGAATTTTTTTCTTTTTCTTCTATGGGATATTTATAGTATCTTATTGTAAAATTTGGGTTGATATTATATAATATTACACATATATTTTTATTTATTTCTGAGTTTCTAAACTTTTTCTATGTCATCTGCTGGACTTTGTATATCATTTGCAGCTTCCATAAAATTCCCCAAAAATACCCATTTAATTTCTTATGCCAACCCACAATATATCAAAGCTGTATAGGGAAAATCATGATGTAGAAGGAATAACTATATACATAATTTTTTTTCAAGAAAAGTATTGGCAAAATTGGAAGTTAAGGAATTTTCTTTTCTATTTGGTGTGAAATGTAGGGATTATGAAACTCAAAATTTCCCTGATATCCCAAAACAACATTATCTCCTAATGGCTACTAATAACCCATAAGATTTGCTTAAGGAATTGAAATGTATATGTATGCATGTGTATATATATATATATATATTTATGTGTGTGTGTGTGTGCATATACACACATGGAGAGTGTGTGTGTTGTGTGTGTGTATTTTATTTATATGTATGTATTTATACAAGGCAGTTTGAGGAAGGGGTTTTCTAAGGTTGACTTTACAACAGATAGGGAACAGGGCTCCAAAGGATCATAAAGAATCTGAATGTCCTCCTTCCTTTGCTGATTTACTCAGAGTTATTTAGCTCCTTGGAATATACCTTACTATGCTCTGCTTGTTTATTGAATGAATAAAATAAATAGATAGATGAGAGACAGAGAGAGAAACAGAGACAGAGAGACAGAAACAGAGACAGAAAGAGAGAGAGAGGGACAGAGAGAGAGAGAAATGTTCAGTTCTTTTCCTATAATGGCAGGCTGTAGCCTGATTTAGACTGGATCCCTGCCGTCATTAGGGCATCCTTCAAACCCTATTCCTACAATAAACATTAGCAAATTCACTAAGTATCCTTTTCAACATTTCAATTCCCTGAGAAAATCTTATGGGCTATTAGTAGCCATTAGGAGATGATGTTGCTTTGGAATATCAGGGAATTTCTGAGTTTCATAATCCCTGCATTTCACATAAAATAGAAAATTTTGCTTAATTTCCAATTGTGCTTTTCTTGAGCCCCATTTAACTATTGAATTAACTTTAGAACTACATATGCAAACAGAAGCATACATTCTTGAATTTTCCTCATTGTTCTTTCCTCTTATTAGTCAAAATTTGGTCATTAGCATTATCTATTGCTCGTCTTAAAAATTAAAATGTGATTAATAGTATATTTTTCTAAGATCTGTTTTCTGATATTCTAATATACAACAAAGAGGATATGGGGGAGGTAAAAAGACATAATAGACATTTGTGAAGTTTTTTTAAATAATTAATTTATGTTGCCTTAGTAATTGTCAAAGATGACCCTCCCCCACCAGAAAAAAGGGGGTTTACAGTAGCATGATGTGGTTTTTTCGAGCTCAGGTCTGTGATTTTGTTGGTACAGAGGAGAGCATTGAGTTTGGAGCCAGAAGATTTGATCAAAATCGAGTTTTTGATCTAAATCTAGTTTCTGCCATTCATGACTTGTGTGACTTTGGGGAAAATCTCCTGACCTCTCTGGACCAGAGGTTTTCATTTGTAAAGTGAAAGAGTTGAACTTTATGACCTTTAAAATCCCTTTTATCCCTAAACCAATGATCCTATAAACTCCACAGTAGGAAATTCCCTCCATTCCTGTATAGTAGCAATCTAGCTAGTTGCTAGAACCCTGAGAAGTCACATGAGTTTTCAAAGAGCATATAGCAACTGCATATGTCAGAGACAGAGTTTGATCCCAAGGCACCTAGACTTAAAAGTCCAGCTCTCTATCTATGACACCAGGATGTCCAACATTAATCACTAAGGTAAACTAAATTGGATATGTACCATGTGCAGCACATGAACACACAACTAGATGTTATTTATTTCACTCACTGATCCAAGGAACAGGGTCAAGTAGAGACTAAGACTCAATTGTTACTAAAGGAGGAAAAGAGAAGAATGCATGGCCAAACTTATTGAAATACACATTCTTTCTTCTCCTGAACTCAAATTTAGGCACCAGGGTCAAAACATGGACAGATGGAAGTCTTTTCAAGAATTTGCCAGGACACATTAATCCTTTGCCCATATTTGTGCTGCCACTACAGGTTAAAAAAAAGTATTAGCGGCTACTCACCCAAGGTGAAAAATATTACTGAGAAGCCTACAGCATACTCAATAGTCCTTTCTACCCTGAAAAATGAATGTTTGCTCACAGTAGGTCCTTAATAAAAGCTGTAATTGAATTGAAAATTGTTCTTTAATTTATGACAGCCAATATATAGAGAGCCTGACTTTATTTGAGGATCTGCTATTTATCTCACAATCGAATGGTGATGTAAGAAAATAAGCACTGAACTTGTAGTCAGAGACTGGGGTCAGATTCATGTAGCTGTGTGACCTTGGGTGAATAAGTTCTCCGGGCCTCAGCTGCTCATCTATTACTGTTGTTGCTGCTTTTGTTACTGATTCTGTTGTCTCTGTTGTTTAGGTTGCTGCTGCTGGTTTTGATAATGCTTTTGATTGTTGTGGTGCTGCTTGTGGATACTGTTTTTTGGGGCAGATTTGTGATTTCATTAGTCAGGGAGGAATCTCCTACCACTGCAGACCAGCAGCATCTTTGAAACTTAGGATGCTAAAGAGCTGTCTGCTACTTGTCCAGGCTATAGGTCTCTTAGGAGGCAGTGGGATGATATAGCAGGTAAAGGGCTGGGATTAGAGTTGAGAAGGCCTAAGATTATCTAAGGCCACAAAAGTTCTTACCCACTTGGAACTGCCAACAGAGGCTGCTGATAGGATCAAGTGCTAGGCCAGGAGACAGGAATCTGGGACCCTGGGCAAGTCTCTTAACCTCTGCCTATCTTAGTGTATTCCTCTGTAAAATGGGGGTGATCATAACACATAGCTCCCAGGTTGTTGTTAAGGTCAAATGAGATAATGTACATAAGAGCACTTAAAGCATTATAGAGATGTCAGCTATTATCATTATTGACTCTCAGAAGGGCTTTCTCTCTACTATGTCGCTTTTCCTCCTATCATTTTTATCATCTCCACCATCTTTACTTTCATTAAGATAAAGAAGTTTAGGGGCGGCTAGGTGGCGCAGTGAGTAGAGCGCCGGCCCTGGAGTCAGAAGGACCTGAGTTCGGAGCCGGCCTCAGACACTTAACCCACACAAACAAAAACCTAGCCGTGTGACCTTGGGCAAGTTACTTAACCCCAATTGCTTTAAAAAAAAAAAAGATAAAGAAGTTAGATGAAACTGCCTCTAGGATCCTTTCCATGTCTAACACTGTGTTAGTCTTTAAAAAGTTGCTCCATTGCCAATGATTCCCCATCTGACCAAGATAATATGCACGTTGTTCTATAGGAGTCCAAAAAAAATTGAGGGGGAGAGAGAAGTAAAGTCTGCACACACATTCTTCAAACATTTCTTCTTGCCTCCCTGTTGGTAACATATCCATTCAATATATGAAAACTATATTTACCGTTTAGGTCGTCTTCTTTTCCCATATGCTGCTCTCCTCCAGACTTCATCATGATCCTGAGAACTTCTTTATCCTCCAACATCACATCAACCTTGGAACTCACATCAGTAGCCCCAAATCTTGCAGCTCCTCCTTCCCTCTGATTACAGAGGGTAGAGAACAGAAAGTGAGATGTTCTCCCAGGCCATTCATCATTCTCCAATATCACATCAACCTTGGAACTCACTTCAGTAGCCCCTAACCTTGCAGGCCCTCCTTCCCTCTGATTACAGAGGATAGAGAACAGAAAGGGAGATGTTCTCCCAGGCCATCCAGGCCATTCATCATTCTCCAATATCACATCAACCTTGGAACTTACTTCAATAGCCCCTAACCTTGGGTAGTAGCAATCACACTGGCATACCCAGGATGGCTGCTAGCACAGGTTCTTAGATCTGCTTTACAAGGAAAGATAACTGTTTAAGGGATCAACAATCTTTTTTTTAATCACATTCACTATCTCAGGGGAAAAGTCAGCACCATGAACTTCAGAGAAAATACAAGCAGAGAAATAAAGACCAACAGGCAGGGCTCTGACTGCCTGAATCAACTACACACTTTACATACATCTCTGGGTGGAGAGAGCCTTTACATATAAGCAGTCAGGGAGCTCTGAACATTCTTTTGACCAGGTAGTCACAAGACACTTCTCATAAGTGAGCCCCCAAAGCAAAATACCAACTCAGAGTATATATACACTTCTCTGAAGGTATCACAACCCTCCTAACTCAGTGCTTTATTAGAAATTAGCTAAGGGTGTGAAAGCCTTCCTACAAAACAAGCCTCCCCTAAGCAAGCTTCCTTAATGGGCTCAAGGTGAGGCCAATTAATGGGCAGGGAAGATCTTAAATCCCATAAACAATATACCTTAAAGCTCCTTCTTCCCTATGATTGCAGAGGGTGGAGGATGGAAAGTGAGAAGTTCTCCCAGGCCATCCAGTTAAGGAGAGTGCCCAGATCAGTCATCCTTTCACTTCCCATGGCACTATGCTTCTCTGACTTCATCATGCCCTCTCTTTTACAACTACCTTTTATGTTTTGTCTCCTCTATTTGATTGTGAGCTCCTGGAGGGCAGAAATTGTTTTTTTGCCTTCCTTTATAACCCCAATGCTTAATCCAGTGGCTGGTAGGTACATAATAAATGCTTATTGCCTGACTGATGGATGGATCCTATGACTCCTAAAAGGCAATGTTTTCTAAGCTATGACACTGGCATGCCTTTAAGGAGGGAGAATGGGTCAGGCAAGATTTTTAGGGATATATTTCCTGCTAAACCTTGGCATATCCTTCATCATACCCCATGTTCCTAGATATAAAAATGTTCCCAGAATTAGGAAAGCCAACAACATGATGTCAGGGGATGTGCATTTCTATACAGGAGGAAAAAGCATTGGTTCTAGAGTCAAAGAGTTCAAATTTTACCCCCTTTGTGACATTGGGCAAGTCATTTAACCTCCATTGGCCTCAGTTTCCTCATCTGTAAATTGAAGGGGTTGGGCCTGGTGACCTCTGAGGTTGCTTCCAGATCCAAATGTATAATCCTATAATCAATCTTATTAACCTCCCTGTCTTCAGTTCCCAAGGGCAAGCAGTGGTCTGCACCAATAAATGAGAAGGGACCCCAACCCAGGGTCACAAGCCACTGAGACTTGTGCTGATTGACCACATTCAAGGCTTCCAACTTTACCTTAATTCTACCCTGGCTGCATCCCTACACTTGATCTCTTTGTGAAATGTGGTATTAGATAACATAGTTTAAAAAAGAAAAAACAAAGATGCCAACCTCCCTTACTCTGCCCTCTTTTCTTAAATTCTCTGACTACTGCACCTTACCTGACAGAATCAGTCAGCACAGCCATCCCTGCCATGCTCATGGCAGCCTAAAATTTTTAGACCTGTCTGAGACCAGCTTCAGTGTACAAGTCCCAGCTGAGCTGTGCCTCAGTGCCCAGCTGTGTGTCTTGCTCCCATTATGCTGATACCATCTATCCTCTGTACATTCACTCTAGGGAAGGTGGGTTTCAATGCATATCAGTCCAGACTTGAGAAGTAAACAATATTCTAGAACTTGGGTTCTATCCTGCCTCAGTGTTCAAGAGGTTTGATGGATAAAATCATTCAGCCTACATATTATCCAATCAGTTCCCAGATCTTACCATGTCTTTTTCTAAAACCTGCACTCCCTTCTCTGCACATACATAACTACCACTCTAGTTGAAGGCCTCATCATCTGTTACCTAAAACTACTATAATAGCCTTCTAATCACTATTTCTGACTCAAGTATCTCTTTACTCCAAAGCCTCCTCTCTAGTTGTTGCAGTGAGTAGAGCACTGACCCTGGAGTCAGGAGGACCTGAGTTCAAATACAACCTCAGACAGTTGACACATTTACTAGCTGTGTGACCTTGGGCAAGTCAGTTAACCCCAATTGCCTTGCCTTCCCCCCCTGCAAGAAAGAAAGAAAGAAAGAAAGAAAGAAAGAAAGAAAGAAAGAAAGAAAGGTCAGACTATGTCGCCTCTCTCCTATACAATCAGTTTCAGTGCTACTCTGCAAAACAACCATGATGTTCTTTACATGTGATCCTCCATCTCCTATCTCTGTGTCTTTGCATTGACTGTCCCTCATGCATGCAATGCTCTTTCACCTCTTATAATCACTAGCTTCCTTCAAGACTCAGCTGAAATTCCACCTTCTTCAGAGGACTTTTCCCAATCTCTTCAGCAGCTAGTGCCTTCATTTCTATAGTTACTTTATATGGGTAATATATCATATATGTGTGTGTTTATATACATATATGTGTATGGGGGAAGCTAGGAGGTGCAGTGGATAGAGTACTGGACCTGAAGTCAAGAAGACCTGAGTTTAAATCCATCCTCAGATACTTACTAGCTGTGTGACACTGGGCAAGTCACTTGATCCCATTTACCTCAGTTTCCTCCTCTATAAAATAATTTAGAAAAGGAAATGGCAAACCACTCCAGTATATCTGCCAAGATAACGCCAAATGGGATCACAAAGAGTCAGGCATGACTAAACAACAACAAGAAGTTGTGTCGATATTCACTTTTCCTTTAGAATGATGCAGACTGGTTGTAACCCCAGTGCCCAACACAGTGCTGCAGCATGATAATCGTAAATGTTTGGAGATTGATAAAACTCAGACCAATTTAGCATCAACATTCTTGTTGTTGGATCGTCTGATGTGAAACACCACCGCAGTGAAACTATTTTTTTGTCTGTCAAAATTATTAAGGCCTTGATAAGCTTTGTGATTGGATTTCCATGTCAATTAAGACACTAGCATAGAACACTAAGAAGCAGGGACCATTCTCTTTCATCCTCTCCATTCCATTTTTAATGCTTTGAAATAAATTTGTTTTATTAATCACAATAGTATCTATAAAATTTTGGATAAAAGCAATACATGTAAATATTATATGTATGTATAACTATATGTATAATATAGATATTATATATATATATATATATATACATACACACACACATACATGGAGAGAGAGACAGACAGAGACAGAAAGACAAAGAAAAGTATGGTTAAGAGGATGAAGGGCAGTCCTTGAAGTCAGAAATTCCTGGGTTCATATCCTGCCTCTGACACACTAGCTGGTGAGATCAGAGAGAGCTTCTTCACCTGACCAAATTGCAGTCATTTCTCTAAAACTATATGTTACAAGTGAGTTGTCAGTCTGTATTGGTAATGGGAACTCCTTATACCAATCCGTTGTTGTTATTTTGACATTTTTTCAATCATGCCCAACTCTTCATGACCTCTTTAGGGTTTTCTTGGCAAAGACACAGGAGTAGTTTGCCATTTCCTTCTCCAGCTCATTTTCCAGATGAGGAAGCTGAGGCAAACAGAGTTAAGTGACTTGCCCAGGATCACACAGCTAGCAAACGTCTGAGGCTAGATTTGAACTTAGAAAGATGAGTCTTCCTGACTCCAGATCTGGCACTCTATCCTCAGTATCACCTAGCTGCTCTAAACCAATTAGATATGTCATTGTGTGTGTGGGTGTCTATATATACAGTGTGTATATGACCAAATATATACATAGACTCTATCTACACATACATATATTTGTGTATACATATATAAACATATATACATACACACATGTGTATGTATGTGTATGTATACATATATGTGTGTATGTGTGTATATATGTATATACACACCAAACCTGTGATTTCTTCAGTGCAGGGGAGCTCTTGAAGAAGAACTTCCCCAAACATTCAAACAATGAGGGTCACCTCCCTTCTCTGTAATTCATAGTCTTCAACTTGACTAAGGCCACTGGGAGGCTAAGCAATGTGTCCAGGATCACACACCCAGAATGCTCCAGAGGCTGCACTTGAATCCAAATCTTCCTGACCCCAAAGCCAGCTCTCTACGCATTATTCTTTGCTGTCTCAAGAGGCACTTGGTGATGCAGTAGATAGGGCACTGGATCTGGAGTTAGAAGGACCAGAGTTCAAATCTGGATTCAGACAGTCTTGTGACCCTTCAAAAGTCACTTACTCTCCATGTGCCTCAGTTTCCTCATCCTTTAAAATGGGGAAAATAATAGCATCTACCAAACTCGGTGAGGCTCAAATGAGAAAATATTTTCAAAGTGTTTTTAGCACAGTGCCTGGTATAAAGTGGGGTCTGTGCTCTGTTCCTTCCTCTCACATATATTCTTGGGAGTTGGGGGAGAACAGCTTAAAATAATGGAAAATATACTGGCTTTAAGTCAGAGAACCCCAATATAATACAAATAAATCCTGTTTCTGAGGCATATTACTTGTATATTAGTTTCCTCATCCCTAAAAGGAGAATACTGGACTAAATGGCCTCTGTGGCTCCTTCCAGCTGTGTGTATATCTATGGATGTGACATGTTGTTTATTCATTCTATAGTTTATGTGTATTTACAGATTCATGATTCTTTACAAAAACTGTGCCCCCAAACCCTATGCATTAGGGATCTTTTTACCTACTGGTTGTTATCCATTGCCCAAACACATTTTCCTCAGCTGAATTAGTGACTGGTTTTCAGTATCATTAGTATTCATTTTGTCTTTCTTCTGCTATTTCTTTCCCTCCGCTTGGAAAGTATGGGTGTTTTTGCATCAAAAAAATCTTCCCTTTGAAGGAATTCAAAAGCTTTTTTTCCTCATAGAAGCTTCCATTTCTTAAGTATTCATAGAAATTTCCATCAGACAGAAGAAGCAC
This sequence comes from Gymnobelideus leadbeateri, assembly GCA_011680675.1. Classification (NCBI taxonomy): domain Eukaryota; kingdom Metazoa; phylum Chordata; class Mammalia; order Diprotodontia; family Petauridae; genus Gymnobelideus; species Gymnobelideus leadbeateri. The sequence continues at coordinate 143,950 of WOXC01005094.1, read as the reverse complement.
ATAAGAGAGTTTTGGAAATGAAATAATGCTGTAAAAATTTTTCTAAAGCTTTCCCTTCTCTATTGTTGTTGTTGCTCCTGTTGTTGTTCATAAAGAGATTGTGGTTTGAACAAAGGATTGAATTAAATGAAAACGTTAATCAGGCAAAAATGCTACTACCACATCTCTAAAATAATATCAAAGAAGCTGAGAAGCCTTTGAAAAAAAGTTTCATCATGGGTGAATATACACATAGAAATATGCATGTGTGTTCATAATATATGTCTATGTATCATTCCTATAGTTCTGTGTTTCTGAATAGAGATCATATTTAATATCTATATGACTAATATTAGAGTGATGACACACCTACAACTAATTATGTCCTTAAATAAGTTGTTATGTGGTGAACACAATATACCATAACAAAATACAAGGCATTTCAGCAGTTCTGGCCCCAGTCATAACTGTGAAAAAAAAAAAAAAGAAATATCTTTGATTCTCTAACAACTGTCTCTGAGTATCCCTTCCGACTGATACTCATGACCTAAGAAGAAAAACATCAATAGAAGTGAAAATTATGGAGGGTAGGAAGTGGGAGGGGATTCATATAGTTGCAAAATAAAACAGTGATAAAAGATGTTTGTATAAAATCTTCATTCCAATAACTCTAACCATTCATATTTCTCAGTATTCTCCTTAATCATTTTTTTCACAGAATTACCAGTGTTATATCTATGTGATTGATAAGGGCTGTAATATTTTTTTTCCTTATTGGGAGAGGATATAGTATAGATGTGACTGTTTCCCAGCTTGATAGGCACAAAGATAAACCAATCAGTGATGCTTCATTAGCATAGACTTGGATTTAATTGGTAGGTTACAAACAACAGTGATGAAGATGCATCATCACCAGTACAGAGCTTTGAATAAAGACTGGAACAAAAATGTGTCTAGGGCTTTGCTTATTCCCTCACCCCTCTCACCCCCTGCCACCCACCAACAGCAGCAATATCAGTGATAAGAATTGTTTTGGCAATAATTTTCTGGCAGTCTTAGAGTACCCTAGAATGGTGTTAGCCCCTAGGGAATTTTAGTAGTGCCTTATTTTATTTCTAGGGGTAATAGGGACAGAAACGGACAGTAGGTGGAATAGGGTGAGGAGTTCCAGACTTCAACAGAGTAGGGATCTTGTAACCTTTATATAAGCAGCAAGGTGACTCGCAGAGGGGATAGAGTGCTTGGCCTGGAGTCAGGAAGGTTCATTCTCTTGAATTCAAATCAGGCCTCAGATACTTAATAGCTGTGTGACCCTGGGCAAGTCACTTAATGCAGTTTACCTCAGTTTCCTCATCTGTAAAATGATCTGGAGGAGGAAATGGCAAACCACTCCAGTATCTTTGCCCAAGAAAACCCCTAATAGGGTCACAAAGAGTCACAACTGAAAAATGACTCTACAACAGAATTTGACCTATATATATACACTTCTGTGTTTGTGAGGACCACAGTTTTCGTAGCTCTCAGAAAAGATAATCTAATCTAAGTTAACTGCATGTCTCCAGCTGCCTTTCATAGAAGGTTGGAACAGCTTGATACATTACCTAACCTCCCTGTGCCTTTGCTTCCTCATATGTAAAATAAGGAAATTGGACTAGATGGCCTTTGTGGTCTTTTCTGGGTCGAGATCTATGATCTTTTCCTATTATGAGACAGAGCTTGTGGGTTAACTGTCATCTGTGGGCTCATAAAAAGAGCCTAAATTAATGAGGTTCTGCCTTTGAGAGGGGTTGAAACCAAATGAAATCTACATTCTGTCTTAACCAATAATGCTTCTACTATTAGTACCTTTCACCTAATCCAGCTAAATGACAGGCAAGGTATAATGTAAGAAATAGAGCCAGTGGGTGTGATTAAAAGTCAGCACATACCTTACTACAGCAGATAACTTTAGAAACACAGAAAGTTGGTTGTACATTCATTCTCATAGTGATAACTACAACACATGCCAAATATCACAGGGAGAAGGGACCTTAAAGGCCATGTAGTCTAACACATACCTGAACAAGAAGCCTGTCTACATAACAAGGAAATTGAGGAATGACCAAACCAATTGTAGTGCCTGAATGTAATGGAATGTTATGTAATGTTATTATGTATGTAATATTAATGCAATGGAAAGGTTTCCCAAAAGTCTTAGTGCAGTTTTAAACTATTAAAGCTTAAAGCTAACCTAAGACTTTGGGGGCATCTTATATATTGGTAAGGGAAGGTAATGGGTGAAAGATAACAATAAAAATAATTAATTAAAGGAATATCTTTTACAACATCATCCCACATGAGAAATGGTCATTTATCCTTCATTAGAAGACCAAAAATGAGAGTTGTGACATGACAGTGCTTCTTTGCCGGAAATCCCTCTCTCCACCTTAGAATAAAACTCAATAAATGGTCAATTGTAGTAAGTCACAACAACCAATTATGTATTTGAATTCTATACACTTAATTTGCATGCCCCACCACCAGTAGGGAGCTATTGTGGCTCCTCAGTCTTTCTGTAACATTTAGTATCAGACTAAATCAAACATGTACATACATATTAAAACACCATAGGCTACTCCAGAGAACAAGAATGGACCTTCTAGGATTCAACATGTCACAAGAGAGATAACTACTGTACCCCCAAGGATAGTGTAGGAAGCCAGAATAGGACCCAGGATCAAGCCCTGGGATACTAGCCTAAACCTAGGGGTTGAGACAAGGGTGACGATCCTTAAAAGGAGACTGAGAAGGAATGGTCAGATAGGTAGGGAGATGCCTGAAAGGAAGAAATGTAACAAAAGCCTGGGAAAGATAAAGTACCTAGGAGAGGAAATTACCAAGTATTTGAAGAACAATCATGGGAAAGAGAGAATACATTTACACTGCTTTACCCTGGGGAGAAGACCTGTGAACAATATGGGTTAGAATATTGTGGTCTATAGCATACAGTCTAAGAGACAGAATGATGGCTTGGAATAAGAGGACTTAGGTTCAAATCCTGCTCCCATCATGAGCTATATAACAATGAGCCAATCACTTACTCTCCCTGGACCTTCATTTCCTCATCTATAAAAGAGAGGGTGAAACTGGACCTACTATAAGGGACTTTTCAGCTCAAAAGCTATAATGCTAGAGTCTTAGGGAGAGACCTGATCCTTCAGTGTTCAGTAGGGATCAGATGTCAGTATAGACTTCAGAAGTAGTAAAAGGCAAATGCATTGGTCTCATATGTACATTAGTACATGGTAGTGGGCAAAACATGGGGTGATTCGGAGTGATAAGAGTGAAGATACTATGAAGTCAGATGATGTTAGAGAGAGTGGGACAGCAGCCGCACCTGTGGTATTGCAACATGGTTGGTTTTCCCCTTTTGTTTTCATTGTAATGAATTGTAATTTCATTGTAATGATAGGAGAGGTTGACAGGAGAAAGATATTGGTCAGACCCTACCCAAAGTATCTATCAGCATTACCATAAGTGATGATAAAGTGGTGTTTTAGAGCCGCCTTTATGAGTTGTCCTGGCCAAGCTTACTCCCTTTTCTGTATCCCTAGATGGGATAATCAGGACATAAAAATTAAGTTCCTCCCCATTGTGTCTTACTGGAATGGGCTGGGCTCACTTTTCAAAATGTTTTCCATAACCACTGGTGGTGAGGTTGAGAAGTACATTTGGTAATGATTACCCACCTTGCACTCTAATTTTCATTATGCAATTATGGCTTTGAGCTGAAAGTCCAATAGCTAAAAAGTACTGGCAAATTTTTAACTCTCTGTTTCTAACAAACTGGGTTCTTCAAGTTTAATTCTTTGAGTTATTAAGTATAATTGAATATCTAATTAGATGAGTATTGTTTCTGTACATTTATGCCAGAAGCCCTTGGCTTTTCAAGAGCTTTATTTGATTGAAATGATTACAATGGGAATTTATAATTAAATATAAGTAACACTCTGCCAGGAAGAAAAGAATATGTATTACTTTAAAATAAACATATATTTTAAAGTATTTGTATATATACATATATGTGTACATATATACATATATGCATACATGTAAATATATGTAATATGTGTATATGTATATATATTCTTGCAGGAAAAACATTATAAACATACAATTGCAGAGTCATATATATCACACATGTATATATATGCATACTGGGGAAGGAAGTGGCACACAACTCCAGTATCTTTGCCAAGAAAATCCTATGAACAGTATTGACATGCTATGGTCCACAGGGTCCCAAAGAATGAGATACTTCTGAATGACTAAGCGACAACATGCATATACATACATGTATAAAGGTATACATGTAGCTTTTTAACTAGATAGTGTAGATTGCAATGGAAATCAAAAAAAGAACACACAGAACCATTTTGATGTGGATGACATGTTGGCTTAATGAATTTTCCCTTTCTGATTAATTGAGGATCATCAGTAACATTGTGGGGTTTAAAATGAAATCTGTTGTACTCCCCTGGCACATAACAAACTCACTCCAGGAGGTAAAATTGGATTAAAGATTTTTGTATTCTAATGCCAGTTCTATGGAGCATAAAGCGAAGTGGCAGATTGAAAGGCATTACACAAATTCAAAATATGGAAATGCTTCCTCAAGTACTAACTCTTGGTTTTTATTGTTAGTTATCTGGGTAATTAGGAATGTGTCTGTAGTTGAAAGGGGGAAAGGGGAGTCCTCTTTTCTTTGGTATATTTATTTATATGAAGCATAAAAATTTAGGGACAGGGGATGATTTTTACAGATGTCAGCATTTTAACAATGGTGAAATCATTTCATCTAGTTTTCCAATTAGTAGGAAAATCTTGCAGCACCTGTGAGGAATAACTTTCAGTGAAGTTTGTCCATTATGAACATCCTATATACATTCTTATTTCTTCCTTATACTTTGTAACAAAGTTCAGTATTGTTTTCCTATATATATATATATATATATATATATATATATATATATATATATACATATACACATCATTGTCTATTTCAAGGTAATGTAAGAGCTATTGGGTATTAATACAATTGATTGGATTAACTATTGAGACCAAATTAGAGGTGTTTTTAGTTTGGGGAAAAGAATGGTAGCGTGAGAGGTAGCAAAGGGTTAAGTTTCTACCAAACTGGAAGAATTGCTGAAACAAGACTACTGATAAAAAGTACCAGACAGTAGCCTTGGGAAGAAGTTGGGTTCCCAGTTCCCAGAGAACTCCTAGATAATAGTAAAAATGAAATAATGTAGAATAAAAGGAACTGGCAGCAGCAGGTGGATTTGACCAATCAGAAAGCAGAGAGCAGCCTTGGGACACTAAGGCCCAGATAAGGACACATCTAGGTTGGACTGAAGGTGTTTCAGTATTCTGGGGTTGTTAATGCACTTGCTTATTGGACCTCATGTATTATGTATGTTATCTAACAAAATTAGAGCCTCATTAGTAATAATTATGGTAATGGATTGAGATTGCTTTGCGCCAATTGGTTGACATTAATAAGAAGATTGTGAGCTTGCTTTTACCAACCAATGGTAAGGTGGGACAGTTGAGAGGGTGTGGAATTCCCATGTTAGGGTTTTCTAATCATGCCTTTGCCTTCTGTAGGGTGCTTCAGCCTTCTGGCCCTTTGTTAGATTGGGGACGCCTTTTCTCATGAGATCATAATAAACTTTTTTCTACTTTCTACCCTAAGAAGTCTCTGGGTTTTGGGCAAGGGTCTTTACTGTCCTACAAACACCTAAAGCCACAAGTTAGGTGATACAGCGGATAGAGAGTACCTGGAGACAAGACCTGAGTTCAAATGTAACCTTAGACACTTATTACCTCTATAACCCAAGAAAAGCTATTTAATCTCTCTCTACCTTAATTTTCTCAATTGCAAAATGTGGATGATAATAGCATCTATAGGCCAGGATTGTTGTGAGGATAAAATAAGATAATATTTATAAAGTGCTTTTCAAGCCTTAAATGCTAGCTATTATTATTATTAATTATTATTATTGTTGTTGTTGTTGTTGTTGTTACAAATGGGGAAAAAAGCCTTTAACAAGAGCTAAAGTGAAGAACACAGAGTGAGAACTTGGCCTAAACAAATGATTCTCGTCTTTTTCTTTGTGTCTTCTTCTCTTCTCTTAAGGGAATTTATCCAAAATATGGAGACATTCAATAAAATGAGAACTAATTTGAACTCTGTTGAAAACCTGGAGCCTCCAACTAAGGCTTCACTGGAGGAAATGGAAGTGTTTGCCAAAGACACACATTCCCTAATGTGATCAAATGTGGTTTCATGATGAATTTTAAAAAGCATCAAAATAATGTGACACCTCCCAATACCAAAGCATATACAACAAAAGGATATACTGAATATTAAAAAATAAGGATAAAAGCTTATTATATAAGTAAATAAATTTAATTATTTTCCTTTCCTTTCAAGTGATTAAGTTAGCAATTTCTTGTAAAAGTCTCTTGATTTTTCTCTGAATATTGAAAGATTTATATTTGTTAATGAATGATGAGAAGCAATTTGGGAGAATGATAAAAATAACATAGTACTAAATAATCAACAACATTGTTGTCCTTCCAGTGCTGGATAATAGAATAATTTTGGTGATATAAATTGAGTCATCACACTACAGGACACAGATGCTTAAGCAAAGCCACACTTCTGCAGTTTCCTTTTTTTCCTCATCCTTCCAAAACTGCCTACCGGTCAGACATGCAGTCATTCTGAAAGAAAAAAAAAAAGATAAATTGGCCTGTTTGAAGCAACCCAAGCTCCTGTTTCTCACATCTATCTTCTACCCTCCCATTGCATGGCTTCCTGGAAGTATTAATAGTTGCATTTCATTTCACTATATAAATATTTAAGGACTGTAATTCTGCACAGTTGACATTGCCAGTGCCAATGCAATGCAATGTTTCATTATCCCCTCCTTGCATCAACATAATCTTGTCAAACTTTGTTTCCAATAAATAGAACAGGCTATATTTTGAATATTTTAATAACGAAGCACATTCACATTGCTTTCAATCACAGCCTGCTTACAAATACACAGTTAAGAGGTGCAGTTACGTGGAACAATACCCTGCAAGTATCATGCCAATATATTTTCATTAGCCAATGACATGCAGCTGCAATAAAGAATTAGGTCACGTCCTTTAGAGACAAATCCTTCTGATTGTGGCAGGACCACATCAGGCCAGACTGGATTCACCAAATCTTCCTGTCACTGTTAAGTGAATATTTATACTTGCCTGTGTCCATTCCGGAGACTTCGGCTATAATTTGTCAATCCCGAGTTATCTTTCAATTTAAAACTCACCCTGTTTACAGCAAAAGGGTAGGAAGATAGAAAGAGAGGGAGACAAAGAGATACAGAGACAGATTTTTTTTAAATATTTCATATAGTCTATGTGATTCTTAGCCATTTGTAACAATATATTTAGTGACTCTTAAGCTATATGGCTCAGATTTTTAATTACTCTGATTCTTTGGCCCTTTAATTACGTAGTACTAATATATTTGGAAAATCATTGCATCCCCTAGCACTAGGAGATTTAACTGATTACAAAATGAAAATACATAAAATAAAATTGTATCTTTATTTGAACAGTTTTTACAACATAAAGCATTCTACATGAGAGGTAGGTTTTGATCTCCATGTGGAAAGGTAGATAGAAGAAGTAAGTTTGCTCTGCCCAGCTGATGAGGCAGTTAGGAAGTCATCCTAATGAATTTAAGCTCTTGATTCCCTTGTCTTCAACTAAGTTCCTCTAGGCTTAGGCTAGGATTTTTGTTAAAAAGGAGAAAGTATCATTTGAATACTATAATTCATAACATCACAACTTTGCCTTGTATCTTACCCACATCTGAATTCTGTAAATGTTTGTTCCAGGGAAATTTCTATATAGAGCTTAGATATAGTTTATGTCTTGTTTCCTATTAATATTCTTATCACTTTCCACATTCAGAGAGCGATCCTCAAGGAAACATACTCATGACATAATTATGCCTTTACTGTAGGAAAACCTAATTAAAAGGACACCTTAATGTAACTCCATACAGAAACACTCAGATAAAGGATCAGACATCTGTAGCCCATCAGCAATTGCCATATTAATAGCTGAGCTCACACATTTGCTCTTCCCAAGGGAACTAAGACTAAGAATTTTCTCTTCACTCAGCTTGGTTCATAAAAAGTTCATGACAGGAGTTAGGGTCAGAAACTAGCTCCATCTTTTCCCCAGAAACTCCCCTCTGCACCAACCCATACCATCTCCATTTCTCTTCTGGTTATGGTCATACTACTGTCATCTTTCTGTCCCTGGACCATGGAAAAAGAATGATAGGAAATCTTTCTACTGGACAGCGACTCAAGATTGGGAGGTTCTCTTTCAATGATGAGGCATGTGGCCCACCTGGCACAGCTGTCTCTCAGGGGTCTCCTCCTGTGCCAAACTACCTGGTCCAGTAAGTCTTTTTGTTTTTATTTTTTCTGTTCCTTAGTAGATAAGAAGTACATGTCTATGTGTGTATCTATTTGTGTTTCTACTTAAAAGGATACATATATATATATATATATGTATGTATATATATATATATATACACAGAGGTGTGTATAAAAGAGTTTAGATATTTGTGTTGATTTTCTATATCTTTTATTTTTCCAAATGAATTATGTTATTATTTTATTAAGTTTGGTAAAATAATCCCTTGGTAATTTGATTGGTATAGGATGAAAACTGTAAATTAACTTTGACATTTTTATTATAATGGCATGACCCAGATACAAGTACTGAATATTCCTATTTATTTAAATTGTGCTTTCTTTCTTTAAGAAACACTTTGTAAATTGAATCTACACAAGTATTTCGGGGGCTTTGTAGATTGACCTTTCTTTTGGTTTAAAATAGATACTTTTTAGAAGATTAAAAAAGGCTGTGCTTTGTAGTTTTTTGCATAAATGAGTATTGTACTTTGTCAAAGGCTTTCACATCTATTGAGATGGACATGTCTTGAGGTGTTTTAATTTTTTTATTATATCTATATATGTGTATATAAGGATGTATCAATTATAAATTATGTTGATTGTTTTCTCACTGTTAAATCATCTTTGAATTTCTTGTGTAACCTGGTGATGATAAATAATTTCTTAAAGGAATCACTGTAGTCTGACAGGATTTCATATAAATTTTTTTAATCAATCATTAATGAAATTAGTCTACAGTATTTAAAGGAATTCCTTGATTTTTTTTTGTCTTCTCAGCTTTGCTAATATATAGCTGTGTGTAATAGAGTGCTATAATTTCTTTTTATTTCTTCTGCTTTTTTAGGGTTTTACCTGGTTCATTTTCTATTGATTTTCATTTTATGACTTTTTCTTTTTAATCAGTTGGTTAAATATTGATCAATTTTGTTTCTAAAGAGCAAACATTTGGTTTTTGTCTATTATTTCTTCAGTTTTTCATTTATTTCTCCTCTGATTTCTAGCATCTCCTCTTTTACTGATCTTTTACTTTTTGTTTACTGGTTGCCTTTCTAATTTTTAAATTCATATTAAGTTCACTAATACTCTCTTTTTCTGTCTGTCTGTAGGAATATAATTCATCCTCTAAGCACTGTTTTAAATATGTCTCAGAAATTTTGGCCTGCAATTTTATCTTACTCTTTATTTGGTTTTCATTGGTGTCTCCGTTTTGGTCTATCTTTTGTTTGCATTGTATGAAATGTTTATCATTTTTATTGCATTGTTACGTACAAGGGGTATGTTCACTATTTCTTCCTGTTAAAATTTATTTGCAATATCTCTGTGCCCATAGTCAATTTTTGTAAAAGCTTCAGTGGTGCTGAGAAATATGGATATTCTTTAGCAGTTCAATTTAAAAGATGTCATAAGTCTTTAAGCTATGGTCTTTTCAGCAATTTGTTCAATTCTATATTTCCCTTTAGTTTATCTCTCTGTCAAACTTATCCAAAACTGAAAAGGGGATATTGATAGTTCCTGTTCTTATTGTATTACTGTCTATGTTTTTATAGTTTAGTTAATTTTTGCTTTATGAATGTAGATGCTAAAGAATTTTAAGCACATAAATTTAATATTGATATTGGTTTGCTATATATGGTTACTTTTAGTATAATGCTGTTTCCTTGTTTATTTCTTTTCATGTCGTAGATGTTTAAGTTTATATTATAGCATGATTGGAACTCCTGATTTTTTTTGATTCCCTAGATGTATAGTAAAATTTTTTAGCCCTTCATTGTGTGTTTGTGTGTGTGTGTTTCTTGCAAACCATAGATCGCAGGGGGTTTTTTTTTATTATTCAATTTGTCACTCTTTTTCATGTTATTGAATTTTTTTAATCCATTCAAATTTAAAGTTAGAAGTTAGGTTTATATTTTCTTCCATTTGCTATACTATTAGGGCTTTTTTGTTTGGGTTTTCTCACTCATATATTTTTTTTGTTGTTCATACAATTCTTTGCCCTTCTAGTTATTTTTATCTTAACCTATTTTTAGACAACTCTATTCCCACTATCACTCTTCCTTTGAATTTCAACCTTCCTTCTCAATTTGGTACCCTTTTTTCCTAGTTTTGGAGTTTTGATAAACTTACTGATTTAATTTTCTTTCTTTCTTTTACGTAGTTAGTTATTTAGTTTCTTTCCTCATTTTTTCCTGTTTACTTGTCAGGTAAAATCCTCTTTCTATCCCCCTGTAACTTTTTTATTTTCTAAAAATTTCATTTTCATTGCCTTTTTCTCAAAAATAGTGTTTCTTTTATATTTGATTTATTATTTATCTTCCATTTCTATCTGTTCTTGATTTTTATTATTTATTCAAGGACCTGATCCTTCTTTTGTTCTTTTATATTACTAATAGAATTAAAGCTTCTAAAGTACTCATTTTGGTTTTTCTCTTTGAAAGAGTTTCTACATTATTTCTTCATAGATATTTCCTTTTCTGTCAGGCCTCCCACTTAGAAGTATCAATTCCTGCAGGTGATAGTAGAGGATATTGCCCCATGAGAGGAATTTTCCTATGCCATTGATTCTACACAGAGTTCACTACCAAATTTCCCCAGCCCCATTGTCATTTTCTCCAATTTGCCATGAAATCTCCATGCATTCATGTTCTTCCACTCTTCTGGGTTTTAATTGCCCCAGCTGCTCTGATTCCCCCTTTTCTAAGAAAGGATGAGTGTCCTCTCCAAGCAACAAATCCCTACAGAGTTACACATTGTAAGGTCCTCTTTTCCCTTTTAGGGCCTGTCACCCCAGAAGAGTTTTTCAATGTACCTTCCCACAGCTAAAACAAGATTTTCTCTTATATTCCCTTGTTTCAATTCTTCAATTTTCCTCCTTAGCTAGTCTCCTGTAGGCTCTCTTTTTGAGAGGCTAAAAGAGTTATTTTCCCTTCAGTCAACCTTTCATTTGATTAGAATACATTACATATTCCCCAATTATCTTCTTTCTCTCTTCTCTCATTTTGTGTTTTCTCCTATTCTGCAATTCAGTCCCATAAAAATATTAAATCATCTGAAGGACGGATACCATGAGGTTCAGTCTGTTATGTTTCACTTCTATTTCTTCACCATCATTTATATTTGATTTTTGCTTTAACCTTTGTCCCTTTATGTACTTTTAGGAAGAAATCTTTTAATATTCTGTCCTGTTATTTTGTTGCTGTCCTGAGTTGCTATATTACTTTGCCTCTCTTGAATTTCTGTTTTGTGGGGGTATTCAATAAGCAAATAATTAGTTCAGGTCCTGTTCTCTTTCCAGACACATATTGAATGCTTCTTTTTGATTGACTGCCACCTTTCTCCATTAATGTTTAGGCTTATGTTTGCAGTGTATGTCACCATAGGTTGCATCTTGAGCTCTTCTGAATATATTATTCCATTTATTCCTGCAGCTTCTGGTGGCTACAGAATATTATTGTTTTATTTGAATTTCTCCTACTTAGTATTTGAAGGTCTTTCTCCTGACTGATTTCAGAATTCATTTTTTGCCATTGGAACTTTAAAATGTAACTACTATTCATCTTGGAGTTTGTAGCATGTTTGTGTTACACACACACACACACACACACACACACACACACATACACACACACACAATCCTAAAGGTACTCTGTTGATTATTTTAACTGGAACTTTGATTTCTATGTTCAGAAGTTCTGTGAAGTCTTCTTGTATTATATCTTGCATTAAGGTGTTCAGGTTTTTTGATTTGTCATGTTCTTCTGAGAGACCCCAAATCCTTAATTTGTCTCTACACATCCTATCATTAAGATCAATATGTTTTGAATATATGGGCATTATATTTCCTTTTAACGTTATTAGTTTTTACTTCTCTACTTCCATATTGTCCTTCATTTCTGTGTGTTTGCGTTTCCAACTAGTTATTCTATCTTTTGTTTCTTTGGTAAGACTTAACATCATGGATTAAAGTTTTTCTATCTTACCAATAATATCTGCTCTGCAAGTCATAAATTCTGCTTTTACAATTCTTATTTCTCCTTTAAAGCATTTATCATTCTGTGGTTTCAGGCTCACTTGGGAATCCATAAAATCATCTGCCTCTGCAGGTGTCAATTCATGTTTCTGTGTTTTATAATATTTATTCCTAGATTTCTGAACTCAGCTGATCTGGAGGATCAGGATTCCCTCCTGTAATTAATATTTTCCATGTTGGTTTATCTGTATATGTTTAAGGTCTTTAACTGTGCTTTCTTCCTCCTGATATCTTTGGTAATTTGGGCTTTTTACCCTCTTACATTGCCCTATTGTTAACTCTTATTATTACTCTTTCCTCTTTTGTAAAGATTTTCCTGGGTGAGGAGGAACCAAAAACCATCTCAGCTTCTTCCTATGCTGAATGATTCATGATTTGCCAGTTTTAGTTCCTGTCCCAACTGACTTTGGAAGGACAGAACCAATCCCTTTGCTTCAGGTAGGCATAGTGTATCCACATGTGTTCTGGTATCCTGTCCCAGCTCCTTCAGTTCCTCAGTTCTATAACTGAATAGTCTTGTGGTAGATAGCATAGAAGTCCCAGAAGTTTTCACCTCTTTAATTTTTTTGGTTGCCATGGCAATGAGGGGGAGCAGAGAAAGGATAGAATAGAATTCTTTTGCAAGCTCTGCGAGTCAACTCACATACCTCTGCATGATAGGCAGGAAGAAAGAGTTACTGAATGGGCACATTAGGGTTAAGGATTTGTCTTCTCTGGTATCAATTCTTCATGTTTTTACCTTGTTCAGGTTCTTGGTGTCCTAAACTATGAAGACAGATGATATTGATTCATCTTTTGTGACTAATTCCTATTTTGTAGAGGTTTACAAAGGTTGTAAGATTCAGAGAAAATGTCTGGTCTTCCATCTTGCTGTTCACTTGGCCCAAAGGTTCATTTTTTATATGTATCATAACACTTCTTTACACTAAAGTCTCAATTCTGATGCTTCATCACGATACAGATGACTCTTTATTCTAGAAGGTAGAGTGCAAGCTCTGATGGTTCCTACCACCTAAAAAGTATCCATGAGATAACGGATCAAGAAGGAGAAGGTAGCTGGGTACCTTTGGATTTATCTAGTTCACCGCCCAAATTTTACAGTTGAAGGAATTGGGGTCCAGAAATATTAAGTGACTTGCTCTGGATCACAGAGTAGTAAGTAGCAGAGGACATGAGCAGAGATCTTCTAACTCCATTTCTAGTACCTTTTACCACCATCATGTTGCCCTCTTGTTTTGAGTATGGTCCCAGTAACAGATTATATTTCCAGGACAAGCATGAGTTTGGGAAATCTAATTATCAGAAGGCTGGCTAAGAGGAAAAAATACTATTTTGACCAACTCATGAAACTATTTATTAATACATGGAGAGGCTACAATCAATGTAGCTGAGGGAAGTATCCAGTCTGCTGAAATCAAAGACCATTGTGTGGCAGTGTGGACAGTGAGTTGAGCTTGAAGACCATGAGTTCCTCACATCCTGCCTCTGACATATTTTAACTATGTGATCCTGGACTTAACTACTTATTCTCTTAGTGTCACAAGCACAATTCTAAGACTAAAAATTATAGATGAGTTGCACTGGTGCAGGCAATTTCCATATAAGAAATTCATAAAAGGTCCAAACCAAAAATGAAATTACTTTATATTGTATCAAGCTATTTTATATATATTTTTACACAGTGGTCAAAAGGACCTAAAAAAATTAATAATGACAAGGGAAGGCAGAAGTAGCAGGGGAAAGGTGAAAGTAAGGGGAGGAAGCAGACAGAAGGGAGGCAAATTGAGGGAGGTAGTGGTCAGAAGAAAAACACTGGTGAGGAGGGAAAGGGCAAAAGGAGAGAGAAAAAGTATATGGGGGGACAGAATGGAGAGGAAGACATAGTAATCATTTCTGTGAATGTGAATAGGATGAACTTTCTCATAAGATGGAAGTAGAGAGCAAAGCAGATTAAAAACCATAATCCTACAATATGGTGTTTATAAGAAACACATTTGAAGCAGAGTGATACACACAGAGTAAAGGTAAAAGGCTGGAGCAGAATATATTGTGCTTCAGCTGGAGTTTAAAAAAAAAACAAGGGTAACAATTCTGATCTCAGACAAAGCAAAAGTTAAAATAGATCTAATTAAAAGAGATAAGGAAGGAAACTACATCTTGATAAAAGATACCATAGACAGTACAGTAATATAAATACTAGACATATATGCAAAGTGAAAGAACATCCAAATTCCTAGAATTTAAATGAGTTACAGGAAGAAATAGATAGCAAAACTATACTGGGAGGGGGGATGTCAACCTCCCCCACTCACAACTAGATAAATCTAACCATAAAATAAACAAGAAAGAAGTTAAAGAGGTAAATAGAATCTTAGAATATTTAGCAATGATAGACCTCTGGAGAAAACTGAAGGGGGATAGAAAGGAATATAACATTTCTCAGTGGTAAATAGCACCTACACAAAAATTGACCATGTACTAGGGCATAAAAATTTCACAATCCAATGCAGAAAGGCAGAAATATTAAATGCATCTTTTTCAGATCACAATGCAATAAAAATTATATGTAATAAAGGGCCATGAAAAGATGAGCTAAAAATTGATTGGGAACTAAATTTAAAGAATGACTGAGTCAAACAACAAATCATAGAAACAATCGATAATTTAATCAAAGAGAATGACAATAATGAGACAATATACAAAAATCTATGGGATGCAGGCAAGAAATTCTTAAGGAAAATTTTATATCTCTAAATGCCTACATGAATAAAATAGAGAAAGATGAGATCAATGAATTGGGCAAGCAACTAAAAAAGCTAGAAAAAAAAAAAACAAATTAGAAATCCCCAATTAATTACCAAACTAGAAATTCTGTAAATCAAAGATGAAATTAATAAAATTGAAAACAATAAAACTATTGAGCTAATAAGTAAATCTAAAAGTTGGTTTTATGAAAAAAACAATAAAATAGATAAACCTTTGTTTAATTTTATTTTTTAAAAAAAGGAAAGAAGGAAACCAAATTACCAGCATAAAAATTAAAAGGGTCAATTCACCACCAATGAAGGGGAAATTAAAATAATAATTAGGAACTCTTTTACTCATATATATGCCAATAAATCTGATAACCTAAGTGAAATGGATGACTATTAACAAAAACATAAATTTCCCAGATTAACAAAAAAAAGGAAATTAACCCCATTTCAGAAAAAATGAACAAGCCATCAATGAAGTCTCTATGAAAAGAGAAAGATGGATTTATAAGTGAATTCTACCAAACACTTAAAGAAAAATTAATTCCATTATTATATAATCTATTTGGAAAAATAGGTGAAGGAGTCCAACCAAATACTTTTTATGATGCAAATATGGTGCTAATACTAAACTAGGATGAGCCAAAACAGAGAAAAGAAAATTATAGACCAGTTTCACTAATGAATATTGATGCAAAAATTGTAAATAAAATATTAACAAAGAGATTACAGTAATTTATCACCAGCATAATATACTATAACCAGGTGTGATTTATGCCAGGAATGTGGGGCTCATTCAATATTAGGAAA
The DNA here is from genome assembly GCA_011680675.1 of Gymnobelideus leadbeateri. Lineage (NCBI taxonomy): Eukaryota > Metazoa > Chordata > Mammalia > Diprotodontia > Petauridae > Gymnobelideus > Gymnobelideus leadbeateri. Next base: position 127,847 of record WOXC01005094.1, on the reverse strand, counting down.
ACTATCAGTATAATTTACCACATCAATGACGAAATTAACAGAATCATATGATTATCTCAATAGATGCAAAAAAAAAGCTTTGGACAAAATGTAACACTCATTCCTATTAAAAAAAAAAACATCTAAAAGCATAGAAATAAAAGGAAATTTCCTTAAAATGTTAAGCAGCATCTATCAAAAACCAACAGCAACCATTATATGTAATGACATTAAGTTAGAAGCTTTTCCAATAAGATAAGGGGTGAAACAAGGGTGTCCATCATCACCACTGTTTTTCAATATTATACTAGAAATGTTAGCTTTAGCAACAAAAGAAGAAAAAGAAATTGAAGGAATTGGAATAAACAATGGTGAAACAAAGCCATCACTCTTTGCAGATGATATGATGGTATACTTAGAGAATCCTAGAAAATCAATTTAAAAACCACTTGAAATAATTAACAACTTTAGCAAAGTTGCAGGATATAAACTAAACTCACATAAATCATAGGCATTTCTATATATTACCAACAAAGCCCCACAGTAATAGAAAGAGAAATTCCATTTAAAATAACTGTAGACAATATAAAATGTGGGGGAGTCTATCTGCCAAGATAAACCCAGGAACTATATGAACAAAATTTCAAAACACTTTTCACACAAATAAAGTCAAATGTAAATAATTGGAAAAATATCAATTGCTCATGAGTAGGCCTAGCTAATATAATAAAATTGCAATTCTACCTAAATTAATTTACTTATTCATTGCTATACCATTCAAAACCAAAAAATATATTTTACAGAGATAGAAAAAAAATAACAAAACTCATCTGGAAGAATTAAAGGTCAAGAATTTCAATGGAATTAATAAAAAGATGCAAAGGAAGGTGACTTATTTGGTACTGCCTAAGAAATGGAATGGTGGATCATTAGAATGGGTTAAGTACACAAAACACAGTAGTCAAAGACTATAGTAATCTATTTTTCAATAAATCCCAAAACTCCAGTTTCTGGGATAAGAACTCACTATTTGACAAAACCTGCTGGGAAAACTGGAAAATAGTATTGGTGGAAACTCTTACACCATATACCAAGATTAGGTCAAAATAGGTACAAGGTTTAGACATAAAAGGTGATACCATAAGCAAATTAGGAGAACAAAGAATAGTTCCCCTGTCAGATCTATGAAGGGAAAAATTATAGCAAACAAGAGTTAGAGAGAATTATGAAATGCAAAACTTATCATTTTGATTACATTAAATTAAAAAGGTTTTGAACAAACAAAGTCAATGAGACCAAGATTAGAAGGAAAGAAAAAAGCTGGGAAACACTTTTTACTGCCAGTGTTTCTGATAAAGGCTCTCATTTCTAAAATACAGAGAGAAAGAAGCTAGATTTATAAGAACACAAGTCACTCTTCAGCTGATAAATGGTCAAAGGATATGAACAAGCAATTTTCAGTTCAAAAAATTAAAGCTATCTCTAGTCATACAAAAATGCTCTAAATCACTATTGATTAGAGTAATGTAAATTAAAACAACTCTACCACCTCACACCTATCAGATTGACTAATATGATAGAAAAGAAAAATTATAATGTTGGAGAGGATGTAGGAAAATTGGAACACTAATGCATTGTTGGTCAAATTGTGAACTCATCCAACCATTCTGGAGAGCAATTTAAAATTATGCCCACAGAGCTATAAAACTGTGCACATCCATCAATACCACTACTAGGTCTGAATCCCAAAGAGATCATTAAAAAGGGAAAAGGATACAGATGTACAAAAATATTTATAGCAGTTCTTTTTGTGGTAGCAAAAATTAGAAACTGAGATGTCCATCAGTTGGGGAATAGCTCAATAAGTATTGTATTTAAATGTAATGGAAACTATTGTGAGGAGGCAAAGTTCAGAAAAACCCAGACTTACATGAACTGATGCTGAGTGAAGTGAACAGAACCAAGAGAATATCATACTCAGTAACAGCAACATTGTGTGATAATCAACTATGATAGACTTAGCTCTTCTCAACAATACAATGATCTAAGACAGTTCTAAAAGACTCATGTTGGAAAATGTTATCCACACCCAGAGAAAGAACTAGGGATTCTGAATCTAGATTGAAGCATACTTTATCTTTTTTCTTTCTCATGGTTTTTCCCTTTTTTCTGTTTCTTCTCTTGCAACACGACTAATGTGGAAATATGATTGTGCTTGTATAACCTATATCGAATTGTTCATGGTCTTGAAGAAGGGAGAGGGAAGGGAGAGAGGGAGGAAAAAATTGGAACTCAAAATCTTATAAAAGTGATGTTGAAAACTACCCTTATATGGAATTAGATAAAATACTATTAAGTGTGGGGGGGGGGAGTGGGAGGAGAAAATAAAACAATAATGTCAGCTTAAATGAACAAAATCCAAACACAGTGGACTGAAGCCATCCATTTTCTCTTCCATCCCATCAATATCCTACAGGAAGACTGTGTGAGACTTAGACTGTGAAGTCCCTATTTTCCACCATTTTGAAAAAGTTGTTGACTTTAGAAATAAGCAGGTCAACCTGGGCTGAATATAAGAAAAGGCACAGAAATATCACAGAGGCATCCATTCAAAATGCAGCAGTAATTGCACTAATGGAAGAGCACAGTGACCAGAACACACAAGACAGCAAATGACATAATGGGAAAGCACATTTTTAAAAATACGCAGCCAAAGGGTTCTGAAAAGTCTGCAAAGTAAAATGTCAGTTCCTTTATGGAAAAATTGTGGCCATTCAAATTTTCAGCCTGTGTTTCTATGTAACGAGGTACACCTGGACAGTCAGAGAGAGTTTTTTTTTTTTTTCCATTAAAGACACTGCCAGAAAAAAAAAAAAAAACTTTTTCCTCAGAGACCACAAAACAGCTGTTGAAAGGTCTTAGAGAAATTCTTAACATGAATCCCTTAGATAGAAGAATCTGTTTCTAATTCATATCAAGCTATTTAACTCAAATAAGGAAAGAAGACAGCAAGTTCTGTAAAGAAACAGTTTGCTGTCATTGGTGGCTAAGATTCAAACTAAATGAACCACTTCCCAAGAGGCCTTCATAATTAGAGTTTGCAAGTCAGGGGACAGAAAGATAATATGGCAACTGGCTCAGTAGGCATGTTCATTTAATTTCTGGGGCAAGAATATGAGCACTTTTCCAGGTGTTACAAAAGAGTTAGTAAGGATAAGAGCCAAATTTTCAGTCTATCACCATACCGTATATAAAAATTTCACTAGAAGTTCTTAATAGTTGAAATACCAATTAAAAAGCATGAAGTCATCAGAAACTTTTGGAAGAGTTATACACATAATTAAATTACACCAACAAACAAAAATATATCGTTTTAATTGGGGTAGGTAGAAACTAGCAAATGCCCTAAATATAAACCCCTTACTTTGAAAATGCAGCATATATTTTCATTGGTTCAGGATAAATAGAAATTGTGAACAGATGAATCAAAGGAATGTGTGTCACGTATAGAGCCAAAACTATCAGCTCCTTGAGGGTAGGCATTTTCATTTTTATTATTTTTATTCCTGCCAATTACTACAGTGCTTACACATAGAAAGAACTGAATGAATGCTTTTCAGTTGATTGATGAATGGACAGGTGGATGGAAATTTCATTTGTGAACATGATTTTTGCAAAGCATTTGATAAAGTCTCTAACATTTAAGTGAAATAATTTATGAAAAGTGTTTTGTCAACTTTAAAGCACCACATAAATCTCACTTATTAGCATTGTTATTCTCATCTCCCCAATTCAAAAGCTCAACTCATCCTCTCTGCCACAGGAGGGAAGCAGGTAGAGAGGTAGAAATGGCAACACGGGGCAATGCCAGCTAGGGTGATAGTGACAACTTTCTGTGTCCTTTGACCATTATAGTAGTTGTGAAGGCCTGGCAGGAACCCTGAAACTCAGGCAAACTGAGTTCTAGGGATTCCCACATTGGTCAATTTGAGAAGGATGTGACTTTTTACTTGATCAACACTGCTATCTGCATCCTCAATCCTTTTGACCATCAGCTACCTTTTTCCTTTGGGTTGACTGGCTATATTTCTTGATGAAAGACCAGTCCTTAAACCCAATTCACCCTGGAGCTCATAGATTTGACAATAGGTCCCTGCCCTCCTAGCACAGAGTGATTTTAAGTACTAAATAGTTATTTGTTTCTCCTTTGGCCAGGAAGCCTGAGAGTCTTGCCCTCCTAGTTTGATGTTTTTTTTCTTTTTTAATTAAAGGGGCCACCCCTTTGATTAACTTCTTAAAGGAGCCTATTCACTGAATGGGCATTACCTAACTCAAAGTGAATACCTGAAAAGGCCTTAGCCTAAAAGGACCAGGGTCTCATTGTATCCTGGGCCATCACCAGTCATCCTGATGAATATCTGGCCACTGGATCCAGATGGCTCTGGAGGAGAAAGGTTGGTGACTTTGCAAATCTCTCCTTCACTCAAATCAAAATCAACTGCAAGTCAAGTCATCATCTCCCTGATGTCATGGTCCTCTTTGAAAACAAAGGACAAACACACACAACAACCCTCAATCCTATTCACTCTGCATCTTTGAGAAATATGCCTGATGACCCATATCTTTCTATCTGACTGATTTCATAAAAAATTCAACGTTTTCTCTATATAATCAGTCAAACCAGTCCCATATAGCACTGCTGCCTAAGAGGACCATGGTTGACCATTCAGTGATGTTTTCCCTCCAGAAATGTGAAAGTTAGTAAGACATGGAGAGTCATCCCTGTCCCAGGAGGAGTACCAAGACAATCTCATTCATGTGTTTTTTCTCTAATAATAATTCTTTTTCTTATATTTTGGCATAGTCAATATAAGAAAATAGCACTAAACAATTTGTACGTCAGTATAATTTCGACTACAGAGATATTCCCAAGACTTATTTTTTCTGAAAGGAGTTACTGCTTCTCATGCAGTAGGCCCATGTTCTGAGCATCTAGTCCAGGTAAAGTAGTCCTACCCCGATCCTTTTTTTAAAAATATGTGCCTTCTTGCCACTGCTCAGGACAGCGCCTAAATTATCAGCTCAAACAAGATAACTCTGTAGCTGAATTTGGAATCTGGAAGCCTAGCTTCAGCTCTGCGACTTATAATCTGTTCATTGTTGTTCAGTCTATCATGTCTGATCTATGTGACCCCATTCAGGGTTTTCTTGGCCAAGATACTAGAGTGGCTTGTGTCATTTCTTTCTCCAACTCATCTTACATGTAAGGAAACTGAGGCAAAAAGGTTAAATGACTTGCCCAGGGTCACATAAGCTAATAAGTGTCTGAGGCCTGTATGTACTACGCCACCTAGTGGCCTTATTATATGCTTGACCTCTGACAAATCAAAGCAAAGGGGTTGGACAAAATGTTGTTTATCCCAGGCTGTTCTCATGGTCTGGGCACTTAAAAGAGGTTTTAACAACAACAAAAATTTAAAAGACTAGTAATAATAAAATGAATAGTAGGGCCCTTTATGTGGTAAGGTTTATCAAGTGCTTTACTAGTTGTGTTTCCCAAGATTATTAGGGAAAGAGGAAAAGAACCTATTATATTCCAGAATGCTTACAGCAGATCTCTTTGTGATGGCAAAGAACTGGAAAGCGCAGGGATGTCCATCAATTGGGGAATGGCTGAACAAGTTTTAGTATGTGACCGGTACAGAATACTGCTGTGCTATAAGAAATGATGGGCTCCATGACCTCAGAAAGATATGGATAGACTTGCATGAATTAATGAAGGGAAAATGAACAGAACCAAGAGAACATTGTATACAGTGTAACACTAATAACTAATAACACTTAAAACACTAAGTGTTTTAAGAACAACTTTGAGTGATTAAGTCATTTTAACCATTATAAAAACCCAAATGAACTACAAAAAACATGAAGGAAGATACTATCTGCATCCAGAGAAAGAACACATACATAGATATTTGTCTCTAATCATCTCTAGGGTAGGGGGAGAGAGAGAAAAAAAACAAATATTATCTCATTTTATACTTTTAAGATTCCTGGGCTATAAATGCTTTTATTTTCCTCGTTTTCCAGTTAAGGAAACAGGCAAAAAAAAGTCAAGTGACTCGTTCAGAGTCACACAGCTAGTAATTCTTTGAGACTGGATTTGAATTCAGATCTTCCTGATTCAAGTCTAGCACTCTTTTCCCTGTACCACCTAACTGCATCTAGGCAATGCTGTAAAATCAACTTTTTATGCCACATTTTTACTGAAGCAAGGGAAAGGGTAAGGCTGAATAGAAGACAAGAAAGGGTGGGTATATAGAAAAAGAAAAGGAGGACCTTGTGTGTGAATCTTCTGGCAGGACAACTCAGAGCTCAAAACAAGCATCCCGGATTTTGTAGGAGTTGAGTTCTCATTTGAGTGCATCTGACAGGTTTCTTTTTGATATCACCATCAGGGACTTGCTGGGTATTAGAGACGAATTTTCAACGTAGGGTGTGGAAGTTTCAAGCAAAAGAGCTGGAGCAGAACCAGCATGTCCGGAATAGATGTGGCCTTCTACAAAACAGGGTGGGCCCCCCAAAATAGGATGCCTAGCACAATTCTGCGCATTTAATCAAATAATCAACAGTTGTATTGGTTAAAGAAATTCTTATTCCTTTGTCCTTCCTGATTTTACCTAGGACTGTCAATAAATGAACCTATCATTTTAGGAAAAACTCTCCCTCTGTTCTCATTCCCCATTTGGCACAAATATAAAAAGAAAGGTTTTAAGTGGGTAGACTCCTTGAAGCAATTTCTTAATCCAGAAATAATGGGCCTCCAAAGCTACACTTCCTCCACCAGGGCTAGTCAAGTGCCGGCTGTCCTCCATGTCTATCATTACAATCAGTGTTGATCACTCTATCGGGGGAAGGGCCAGTAAACAAGTAATTTCCTCTTCTACATTCAGAGCTGTCCCCATCCCTTGCATCTGCTTTGGGGACTTAGAGATTTTTACTGAAGAAGCAGACTGGGCATTGGTAGTAAAAACAGTCGGCCTTTATTATGGTTGTATTTAAGTCACAAGAAAAGGCACAAGACTCAAAATGAAGAGAAAAAAAAAACTGAATGGGTTGGGGAAATCTAGGCTACACTCAGGGAGAGCGAGAGAGTCAAGGATAAACCTAAGGGTGGTCAAGGGGGAATCAGGGAGGTGGTTGCAACCTCATCGATCTTCAGGCTATAGAAGGAGAAAGAAAGGGGGGAAATGATGAAAACTCCCTCCTCCAATTTAGGCTTATCAAGGTTTCTTGACATTTCTTCTAGTTCAATGGATGGAACCACTAAGTCCTTCATCCTTAATATATCAGAGAACAAGAGATGACACACCACTGAAACCTGAGTCTCTTGAGAGTGGGACCTGTCTTTTGACTTAATTTTTGTATCCCTAGTGCTTACCACAATGGTGGGCATGTAGTAGGCACTCAATAAATGCTTGTTGCTTGACAGCATGTGTCTGAAGACATATTAGGACAACCTACACACTGGGCAGCTAACCTAATGGGTTATCAAAAAAACAGGCCAGAATAATGAGTTTTGTAGGGAGGGTTATAGTCTGATTTAGGAACCACTGATTGATTTTCCACTCCTGATGTAATAGGCAAGGAGGTGCCAGAGACTAACCAGTGACAATGGGGCTTGGATGTTTCTGGGGTGGGGGTAGGGAGAAGATTCTAGAGGACTCCAGAAAAGGAAATTGTACCATAGTTCTTGGGATCAAATCTAAGCCAAGTATTCCCACTGACCCCACCCCCTCTTTAAAAAACATGCCTTCTTGCCACTATTCTGACCAGTGAATTCTGGTAATTATAGCTCAACCTAGATAACTTTCTAGATTAATTGGTTTCAGAATCTGGAAGGCTGGAGCCATACCCAGCTCTGCCAGTCTCTTCTCCTGTAAAAGGAACAAGGAGAGGTAAAAGTGTGTGTGTGTGTGTGTGTGTGTGTGTGTGTGTGTGTGTGTGTAGTAGATATTGACTCTGAAAACCAAATAGGATTCTTTAACTACTACATGGTCAAAAATGCACAAAGAATGTACCATAAAAGCAAGTAAATTCACAGAATCTCAGAGCTGAAAGGGACCTCAGAGGGCATCTTGTCCAATGCTTAAATGAACATGAATTCCCCCTACAAAACACCCCAAAACTAATCATCTCTCTTTTACTTAAAGATTTCTAATGAGAGGAATTTCACTCCCTTCTGAAGTAGCCCATTTCACATAAGAATAAGCCTAATTATTAGGAAGTTTAAATTTGTTTAAAGCTCAAATTTATCCTTTTACAACTTTTACCTGTTGTTTCTAATTCTGTTAAGAATGAGTAGAATAGGGGAAGCTAGGTGGCGCAGTGAGTAGAGCGCCAGCCCTGGAGTCAGAAGGACCTGAGTTTGGATCTGGCCTCAGACACTTAACCCACACAAACAACAACAACAAAAACCTAGCCGTGTGACCTTGGGCAAGTTACTTAAGCCCAATTGCCCTAAAAGGGGCGGCTAGGTGGCGCAGTGAGTAAGAGCGCTGGCCTCGGAGTTGGGATGACCCGAGATCGAATCCGGCCTCAGAAAATGAGCACCCACGCATAAATAATGACTAGCCGTGTAACCTTGAGCAAGTTACTTAACCCCAATTGCTTAAAAAAAAAAAAAAGAATGAGTAGAATAGTGGCAAATTGGATATAGTGTTGGTTTTGAAGTCAGGGAGATCTAAGTTCAAATCCAGCCTCAGATACTTACTAACTCTGTGACCTTGGTCAACCTCTGTTTACCTCAATTTCCTCAACTGTAAAATGGGGATATTAAAGCACCTATCCCCCCACCCCAGTTGTTATGAGGGTGAAAGAAAGTAATATCTGGGTTTTTTTGTTTCTTTGTTTGTTTGTTGGGTTGGTTTTTTTTTTTCTTTTTGGAGGGCAATTGGGGTTAAGTAACTTGCCCAAGATCACACTGCTAGGTTTGTTTGTGTGTATTAAGTGTCGGAGGCCGGCTCTGAACTCAGGTCCTTCTGACTCCAGGGCCGGCGCTCTACTCACTGCGCCACCTAGCCGCCCCAAAAGTAATATTGGTTAAAGTCCTTAGCACAGTGTTTGGCATATAGTAGGCACTATATAAATGTTCATTCCCTTCTCTTTTACATGACTCTCCCTCAAATATGTGAAGATAGGCATCATGTTCCCCTTAAGTCTGCTTTTCATAGGCTAAATGCCTGATTTTCATATGGAATGAACTCAAGCCCCATCACCATTCAGGCTACCTTTTGCTGGACACTCTTCCCCTTAGAATTTAATGCCTAAAAGTGAATATAATGCTTCACACGTTAGCTGACTAGGGCAGAGAGGAGCAAGATTACCACCTAACTCAACAAGGATAAAGTGCTTCTTTTAGTGAAGCCTAAAATTGCATTAGACTCCTTAACGAAACTCCTATATTACTTTAAAATAGCCTCTGTCTAGACATATCTCTCCTGTCACAAGGACAAATCTTCATGATGATGACTGGGACCATGAAGGGTGGGAGGTACCAAAGACAAGTTACAACTCTTCTCTAAGTCAAACTCTTTAGTGTATCAATGAATGGAGTCATAGAACTGGAAAGATTGTTGGACCTGAACTAAACAGATCTGGGTTCAAATTGTGGTTCTGGGGTGGCTAGGTGGAGCAGTGAGTAGAGCGCCGGCCCTGGAGTCAGAAGGACCTGAGTTCGGATCCGGCCTCAGACACGTAACGCACACACAAACAAAAACCTAGCTGTGTGACCTTGGGCAAGTTACTTAACCCCAATTTCCCTCCAAAAAGAAAAAAAAATTGTGGTTCTGATGTTACTTCTGTGATCATGTATGCTAATTTCCTCTATGAAGGTGAGTTTCCTCATTAGCAAGAATTAGTAAAAAAAATAAAAATAGTAAAAGTTAATACTTGCACTCTGTAATGTTACAGAGTTCTTCTTGGGAAAATGATTAATGAGCTTTAAAGTGGTATATATATAAGGATCATCAATGTCATTACAGCTTTAAAGAATCTCTAGTTCTCAGTTCAATATTCTCTTTTCACACATGGGGAAACTGAGATAAAAATGACTTGCCCAAGATGACACAACTAGCTAGGGTCAGAATAGAAACTAATGCCCAGGTCACTGTAAAAGTCACTTCTTCCCAGACAAGATCAACTGGACATTTTCAATTGAGAATTCTGGAAGTAAATTATAGAAAGTTAGAAGCAAGTTATCCTTATTTCAGCTTCAGACCTTTTCAATACTTATTCAGTCCCTCAGTTAAGCTTGAATAAAATAGTACTTCTTCTCACTCTGCCATCTTGCTGATTCCAAAACTGTGTTATAAATAGTAGTTGTTAATCTTGAGACTCTACTAGACTGTGAGGGATCTGTGGATAAGGAAACATTCTGAACTCCAGTGGCCCTATTCTTTATTGATATACATTCATCAGCCGGCTTGCTTGATAACACTGGTTGGAGGGTGAGTTAGTATTCAATTTGTTTTGTCTACCTAACTGGACTCATGTTAACCCTTCCAATATTTCTGAGGGAGAGCAGACAATACAAAAATCTAAGATACACCTATCTGGGAGCTCAGGTAGATAGGTGGTACAATGGATAGATAACTGTGCCTGAAGTCAGGAAAATTCATCTAACTGAGATCAACTCAGGCCTCATATGTATGACCCTAAGCAAGTCACTTAATCCTTTTAGCCTCAGTTTTCCCAACTGTAAAATGAACTGGAGAAGGAAATGGCAAACCATTTCAGTATCTTTGCCAAGAAAACGCCAAATGGGGTCACAAAGAGTCAGAAACAACTGAAAAACTATTGAACAACAACAAAATTAAATTGTGCCATCAATCTCAACAGCCTGGTCAGATATTTGGACCTATCTATCTTTTCAAGTAACCCTTCATTTAAAATCTTGTTCATAGAAACTATCAAGCTTTGTTAATATGTCCAAAGCTACTTCACACATAATCCAAATGACTAAAATGCTTGCATCCATTTTCTCACCACCTCTTTCTTTATACATGTACATACTGAGTTTGCTACTCCTGCATAAATCTTTTAGTTGGGTCTCTTAGTCTTCCTTCAAGTAGGTCCTTGATGGGCTTCAAATAGATCCTGGATGACCACTTTTTCAGGTATGTTACAGAAGGGCTTCTTTACTATAATTCAGCCTAAATAACCCAGATCCCTAGGCTGGATAAGATGACTGCTAAGCTCTAAAATTCTATGCTTGAAACCTAATGTGTGCTGGGAAGAAACAGTATAAAATTCAAATAGAGATAAAACTAGGGAGAAACCATTGATTTCACTGGTATAGGGAATTCTTGGATGGGAAAATTCCCTCTACCAATGTATTGGCATCTTATCTGGGTTGCCTGAGGTATTGAGAGATGAAATTATTTATACAGGCTTGCACATATATCAGAGAGAGGTCTTTATTACCCCAAGGCCAGTCCTCTGTTCACAATGTTCTGCTACATTTTAGAAATCCCTTTCCCAAAGGAAAATTCATTTTTTATTTTATAGATTAAACACATGAACTGATATTTTCATGAAAAATTCCTTCAAGATCCATGAAAATCACAAAATAGCAAAGTTTTACAGTGAAAAGGACCTTTGTGGCTATCTAGTACAAAACATACATGAAGGGAATTGCCAGTATAATACTCAACAAATGACAACCCATTCTCTGCTAAAAGATACCTAAGAAGGGGATAGCAATCACCTCTTCAGATGGGTCATTCCATTTTTAGACAATACAGTTAGAACATTTTTCCTGACATCAAACCTTCATTTACCTCTTTGCAGCTTTCACCCACTAGTCCTGGTTCTGATCCCTGGGACCAAACAGAAGAAATTTAAACTATTCCCCCAAAATAGTCCCCAATCAATCAACAAGCAATTATCAAACAACCACTATGGGCAGCTGGGTAGCACTGGATAACCTGAAGTCAGGAGGTCTCATCTTCCTGAGTTAAAATCTGGCCTCAGACACTTAGTAACTGTGTGACCCTGAGCAAGGCACTTAACTCTGTTTGCCTCAGTTTCCTCATCTGTAAAATGAGCTGGAGAAGGCAATGGCAAATCACTCCAGAATCTTTGCCTCAAAAACTAGAAATGTGGGCATAACTGAAATGACTGAACAATGAAAACATGTGCTAGGCATAAGGGAAACAAATACACCTCAAGGAGCTGGTATTCTGTTGGTAGTATATAATATGCTCACAGATAAATAAATAATTAGTTAACAAGAATTTATTAAATGTGCCAGTCATTGGGAATACAATCTTTTTAGATCCCCTTCCCTCAAAAAGAATGTCTTCTAGTAGAGGAAACGACATCTAAATAAATTGTATATTGTAAAAATAAATAATTTTATATTGTATAAATAAGTTGTATGTACAGTGTACATATTAAAAATATACAGAAGGATTTTAGCATCCATTTGGTCCTTCTCCCTATTCAGAGAAGATGAAGATATCCTGACTGCTTTCTGCCAGACATGATGACTCCTTTAATTGACTGCTGAGACAGAACTTCATGGGCACACTAAAAGAGTGATCATACCCCCTCTTCCTCTTGGCCTAGAAGTTTAATAATGATTCTCTGAGTTACACAGAATGAATAGGAATGCCCTTTCACCCATTGGTCCATAAGCTGGGAACTCTCCTAGACTAACATGTATTGGATCAGGCTACCTCCTACTTTTTTTTTTTATTTGGCATGTGGCCTTCTGAGATATCAAGAGAAAGCAGGAATCTTACCCTTCCCAGGTACCCAGTCAGTATGGTATCAGCTGCTAAAGCAGTCTTGACAGAGACAGAACACCCAAGAGAGAAAGAGAGACTCAGAGAATGAGAGCACAGTGAAGAAGAAACCCACTTGGCATTGATCAAGTTGTACTCTGTGTAAATGAAATATAAAATGCTATGAGAAGAAAGCACTAGCAGCAGGAGGCAGAGAAGGAAAGTAGTCCTACAGAAGGGGGAATATGAACTAAGTATTGAAAGAAGCTAGCAAACTGAGATGTAGGAATGAGGATATGGAGTAATCTAGGCACTGGGAATAGTTGGTGAAAAGGCACAGAGAGATAAGGTCCAATATAACACTCAAGGATTAGCAAGCAAGCTAGTATTTCTGAATTGTGGAGTTCATAAAAAAGATCAAAGTATAAGAAGACTGGAAAGATCGGAAAAGACCAGGTTATAAAGAGTTTTAAATGCCAGATTTTTATTTGATCCTGGAGAAAATAGGGAACCAACTGAGTTTGAGTAGGAAGGTGACATGGGGAGACCTATGTTTTAGAAAAAAAATTATTTTAGCAGCTAAGTGAGGGAGGAATTAGAAAGGGAGAAACCTGAGGCAAGGAGACCAATTGAAAGCCTATGTAATAATACAGTGATAAACTGTATGACTGAAGTGAGTGACATATATCTACAATTCACAGGGACAGTTCTGTCTCTTCCATCAGTGTATTTCCTAATAAAATTAATGAGCCAAAATGACACCATTAAGTATTTTAATAGATTTTTTTCTTACATAGTTATAGTTATCTTACATATGCCTCTTCTTCTCCCTTCCAGAGAGCCATCCCATGTGACATATAGTATTTTTTAGGGAGACAAAAGAAACAAAAAGTCAGCATAACTGACTGATATATATCCAAAATATATGGAATGCATAACACTGTGGACCTTCCACCTCCACAAAGGTGTGGTCTGGGGGGGAAGGGGGACTATCTTTTCATATCTTTTTAATCAAGTCCTACTTGATCTTCATAATTTTGTTACATTTTAGTTTTCATTTTTTGGTGTATAGTTTATCTTTCCATTCACATTGTCATGGTTATTGCGTACAGTTTTCTTGACTCTATCTGCTTCACTCTGCATCAATTTAGAGATATTTCCATGCTTCCTGAAGTTGGGGACAATGCACCCTTTACCCTTTACCTACTTTAACAAATGGTTAAAACTCAAGTAATAGACTGGGAAAATGAGCAAATAGTGAAAAAAAATCTTTGACTTTAGAAAGCTACTATGGTGACAAGGAAGACAAAAATACAGATTCAGAAGAAGACAACAAAGTCAAAGCTGCTACCTCCAAAGCCTCCAAAAAAAATATGAATTGGTCTAAGGCCATGGAAGAGCTCTAAAAGTATTTTGAAAATCAAGTAAGAGAGGTAGAGGAAAAAATGGGAAGAGAAATGAGAAAAACGCAAGAAAATCATGAAAATGAGTCAACACCTTGATAAAGAGTACACAAAAAAATACTGAAAGAAAATAACACCTTGAAAAACAGACTAGGTCAAATGTAAAAGAGGTCCAAAAAGCCAATGAGGAGCATGGTAAAAATGAGACATTATTACACTGTTGCTGTGAACTGATTTAACCATTCTGTAGAGCAATTTGGAACTATGCCCAAAGGGCCATAACACTCTTTGACTCAGCAATACATTACTAGGTCTATATCTCAAAAGAGATTTGAAAAAAAGGAAAAGGACTTATATGCAAAAAAAGAAAGGACATTTGATGGAAAATGCTACCCTTCCCCAGAGAAAGAACTGATGGTGTGTGAATATATTGAAGCATACTTTTTTTTGCTTTATTTTTCTTGAGATTTTTTTTTTTTGGTCTATGTTTTCTTTCACACCATGACTATGGTGAACATGTTTTGCATGATGACACATGTATAACCTATATTGAACTGCTTGCTTTCTCTATGAGGGGCATTGGGAAGGAGCAAAGGAGAGAATTTGGAACTCAAAATTTTATAAACAAATGTTAAAATTGTTTTTACATGTAACTATGAGAAAATAAATGAATATTTTTAAAAGAATATTTTGTGTAATATACTATAAAGTAATGGTCTTAGCCTAATTTCTACCAGACTGCTGTCTTGTCTTCCCAGTAGGTTTTTTTTTATCAAATAAGGAGTTTTGTTCCCCTCTAAGTAATTTATATTTTCCACTTTATCAAACACTGTTATTGAATTCTATTGTTTCCGATTCTCCCTTATCCAGTATATTCCTTTGATCTATCTCCTTATTTTTCAACAAATAACAGATGGTTTTGATGACTGCTCCTTTATAATTTAGTTTGAAGTCTAGAAGTGCTATTCCCCTTTGTCTCTACTTCTTATCATCATTTCTTTTGATATTTGAAATCTAGTTTTTCCAAATGAATTTTGTTATTATTTTTCCAGCTCTATAAAGTATCCTCTTGGCAATTGTATTAGTATAGCATTAAAAGTCTAATTTAGTTTGTTGCTATTATCATTTTTATTACATTGGCATGGCCTATACGTGTGTGACATCATTAAATACAAATTGTGAAACATTTGCTAAGCAAGAAGAAAAATTAAGATTAACGATGACATAGCAGTTACTCATCAATCTGGATCATACCCTCCCAAAAATTTACAGTGTTCCTGGGAGAGAACTTACAGATACATAGCAGAGAGACATATGATTAGGAAACTCATGTACCTAGAACAATTAACAAGTACAGGCTTTGATGTATGTGATCTCCTTAGGGAATACTCTGCACCATAAAAAACTTACCAGAGCCACTCATCTTTGTTCCCTTCCACTTTCCTGCTAGCAATAGCCACTTATTAGTTGGCTGCTACTCCTAGACCATTGAAACAATGTTAGGATCCTTTAGCAAAAGCAGAAATCCTAATCCTAAAGGCCACAAAGTTATCCAATTCTCCTCTCTGTTGTGCTCTATAATGGGTCTCTAAGGGATTTTCTCTTATCAAGTTGTACATATAAGTAGAAAGTAAGTCCAACAAAAATTAAATCATAGGTAGCACCAAAAAGCAAAGCAGCCAATTTTTTTTCTTTTTCCAGTCAGATCTTCAAATATAGGATTTTTGTTTTCTCTACTCAACTCTAAAATAACAATGCTTTCTCCCAATCAGATCCGCTCTCATCAGCAGCTACAAAGCTATCTTCCCCTTCTCTGCTGATCTCACTTAGGTTCTAATAATGCAACTGCTCTTCTTTTTATGCCCTTCTGTTGCTTTCTTCTCTTTGTCCAGTCTTTAGCACAGTGCCCGACACATAGTAGGCACTTAATAAAAGTGTATTAGCTGACTGGTTAACCACTCTGAGCCTTTCTTCTATGACCTCCATTTATTGACTCCAGTTGCTGACTTGTCATCTGCTGTCACTGACAGACTACTGGCCCAAAACAAAGAATCCTTATGGAACTCGCCTCTACCTTAAGATGAGAAACCAAAATTCACATTTCTGCTAGACTCACCAAAGGTAGGTAATATACAATTGCCTCTTAATTACCAAAAAGTTCTCATTACTAGGGTTTCCCAGGTATGACCCTCAACTCCCTAGTAATATACAAATGAAAAGAAGATACTCAGAACATATTTATATTCAAAAATTGTTTTTATCTGCTTTCCCTCAGTTCCTCTTAGAATTCTCTGTGTTTCTCCCAACATTTTTCTCTCAAAGGCTAATTTTCTCAGTGTTTCACAAACAAATAGCCTTCTTTCTACCCAATTTCAATAAAAATGAATTTTCAAATAAAAAGTGGCATCTCAGAATGGAAATGGGAGGCATAGGGGTAGGTGAAAATTAAGAGTTAAAAAAAGATAATCTTTATCATTATCTTCATGAGAGAACTTCTGTTAGAATAGATAGCATACTGGACCTAGAGTCAAGTAGTTTTGGGTTTTAAAGCAGCCATTTCAAGTTGATAATGATTTATTTCTACCATGTGCAAAGCACTATACTGGGTGTATACCTTCTGTTTCTTCATTTGTAAAATGGGTCCAATATTACTAACAATAACTACTTCACAGAGTTGTTATAAGGGAAACACTTTGCAGACCCAAAGAAATGGGTAAATGTGACAACTTATTCTGAAGAAGATAAGAAAATGTATCTGAAAATGCTTCAAAAACCTAAAAAAAACCCATGAGTTTAAGTCATGACCATTATAATCTTTGGTTTGCTGGTGCTCATATATGTAATCCCTATCTTCCAATGTCTCAAGGATTGAGGAGCTATACATGTGTGTGTTCCACCACAAGCCCTAAAAAACAAATTTGTGTTCTGTCTGGCTTTGTCCCAGATTTTTTGTAGAGTTCTTTGGCTGGGCTATATCTGATCAAAATGTTATTTCCATCCCAGCCTTTGAGAATTATAAGCATCAGAGGCTTAAAGGCAAGAAATGTTTTCTCAAATGTTGTGTTATTAAACCAGGGTTGGGAATCACTGAATGAAATTGCTAACTCTACATGTTTCCTAAAACTATGTGAGTTTATAAGTATGCTAAACTCTATCTGACTTAGTCCTGACCTTATGTCAAAAGTTCCAGCTAAGCATGCCACCCTTAGTTGAGACCTGTCCAATTGATTTCTCTAAGACTTTTTTTTCTGATAGAAGGGGAAAAAGAGGCCAGATTTAATGATGAGAACTGTGTTGGCATGTTTTGGTAAAAAACAGATACTGAACAATATTTCCATCAATGGTAAAAATGGCCCCAGTGTCCATTAATAATTTACAATGCAGCTGAGCAACTGCTACTTATGACAAATCTGATCATTAGTGGGAACTGCCATTGCCAACACTAATAAATGTAATTAACACTGATGTTTAAAGTTTTTTGCTTACCAAGTAATTGGCAATGGATTAAAAAAAATAAGGTTATGAGGAAATTAGCCAGTCATCCCATAACTCTCTTTTTCTTGTTCCAATGTTTTAAACATCTTAATTGCCATAAAAAAAGAACTTAACCACACAGAGTGAAGAAAGTGATTGGGACCTTTAAGCAAATAGTTCATCATTTTCCACAGCTTACTTTTTTCATTATAATACATTTCATTATAATATGTTTTCCATTTTTAATTAAATGAATAAAATATCACTGTTGCCGTGAGATTATATACAATTGCCAAATAAAGCTGCCGACTTCTCCTTCTGTAGTGTGTTTAGCAACTAGCACAGTACTATCTTTAAAAGAAACACTTTTTTTCAACTTATCTTGTTTCGGAGTTTTACAAGCTTATAAAATCACAGCAGATGTTTCCTGTGGGTACAGGGTACAAAACAAATTATAGATCTGTTTTCACATTGGGTTTTTTCTTCTTTAACAGTTGTCAAACTATTTTGAGCTCAAAACTGGGTGTGACAAATTCAACTCTGTCCTTCACTATTTTCCCTACACCTGGATAAGAGAGAGAATCCTAAACTAGTGACAATGACTCAGGCTTTCAAAGTGCAGAATTTGAAGAAAAAAAAAAGAAATTGTGAGACAATTTTGTAGCTGACCTTTTCTACCACATTTTAAGGGCAATAAATCAACAGCTATTATTTAGTAGTTACTACTATGTGCAAAGAATGTAAAATTTAAGAGGCAGCCTGGAAGTGAATCAATTACCTCCCCAAATCAGGAAAAACGTGGTTGAAATCCTACCTCTGATACACACACACACACACACACACACACACACACACACGCGCACACACACACATACACTAAAGGCAAGTCACTTGAATTCTCAGTGCCCCCAAGAAAATCTCTGAAACTATTATTTATATGACCGGTACTAATTTGAATTGGCAAGGTGAATTTCTTCACTTGGATTTTCCAGTATCACTGGATAAGACTACAAAGTTATTATCCAAAAAAAGAAAAAGCACACTGGTAGGCACTAGGGGATGCAAATAAATGTAAATCCTGATTCCTGACTTAAAGTATCATGGGAATGGAATATTGATAGAAACTATGGGATTTCTCCCCACTAGGAGCTTTTAAATACTTTCATTTGTTGGGAAAAATTCAATGTGGCCCTAACTAAAAACAAGAAAATGGACAGGATGATTTATCAAGGTCCCTTCTAAAGTGATTTAAGTAGTTGTACTCAGGAATGAGAAGTAAGTGGCTTTGAAGTTAAATTTATTACTTTTTATTTCTGAGAATGTATGTCAGGATGTATCTGATGTTTATTTACCCTGTTTGCCTTCTTTTAAGGTCAGCAGACTTGAACAGTGTATTTCTGATGCAGTAACCAAAAACTGGATTCAGATTTGTACCTGGGATATCAAAATAGATTTTCAAAGTCTGGGATGGAACACTCAATGTATAAAGTATTATTCTCATCTCATTACAGAATAAATTAGTTTTGATTTCTTAAATTTTTCTTTTTAAATTCTGAATTCCTATAGATCCTTTGTCAAAGATTTTGAATTTCTCCATAATTTGGCCTAATTACTTTTTGACTTTCACTTTGGGAGGTTACCCATCAAAGCACAAAGTTACATGATCCTTACCATCAACCATCGTTGTAATTTTGGCAATGCTAAGGTTCCTTTCAGCTATAGCAGCCTATGATTGTATGTCTTAATTTCCATGTGCCATTTTAACAATGAAGAAGCATCCTTCGTAGTAGTGTGTACAGAGTCAATTACAAGTCAGAAAGAGAAAATGGGCCTCCACTGACTTTTCTATCCAGGTGGCTGCAGTGATCTTTTGGATATACTATCAAAAGAGCTTCAGATCTTAGTCTAGTTAAAGAATGGCCAAAGAACATATTTACCCATCATTTCTTGGTCAAATGCCCTCTAAAACAAAATAAAGTGTCTTCATCATCACCATTGTCATCATCACTGCAAGTATAATGAAAATGATGACAGATTCTAGAAATAATCATTGCTGTCTTGACCCAAGTTCTTTCAGTGTGTCTGTTTGTCTGCTTTTGTTATTTCCGAAATTGCTTGTCAATGCTAAATGTGATTTGTAAATTGTGGCAGCTGCAATTGGAGCAAAGAACCCCTCAAGGCATTTTGAAAACTAAAGGAAAAGGAGTTCTTCAAGAGACCTCTTTCAAATGGGGCTCATTATTATTTTGAATTTAATCATTTTGTTCTAAATAACAACAGATATACCAAAGAGTGTCCTAAGATGGTAAGACTTTGCGCTCAATAACCAAGGTGAATTTAAATATATTCTTAAACTGCTTCATTTCAAAGATGCAAAAAAGTTCCAGTTTGCTATAGAAAAACCCATGAGGACCACATATTCAAGCACAGTATTAAATTATACAGGCATTACAGAGAAAAATGTCTATGAAAGATTAATGGTGCACTTGTTTATTGACTTGCCTTCATATTATCTAAATATAAACAGTGAAAGAGTGGCACACATTTAAGATGAGCTGTCAGGAGTGTTAGCTCACTTTGAGGGACTAGAGGAGACTATTTAAGATAATAGAGAAGATCAAATATGAAAGTCTTCTGGGAAAAGCTTTTTTTTCAGTCCCAATGATATCAGAGGTACCAGTAATAAATTCCATCATCCCAATTAAATCATGGGCTCTGTTTCATGATCATGAAGTTAGGGACCACATGCAAGAATATAGTGATTCCTAAAGTATGGTCACAAAAAGTTAGCTCCTCCTGAATCCCAGAAATCTGAACCTCCGTATCTTTAAAGTATAAAGGGAAATAGAGCTATATATGACATACACTGCTGTCCAATTTCTCCTTTGGTTTGAGCATGTCTGCCTCCTTACCTTAGAATGCTACCATCTTCTCTATCCTCATACTCAAGCCCTTCAACAAAATCTTAGACAACCCTCCTCCTCCATTAACCTGTTAAGTACCAGTTCTCTTCACTCTTAACCCCTGTGTTATATATCTTAGCCTACAATGACATAGCAAAAGGAATGCTGGACTTAGAGTCAGGAAAGTTCTAACACTTACTAGCTATAGTTATGAGGAAGTTACCTAGATCATGTCAGTTTCATTTTGCTCATCTATAAAATGGGAATACAAATGCTTGTATCAATTGCCTCAGAATATTTTAAGGACCAAAGGAGATCAGATATGGAACGAGCTTTGCAAACTTTCAAGTGCTCTGTAAATATCATTTATAACTATCATTCATACCATATTGCCTTATAATGAGTTAACTTTTTAAGCTTTAGTGTCTTAACTACCCAACTAGAATTTGTATTTCTGGAAGGTAGGAAGGAAGCATGTTTTATAGCTCTTTATAGCTACCCACTACCACTATGGTAGGTAGTGTAACAAAATGGAATTAGACCCAGCCTCAGAGTCTGAAAGACCTGGGTCCAATTTCTACTTCTTAGATATATCAGTTATATGGCACTGGGAAAATAATTTAGCTTTTAAATGGGCCTAGGCAATTATCTAAGACCATATAAGTTGCAGAACAGTGGCTGATCTATATAGTTAGTAAGTTTCTGAAACCTCAGAAAATAGGGGTGCCAAAAAATTAAATAAAATATTAGCAAAGAAGCTAGAACATCACAAATATTTTACACTATGATTGGGATGGATTTACGTCAGGAATACATGTTTGCATTACTGGGGTGGTGGAATTTCTACTGGCACTTCTGAAATCATTATGACTGAGAGAAGAGTTTTACCCATCGAGGATCTGATTGATCAAAGATTGATATAATATTATAAAAACTATAAAAATAACCTTGTTAATAACAAAAAGCATGAAAATTATATGGTATGATGTTAGCAATAGATGCAGGAAAAGCTTTTGATAAGAATAAAATAATCATTTCTACTAAAAACAAAACTTTAGAAAACACAGGAATAAATAAATCTTTCATTAAAATGATAAACAATATATATTTGAAATCAAGGCTTACCATTACATGTAATAGAGATAAATCACAATTCTTTCCAATATCCTCAGGGATGACAACAAGGATGTCAATTGTCACCACTTCTGTTCGAAAGAGCAATATACATGTCAGTTATATCAAGATAGAAAAAAGAATTTGAGGGAAGAAACACAGATAAAGAAGAAACAACAAAATTATCACTTTTTGCAGATGATGTAATGATATAAAGGACTCTAAACAGTCAACTAAAAAACTAATCAAAGAAATTCGTGAAATAAAAAAAATAAAGCCACAAAAATCATCAGAATTTCTATCTATACTGATAAAATATAGTCTGTCTATACCAATAAAATTCAGAAGGAAAAGAAAGAAAAAATTCATTTAAAATTACTAAGAATGAATAAAATACTTGGGAACCTACCTTTCAAGACATACACACACAAAAAAAAATAGACATGAACACAACTACAAACCATTGTTTACAGAAATAAAGATATATCTAAATAATTAGGAAAATATTCATTGCTCCTGGGTAGAAAGATTCAATAAAATAAAAATTACAACACTACCAAAATTAACTTATTTCACATCATTTCAATCTACCTACCAAAGGACTGCTTTATGGAATTATAAAGATAATAAAAAATTCATATGAGGCAAAAAAAGATCAAGAATATCAAGCAAAATATGAAAATAAGTAGAAAGCAATGGACTCTAAGAAGGCCAGATCTCAAAACTACAAAGCAATAATGCTCGAAACAATCTGTTACTGATCTTTTAAAAATTGAGAGAACATCCTCAGTAGAACAGATTACCTACATAACATACAAAAGCAAATACTTCTAGTACCTAGTATTCAATGAACAAAGACTATAGATAGTAGGATAAGAACTCATTAACTATTGATATTGCTAAAACTCCTAGGAAAATTGTGTAGCAGTATGGAAGATAATAGATTAAACCAAAATCTTACATCTTATTCAAAAATAAATTCCAAATGAGTACTTGAACTGGATGTAAAAGGTCACATCATTAATAAATAATATCTATGGATAGAAGAAAAATCATGTCCAAACAAGGAATGGAGTAGATCACAGAAGAAAAAAATATGGATTTTGTTTACATATATTCTAATTATGTGAAATTTTTAAAGTTTTTGCACAAAAAATAAAACTAAGAATTAAAAGGAAACAACTGGAGAAAAATTTAAGCAAATTAATAAAAATCTCATTTTCAAGATATATGAAACTGATTCAAATTTAGGAAAAGACCCATTCCCCAAATGATAAATGTTCTGAGGATATGAACAAGCAGTTCTCAAGGGGAAGCCATACAAAATCACTATTGATTAGCGAAATTAAAATTAAAGCACTTCTCAGATGCTACTTCACACCTGTCAGCTTGGCAAAGATAATGAAAAAGGAAAATCGTCAATTCTGGAGAGTGTTGTGAAAAAATAGAAATATTAATACCTTATTAATGGTTATAACCATTCTGGAAAGCAATTTGGAAGTATAAACAAAACAAAAAAGTTCCTAGATAGTGAATGCCCTTTTTGACCTAACTATAGCATTGTTAGGTCTATACTCAAAAGATATCAAATAAAGAGGAAAGAGTCCTGCAGCTCTTTCTGTGGTGGCAAGGAACTGACTTATGTTAAATGTTAAAAGAATGCTCAATAATTTAGAAATGTCAGAGTAAGTAGGGGTATTTGAATGGGATGCAAAAAGAAATGAAGAAATAGACAAGTTCAGAGAAACATGGAAAAACATATGAACTGATGCAGAGTGAAGTAAGCAGAATCAAAAGAGCAATTTGTGCTACAATATCTATATAAAATATTTTTAATTCTTTCACAAACTGATAAAGGATGAAATGAATAGAAAAAAGAGGAAAATTTATACAGTAACAATAACTGTAAAAACAAACACCTTTATCTCTAAGTCATGTAAGCAGTGCAGTGAAGAAAGTGCAAGGCCTAGGGTCAAGAAGATGAGTTTAAATCTAGCCCTAGACACAACAGCTGTATATTAAGTCATTTAACCTCATTTGCTTCAGTTTCCCCACCTGAAAAATGGATATAATAAAAGCACCTACACCATCTTTAAAGTGTTTACTTAGTACAATCCAATGGCATGTAGTAGATGCTTAGTAAATGCTTGATTAAATCACTTTGATAGATATAAGAACTTTATCCCAAAAAGATAAAAAAGGACCATGCATGATTCCAAACGGCTTATGATGAAACTATCCAGAGAGATGATAGATTCAGTGTTCAACATAATACATATACATAAATTACACAATAAATCTGATTTTAAAGAAATAATCTTTAGGGGAATCCAAGAAAAACTATTGAATCTTAAGCTGAAGGAAAACCTTTACTTTAGGATTAGTGTTTATAAGAACTGTAAAAACAAAGATCACATAACAGTTCACTGAATTCTTGAAATCAAATAACATATTTGCTGTAAAGAAGTTGGCTGGTGGTTAGGCTAAATAAATTAGGTTCTAACTAAATTGTGTGTTTTTCTACATTGAATTCAGCATATATGTGTATGTATGCATGTATGTATAGAATACAAAAGAAACAGGATAGTGGGTGAATATATGTGAGTACATGTAAATATATACATTTTTATTATATATACATACATATATATGGAAGTTAGATGACCACGTTAAAATATAAAATTCAGGTTGAAACTCCAGGGTTATCACTATCAGAGTATGTAATTTAGCAGTGTCCCCAGAGTGCCCAGGCTTTTCCTGGATGGTTAGACTAATTCTAGATAGTGTTGCCTCATCTTCTGATCCTGTATTCCAGGGCTATGTTTATCTTCCTATAGACTGATCTAAACACCTGAATAAATCAATTAGGAACCAAACTTGCCTTTTAGGGGCATTTGGGAATAGAGTTAATAGAACAGATTGATTAAATCACAAACTAAAAATTGACAGTACTTTGATGGGCTAGCTAGGTGACACAGTGGATGGAGTGGATAGGGCCTAGAGTCAGGAAAACTCATCTTCCCAAGTTGAAATCTAGCCTCAGACACTTACTAGCTGTGCAACCCTGGGCAAGACACTTAACCCTATGTGCCTGAGTTTCCTCATCTGTAAAATGAACTGGAGAAGGAAATGACAAACCACTCCAGTATCTTTGCCAAAAAAACCTCAGGTGGGGTTGCAAAGAGTCAGATATGACTGAAAACATATGAATATATGTATATATATATATAATGTATGTGTATACCCACATATATACAAAGAGAGAAAAAATAGAAGACTGTTTTGATTGACTATGCATATTTTATAAGAAATTTGTTTTTCTTTCTTCTTTTTTCCAATGATAACCCTAATTCCAATGTCAGAGGGAAAGAAAATAGTTTTTGTTCATAAAAAAATAGAGTTGAGGGTATTACAAATACAAAATGTTGCATACCTTTTTAGATGAGGTTATTGGTTTTGCTTAATTGTGTTTCTTTGTTTACTCTCACAGAGTGGAGATAACTTTTAACGTTTGTCATGTAATAACAAGACACTGATCATTTTTTTTAAAAGGAGGTGAGGAAACACAGATTCAAACAAACAAAATCTCCCAAAAGGCCCTGAACATCATAGACACTCAATTTCTATTGTTCACTGAGTAATTTCCTCTTCAGTTACTTGAGTACCATCAGTTTATCACAACAATCTCAGCTCTTACTACTTGCCTTTATAATCATGGGCAAGAAAATCCCTTTCTGTGTCTCAATATCTGCATATGTAAAACAAGAGAGTTGGGATAAATGATATCACATTCGGGTCTTCTGATTCTTCTCAATTCCATGCAGACAAAGTGGCAATATCCAGAGAAACTATTGGGTTTACCACAGAGAAGAGGGATCAATTCTTAACACACATTCCAAGGAATGAGTGGATAACACGTGTTTTTCCACCTTCATAAGTCCACTTTCCATATTCAGTCAATGACTCATCTGAGGCAGAGACTGTCTCCTGTCCTTTGTTTGACTCTCCCTGCACCTCAACAATGCTTTGAAAACATTTAAAATGCCACCGGGGTGATTGGCTGAAGTGGGCAAAGAGCATGAACACAAGATGTTTTCACTCACTGTTATTCTTCAGGCTGAATGGGCTGCTGATTGCAGCTGAAGTCAAGAGTTAAGTTAGCTGAAGAGCATTAGCATGACTGGAGATGGAGGGAAGCAGGGGAGGGGGGGGGTGGAGGAAGGTTAGTTAATGTGGCGGCTAGGTAGCACAGTGAGTAGAGCACCGACCCTAGAGTTAGGAGGGCCTGAGTTCAAATCCAACCTCAGACACTTAACACAAAAACTAGCCATGTGACCTTGGGGAAGTCACTTAACCCCAACTGCCCTACCTTCCCCCCTCCAAAAAACAAACAAAAAAAGATAGTTAATTAAGTTCAGATATTTCTTAACTGCATCGTATTCAAAATCTTATAACTCCTGACATGTACCATGGACGAAACAGATGTCATCTTGACATAATTTCTTTGTTTGCTCAATGGATGCTACAAGGACTATCCATGCTCTCAGAAACAGGTGATTTATCAAGAGATAGAGATTATTCATTGTTTTATTAATAACCTTGTTTCATTCAAGGATCTTTTGAATGAAATAATTTTCTGTCTATTCCTTTGTCTTTCTTTCCTGCTGGCAGAGCTATTTTGTGGGTCCTAAATCTATGTGAGCTGATCTGAAAGAGACTGAGCAATTTCTGCTAATTTGAAGGGAAAATGTGAAATACTTTGGTGTTCAATAAACTTCTGGAAAAATATAATAATTCTTTTCTGTAAAATACATTTTTAGTAGTTAGATTCAGAAAATTTCTATTCAGGTCACCATGTGATTCTTAAAAGAATGTAGATGAGTGAAACTGAGACTGAATAACCAGAGTCAATGAGACCAAAGGAGATAAATGTGTGTGTATGCACACATATATACACACATACATATATACATATGTGTGTATGTGTGTATACATATATACATACACACATAAATATATATGTACATATAAACTGAACCTCTACACATTACCTTTAAAGTCTCCACAAAAGTCATATTCAGATATTTCATCAAGGTAAAGAAGTGACATCGGGTTGTTGAAGGTTATATCAATGGACTATAATTTCAAGTAGGTCTCGAATGAAAAAGGCTTTCAGGGAGGTTTGATACAGTGACAGACTACATATGCTGTCTAAGAACCAACCTAGACAAGTACCTAGATGAAGGTTTTTCACTTTTTTGTGTAGTGGACCCATTTGTCAGTCTGGTGAAGCCTTTGCACCCTTTCTCAGAATGTTTTTAAGTGCATAAAATAAAATACATAAAATTACAAAGGAAACCAATTGTATTGGAAAATAGTTATCACTATTTTTTTACGTTCACAGGCCCTACTTTAAAAACCTCTATCTCTTAAAAGAGCATCACCAATCACTGGGAGATGAGTTAATTCTTTGGTCATAGATATATGAACTATATCTTGGGACCACTGACACTAGAGCCCTCCCATTTATTTCCTCCTGAGATAAGTTGTCTTATCATCTTGTTGCCTCGGTTCTCATTTGCTTATTCATTTATAGATGTGACCTACAACTCCTATGTGGATCTTACTATGTTATTCACTTCTGCTTAATATACTCCAGATCCCTCCAGAAAGGAGGTAATACTTCAATTGGATTTTAGAAGTTGGCTAAGCTATTAGTAAGAAAGTGAGCAAACCTAGTGATGGGAATCTGACTGACATAAGCGTGGGTAAATGTGTCAGCATTTGCCTAGAGTCAGTAAATCAACAAACAGTTATGTACATGCTGTGTACTAGGCACTGTGCTTAGAATTGGGCGATATGAAGAAAGGCAAAATCTAGTCCCTAGTAGTAATGTATGGCTGTCAAAGTTAGGCTTATAAGGAAAGCTGAGTGCCACAGAGTCAATGCTTTCAAATTGTAGTGCTGAAGAAGACTCTTGAGAATCCCTTGGAGAGCAAGGAGATAAAATCAGTCAGTGCTTAAAGAAATTAATTCAGGCTATTCACTGGAAGGTCAAATACTGAAGCTGAAGCTGAAATACTTTGGCCACATAATAAGAAGACAGGATTCATTAGAAAAAACCCTGATGTCAGGAAAGATTTGGAGGCAAAAGAAAAAGGGATAGCAGAGGATGAGATGGATAGATAGTGTCATGAAAACAATGAACATGAACTTGGACAAAGCTTGAGAGATGAAGAAAGATAGAAGGGCCTGGAGTGCTATGGTCCCTAGAGTTACAGACAGTTGGACATGGCTAAATAACTCAACAACAATAACACTCTCAAAGAACTCATAGTCCATTGGGAAAGACAACATGCAAATAACTATGTACAAACAAGATATAGAAAGGATGCCCTGGAGATCATCAAGAGAGGAATAGCACTAACATTAAGGAGAATCCTGAAAGGTTTCTTGTAGAAGGTAAGATTTTAGCTGAGACCTGAAGGAGGCCGAGGATTCCAGGACATGAGAGAGAAGTAGAAAGTTGGATAGTAGCCAGATTATTAAGTTTCTTGATTGTCAGGCTGTTTCTATTCTAATATGCCCGTGATGGAGAACTAGTAAGAGTTTTTGAACAGCTAAATGACATTCATAAAATTGTACTAGGATTATTAATCCATTATATTAACAGTGAAATATTCACAATGCCTGTGGCAATTATAAATAAGCTTATGTGGTTATTAATCACAAAATTTACCAGGCTTTCTATATGGGGGATAAAGCTAGAACATTTATTAAAACACCAAATAACTGAGTCCCCAAACCAGAAAGTCAAAGCCATCAGAGAAGTTATGAAATTGGCACATGCAATTAACATAGTAAACAACCACATTCTTAAGCCTTCAAACAGAACAGGCTACCTCAGGCAAAGGTACTTCTCTCCCGACTCACAGCAACTGCTCAGCATCCAGGAAGCGTGCTCCCAACAGCTCTGGCCCCCCACAGTTCTGTTCCCTGGTAGTCCCCAGCAAGAGTCCTTAGCAGAAATTCTGGCTGGCTCAAAAAAGGAGTTTGCGCCTCCACCTCTACCTTGGCCATTGATTCTGCCGCTGCTGTCCCCGCCACCAGTCCCCACAGGAACTCTAGCTTTTCCTCCACTTCCTCTTGCCCCACCCCTTCCTTTTATGTCAGCAAGTCCTATGGGTCATGGAAGATCTTTAAATCCCATAACCCTTACATTTAGATGGATTGGATTGGTTAAAAATTATATGTTCATGCAGGATGGTAACGGTAGAAAAAAAATTGGTTTTGAAGTCTGAGAACATGAGTCCAAATCCTGATCCTGTCACTACTTATATGTCCTTGGACAAGTCATTTAAGCTGTCTGGGACTCAGTTTCCTTATCTGTGCAATAAGAATAGTTAGACTAGATGGTTTCTAAAGTTTCTGCCAGCTCTGATTCTATAAATAACCTTCTCAATGACATTGTAAATACTTTAAGATTGGCTCTTTGGACCTCTTCATACCCTCCTCCAAATTGCCTTACACATAGTATTTGCTATTTGTTTATTAATTAATAGAATTGAGAAGACAAATTCTATATTCACATTTTAAAAGTGCTTATTAAGCAATAGGCTGAGCCTGAGCTAATCGTATGTGCTTTCAAAAGTGATTGGAAAATTTTGCGATTTGCACAGCATCCTTTAGCTAATAAGATTAATGGTAAAATCTGACCTAGGCATTTCTGAACATTTAAGAGCAGTGACATCTACTGTCTACCTATAGTCCCTCCAGAGGAATTAAAATGGTCTCTGAGAAATAAAAGCTCTTAACTAAATCCTTAGTGCTTTAAACAATGGGAGTACTGTTGGGGGGTGGGGGAAGGGGGAGACAAGCATTTGAAAAGGGAGGAAACAAGACCAGGTCCCACATCCCTGCATCCTCACGGCATCATTTTCATTAAGCTGGCCTATCATTTCAATTTAATCCATTTCCCTGTGAGAATAGCAGCATGATCTGTTTTCCCTAAGCTATTGGCCCTGGTATTGACAGCTACCTGTGTTTCTCAAATGATTTCCAATTAACAGGTTATTGAGCTGCATTTCCCTCACTACCAGTAGGTGTTTAACTCATACTAAAGCTAATTTGTCTACCCAAAGGTGAAACAGGCTGACTCTAATCACACATTAAGAAACCAAAGATGTAGTTTTACCCAGTGGAGGAAAAATTCTTTCTTCTTTCATGCATGGATAGATAGATAGATATTTAGATAGATAGATGGATAGATGAATGGATGGGTGGATAGAGAGAGAGAGAGAGAGAGAGAGAGAGAGAGAGAGAGAGAGAGATGATAGATAGATAATCAGAAAGACAAATATAATGATAGCTAGTATTTATAGAGTACCTACTATGTGACAACCACTGTGGTAAGTGTTTTACAAATTTTACTTCATTTGACCTTCACAACAACTCCAGAAGGTAGGTACTATTATTTTCTCCATTTTATAGTTGAGTACACTGAGGCAAACAGAGGTTAAGTGACTTGTCCAAGGTCATGCAGCTAGTGAAAATCTGAAGCCAAATTTTAATTCAGGTCTTCCTGACTCAAGGCCTAGAACTCTATCTATTACACAATCCAACTGCTGAGAGCAGGAAAGGGAGGGGAGGGAAGAGAGAGAGAGAGAGAGAGAGAGAGAGAGAGAGAGAGAGAGAGAGAGAGAGAGAGAGCTCACTTACTAAGAGTTTATGCTAAGCACTGGAGACATAAATATTAACAAAGCAGATAGTCTCTCGGGCAGCCAACATTCTAATGAGGGAGGACAGTATACATAGAGGAGCAGGTAAGAGAGTTCAAGACAGGTGGTAAGGAAGTGTCTAGAAAGTGAATTCAGGCCTGTGTGAGGCCTGGGAGGGAGTCACCAACCAGAAGATCAGGCCTCAAGGTGGAAGTCTCTCCAAGGTGGCAAGGTGACTAAGAGGAAGAGAAATTGGTCATGAATTTAGTTAACTTCTCTATAAAATGAGAACTCTTAGGTAAGCTCTGAAATCCCAAGCCTTTCTCTCCTCCTGTGTAAAACTAGATAATTATTGCTACAGCATCTACCTCACAAGGTTGTCATGAGGCTTAAAAGGGATATTTTCCCCAGGTGTTGTTTTTTATCTTCTCATTTCCCTTATGCTTCCACACTACCAAAAAAACGTGATTCAGTACTTTGGGTGGGGGGGGGGGGGCGACAGTACAAATGAACTCTTGTGAATTCATTTCGCTTCTTCAACTCCTCTATGCATTTCAGATTTCAGAATTATTTGGATATTTTTGGAATGATTCCCTTATATTCACATTTTTATCTATCATCTGCTTCTTCATTCGCTTTATCATATAGATCTCAATCTTTTTAGAAATTACTTGTGACTTTAGACACACTTTTGGGCTTTGTGATTCTCTAAGGTATTTCCTCTGTAATAATTCACATCTACTTAGATAAGAGGACTGATGTAAATCTTAGGAACATTATTTGGAACATCTCATCTGACCTCCTCCATTTACCAATGAAGACAGAGGTCCAGTTAGGTGAAGTGATTTTACCAAGATTATACAAGCTGCGTGACCTTGGACAAGTCACTTAACCTCTCTTTGCTTCAGTTTACTCAACTGTAAAATGGAGAATAAGTAGCTAAGTCAAGATCTGAACCTGAATCTTACATCCTTCTACTCCAGCTTCCCTTTTCTTCCATTAGTGAATTCTTCCCCACATCCCCATTTTATGGAAGGGAGAAGGCCAGTCATCCTTCATTTCTCCTAGAAGGTCTGCTTCTGACTCTATAGATGTTGTTACCATTCTCCTGTGCTGGTACCTCCTTCTCTACCCACCCCACCCCACCCCACTTTTCAGCTCTCTTTTATGTATTAGAATGTAAAGTCAGAGACTTTGAGGTCAGAAACTGTCTTTATTTTTATTCATATTTGCATACCTAGCACTAAACACAGTGCCTAACACATAATTCCCTACACCAAAGGAATTATAGCCTGTTTCCATTCTTTCTCAGCCACCCACCACCCAAAGATTAGTGTGCAAAAAGAGAGATGATGTTTCTTAATATTCATGTTTCTGGCAAGTTTCCTTCTAAAATTCTTACCACTTTGCACCACCAGGTCACTCTTATACTCAATGTATTCATTTTGGAGCATTTTGCATAGGCCAATGTGACCAGACTATTCCCAGTCTCACACGCTACCCTGTGCTATGTGGTCACAGTCTAGACATTCTGAAATTACCCCTGAATTAGCACAAATTATGACCTCTTAAGCACAGCTGGGACAATGCCAAGAGCCATCATTCATTTTCAAAGTGATGTGACATTCTCAAGTTGAATTTTTTTTTCCTTTTATAATGCATTCATTACAAATCAAATTGAAAATGAGAAAACAGGAGAAATAATATTTTTGGATATGGTATATTCAGACAATACATATATCATAGAATCATAGATTCAGAGCTGAAAGAAACCTTAAAGAATAGTCCAACTATCAAATTTACAAAAGAGGAAGACAAGGCATGGGAAGGTTAAATAACCCTGAACCTGCACATCAATCAGCAAGCTTTTTTTGAGTGATTACTATGTGCTAGGTGTTATGCTAAACACTAATGATACGAAGAAAAAGAAGAAATAGTACTTGCCCTCAGGGAACTTATATTCTAATTGGGGAGACAACATTATATATGTATGTGTGTTGTGTGTACATATATGTACATATATGTTACATGAAGTAGGTACAAGGTCATATAGAGGGGACAGTCATATCAACTGGGGACTCTAAAAAGGGGATGAGTGGCAGACCTAGACTTCAAACTCATGTCCTCTGACTCCAAATCTAGCACTCTTTCCATTGGAACATACTGGCTCCCTGTATGACCTCCTATGTAACATAGTAAAATGACCATTTTGGAAATATATGAGAGGTTCTCATTTGCCTTTCCCGGGACTTAACTCTCTTTCTCTTTTGTAATTAAGCTGAATTACTGCCTTGGACTTAAAGAATATGCAAGGAAATGCATGCAATCTCCCAGATGTTATTCATGGAGGAAGTATCACCTAGGTAATTTCTGATGGTTACTTATTTCACTGGTAAGAAGCTAACATTCCGGAGTTATACATCATAGAACTCTTAGAGAATTGAACCTAGAAGGTGGAGCACCAATGCAATATTCACAGTGTCCATAGTCACCATTAATATACTGCATGGTGCTTGATTGAAAAATATAACAGGATGTCCATATAGAAGACAGAAGCAAAACATTTATTCAGACACCAGAAAACCAAATCCCAAAACCAGTAAACCAATTCCATTATACTAGCAAAGAAGTTAATAAGCCACAACAGCACAGAGAGTCACAGCATCCTTTAGCCTTACAACAAACCAATATTTTTACTCAGAAGCCTGACTGACTCCCTGGGATGCATGCTCTCCTCCTCCCAGTCTAGCTAGCAGTGACTCCCAGTTTTCTGTGGGCTCTGCTCCACCCCTCAGCAAATTCCTCCCACCACAGGCTCCATGTGACTACATTCAGGCTTTTAGGGGGTAAAATTTATTTTCAAAACAGGGAAGGTCTTCAAATTCCCCTAGGTTTATTAAGGGGCAGGGAAGCTCAAATCCCCATTACCATTACAGAAGGGGCTTTTATGTCAGTGCCTAGCATAGTGTCTGGTACATAGATACATAAACATTTAAATTAAATGAACTGGTTAACTAAACTGATTAATTAATCATTGAGAGTGCTTGGTTTGGAATCAGGAAATTCCATTTAGAATTCCAGTGCTGCTTCTTACTACATACATAATCTTAGACCAGTCATGTCACATCTAAGGACTTCCACTTCATTTGGATAAAGATTGTGTTGGACTAGAACATTTTCAAAGTGCTTTCTAATTCAAAATTCTAAGATCTTTTGAATCACACATTTTGTATTCTCCTGCTATATTTCCTCCACTTCAGGATACTACATTGACCACCAGCAGAACCCCAGTGCTACCTAAAGATTCCAAACCATCTAAATACAAAACACCACTCCAACATCTTGTTCTATCAGTTCTTTTGGAACCTTTAACAGACTATTCCCCTTCCTATGTGCTTACCATGCCCCTCAGAACCTGATTTCTCAAATCCACATTATCCTGAACTACTCTAGGTGAAACTCTCTACATCCCAGGCTTTCATCACCAATTTTCTCAGTCCTGCCCCTCACTAGATTCAATCCACCCTAACCGTCTCTTTTTAACCCCTTCTCCTATAAGGTTTTCTTAACCTAGGGAGCATGACCTTTTTAAGTATTCTGATAACCATTTCAATATAATGTGTTTCTTTTGTAATCCTATATGTTTTTATTTTATGCAGATAAAAACATTATGAGGAGATCAACCAAAATGGTCAAGTAGGGAGAATTAGTATAGCCCAGATCTTTCCACATTTACTCCAATAAAGATCTAAGAATAGTGATAGACTGAGTAGTGATCTGCAAATCTAAGGACAAACCACAGTGGGTCACCTTTCTATCCCAAGATTATAAGAATTGAAAGCATAAAGTATGATATTCCAAGAGGCAAAGCCTGTGTCTTGTCAAGAAGACAGACGACATTGGCTTGTAGCCAAGAATAACTTAGCCAGAAAAATTGATCATAATGCTACAGGGAGGGGAGGGGGATAAACCTCTGCTGAAATGTTTACATTATCCTGGAAAGGGGTGGGTGATACATGTCCCCTCACCCCTAATGTCATCAAAGACCATAGTGAGAGTTAAATAAGACAAATGACCAGTGAATAGTTTTGTTAAGTTCTGATGATCATAAAAGAAATGAGAAAATGAAAGACGCAAAATAAAACACTAGAGAAGAAAGGGGGAAGGGTGATAAGAAAACTTACCTTATATATTAGGGATACACATGTGGAAATCTATACAAATGCTATATAGGGGTGTGGGAAGTGGATTTTGTTTGAAACTTATTTTCATCTAAACTGGTCAAAGGAGTAAAGAATACACTCACAAATACATACAGGTAAAGAGTTTGAAGCCCATTGAAATACATTGAGCCCAATGTGGAAACAGAAGGAAACTGGGAGAGGGAAAAACAGAAAATAAGAAAGTGAGCATATTCAGAACAGATTAACTATAACTATAAACAAAACAAGCCCTGAAGGGCGATCATGAAGACGAAGTTGGAAGAAGAGACAGAAAGGATGAGAGCCTGTGATTAGAGTCTTTGTGGGAAGAATGCCAGGGGGATGGAACTGATTGCATAAAGCAGAAAATATTAGTGCTGAGCACCCTCCAATCCCATAACTTTCTCCTTTATAAAAAGGAAACAAGTAGCAAAGAGAGGGGAAAGTGTATGAGAATAGTTTGGAGGACAATACACAATTAACAATCATAACTGTGAATGTGAAGGGGATGAACTCACTCATATAATAGAAGAGGATAACAATGGTTTATAAAACAGAATCCAATAATTTGTTGTTTACAAGAAATATACTTGAAACATAAAGACATATAAAACTAAAATAAGGAGCTGCAGCAAAATACATTTTGCTTTAGCTGAAGTCAAAAAGAAAAGAAAAGGAAGCAATCATGATTTAATATACAGCAAGAGCAAAAATAGATTTAATTTTGAAAGTACCATACACAATGAATTAATGTCAATAATTAATATAGGTGAATGGCATAGCTTTTAAATACTTTAAATACGAAATGGTATGGCTTTCAAATAATTAAGTGAAAAAAATAAATGAATTACAAGGATAAATAGACAATACAACTATAATGACAAGAGATCTCAATATATTCCTTTTACATCTATGGAAATATACTGGAAAAAATAATTAAGCATTTAAGAAATGGAATAGAGACAAAGTTAGCTATGATAGGTCTCTAGTGATTATTAATTAGGAATATAAAATAGTACATATATTTTTCATCTGTACAGGGTACCTTTAGAAAACCTAAAGATTTATTAAAATACAAAACTCATAAATGAAAAAAGAAATATTAAACACGTTCATTCAAAACACATTAGAATAAAATTTTATTCAAGAAATGGTCATTGAAGAAAGAATTAAAATTTAATTGGAGACTAAATAACTTAATCCTGAACAATTGGTGGGTCAAAGAACAAATCATAGATATAATAGATAATTTGGTTAAAGATAATAGTAACAATGAGCCAACATGCTAAAATCTAGGGAATTCAGCC
This sequence comes from Gymnobelideus leadbeateri, assembly GCA_011680675.1. NCBI lineage: Eukaryota > Metazoa > Chordata > Mammalia > Diprotodontia > Petauridae > Gymnobelideus > Gymnobelideus leadbeateri. The sequence goes on along the minus strand of WOXC01005094.1, from coordinate 91,961 downwards.
AAAAGTACTACTCAAGGGAAATTTTATATATCTAAACCCTTTCATCAATAAAAGAGAAAGAACACATCAACTAATTAGGCATGCAACTAAAAAAACAGCCTAGAAAAACAACAAATTTTTAAAACTCCAATTAAATAACAAAATAGAAATCCTGAAAATCAAAGAATAGATCAAAAAACAAGTTAAAAATCATTGAATTAATAAATAAACTAGGGTCTGATTTTTTTTAACTTAGGAAAAATCATTGGGTAATTTCGTTGAAGAACAAGAAGAGAAAAAAGAAACTACTAGTATAAAAAAATGAAAATGAATTCACAACAAATGAGGAAGAAATAAAGGATATTATTAGAAACTATCTTGCCCAATTATATACTAATAAAATTGGCAGCCTGAATGAACTGGATGAATACTTTTAAATATAAAATAACAAGATTAATAGAACAAAAATAGAGTCTAAACAATCCAATTAAAGAAAAAAAAGAAATGTAATAAATCATAAGTCATCTCCCATTTTAAAGCATCATATTAAGGAATCCACTGATTTTACCAGATTCCTAAAGGTGCAATGACACATAAAAAAGTTATGAATCCCTACACCCTGTAAACCTTCCTTCCTCCTTGATCTTCTAATCTGCTTCTTCCACTTCCAAAATAATAAATTTCGAAAACAAGGCATCTCTGGCAATCTAATCCAAAGGAGCTTTCTTCTTCACTCACTCCTTGACAATCTTCTGAGGATCCATATTTTTGTTGTCCCTTCCATGGCCTCTTCCAGACTGTTGCTCTATTGGTCATTCATTTTGAGGTTCCTGTAGGCAGATTATGCAACACCCTGTCCCCATCCTTGCTTCAGGTACTCACGCACCAAGTTCTAGAATCATCCCCTCCCTTCCTAAATGATGACAAGACCTGTCATCCACTGCATTTTCCACTTCATAAACTTGAATTATCCCTATGTCAGTGCCTCCTCAAGTATCCTGCTTTTGAAGTTCTTGTCCTGCTTCTACTCCAGTAACTTCTAATTTTACCCCCACTTCAACTATACATAAACATAGACATGCCTCATATGAGACTATGTAAGTTTTCACCAGTGAGTCAGAAGATGGAAAATCCTCGTGTTTGGGGCTTAAAGTAATTCTTTACATTTATAATTATAATTACTAATTTATCCCAAACTGCTTCCTTGTTATGACACCTGACTAAAGCTGGCTACAAAAAAATAATAATAATAATGGTAGGCACCTTGTTAGCTTCTACATACAAGAGTGAGGTAGGGTACAATTATCACATAGGCCTTAGGCTCTAGGACTTGCCACCATTTAATATTGTTCTGTCTCCAATACTCTGAAACTTTCCTTCTCTAACAGCAACCCCATACCCTTCCACCTAGTCACTCACTCCTCCTAGACTTGCTCTTTATATTTCTCTTGACCTCTTTTCCTTTCTTATTCTTCCAGGATATCACCTCTTTTCTGATTCAATTACCTTCCTAACTATGCTAAATTTCATTGTCAGACATTTCTTTAACATGCTACTCCTTTCTTAGAACCCTTCACCCTTTGTCCTAATGATCCTCAATCCTAGGTAACCACTCCACTGTCTTTTGTCTACACATAAGAACATATATTCATAGTACCTTAGAGTTCAATTGATTCAAAAGCCTTATAAATGAATAAACTGAGAGGTTAAAAGATTCCTATGTGTCACAGAAGTAGTCAACAGAACCTAGATTTGAATCCATGTTCTCTAAATTTAAATTCAGTTATCTTTTGACCATAACAGTCTGCCTTTCCTGACTGCCATAGCAAAGATGGTCAGAGAAAGTGACAGAGCTATGTTGATTTCCTACATTGTTAATATGTAGTATATAATTTCAGCCTAGCCTCACTGACGTGTTGGCATTTCTTTTATATATCATTATTGAGTTTTTATCACATGTCCCACAACATCTCCAAACTTCTCCTTATCTCCTAACATTCCTAAAAGCACAATCACCTTCAACATTCTTAAATGCCCTTACCACCTACTTTTTGAGAAGGAGTAGTGCCATTTGATGAGAAAACTAACCTCTTGATCCCCTTGAAAATTCTATCATCATGATAGGATCACAGATTTGGGAATGGAAGGTACCTTATAGATATCATCAATTCCTATGATTATCTATCTGCTCCTTAGTCTTCAGACAGGTACCTGAGGTCCAGAGAGCTCAAATGGTTTGCCCAAGATTATATGTAAAAAGGTAAGTAAAAGAGCTAGAATTACCATCCATTTACCCTTACTCCTTTTGCATCTGAGGAAAAGGCATTCTCCTGTCAAAGAATAACTTGTTTCAGAGGTAGCCTAAAGTATTAGAAAGAGTGCTGACCCTGGAGTCAGAAGACCTGAGTTCAAATTCCACCACAGACATTTACTTGTAGTGTGATTTTGAGCAATTTACTTTATCATCCAACCTTATAATGTCTATCACTTTTTGGGGTTAAGGCATTACAAGTTTCTCTTTAAGATACAGTTGGAAAAGGAAATGGCAAACCATGCCAGTATCTTTGCTGAGAAAACACCAAGTGAGGTCACCAAGAGTCAGAAGGGACTGAAAAATGACTGAACGATAGCAACAACAACAAAACACAGCAGAAAAAACATTTGATTCAGAATCAAGAGAAATAGGTTCCAATTCCAGTACAGCCACTTACTGTTTATGTCACTTAATTTATCTGAAGCTCAATTTCTTCATCTACAAAATGGTAATAATCCTTAAAGTTCCCAGTTCATCATTTTGTTCCTCATAGGGAAAGTGATTTGTTGATATGTAAATGTGAATTTTATACAATCATTATTAAATGTAATTTATTTATTATTAAATATAATATATTATATATAATAAATTATTATAAATAACTTTAATAATAAAATTATTAGAATCATTATTAAAATATAATATATACATTGTCACTCATTAACAACCTAACTCAAAATAAAACCATATAAATCTTATAGAGTAGAAAAAAGTCAGTAGGACATTAGATGCTTATGGATGGTTGTGGAGAAGGAAAATTCCAAAAAGGAGGAGAAAAGATGACAATGAAGAAGTTGAAAAGACCTAGGAAACAAATCCATTTCACAGTTTTATATACAGGTGACCCTACCTACAGATCCTCTAATTCAACACCTGACCAAAAGAGATAGCACTTCAGGGTGAATGTGATGCAGGTAGGAAAGGTTAACAGGAGACATTGGACAAAGGATTAGAAACATTGGAACAATGATAGCAGAAGCATTTAGCCAGAACTGTGGTAAGTAAAAACATAAAATGAAAGTCAAAATGATACTACACAGACAATTGCACTATAAGAGGAATGTTCCAAGCCCAAAATAAGAAATAAAAATAATGAAGACAAGAAAGCAGTGGGTTTCATGTAGCCCACCATCCAAATAGAAGTTGGACAGTTCAGGCATTCTAATTGTCGTACCTCTTAATAAGCAGCTAGCATTTAAATACGTGGTACCTATATGCTAAGCACTATGTATGCTATGTGCTTCACAAATATCATCTTATTTTCTCCTCACAAATAGGTCCAGGAGATAGGTGTTATTATTATCCCCATTTCACAGTTGAAGGAACTGAGGCAAACAGATGCTGTCCAAAGTCACACAGCTAGTAAGCATCTAAAGCCATACTTGAACAAAGGTTTTTCTGATTCCAGGCGCAGTGCTTTATCCCACTGTGCCACCTAGCTATCTCTTCTAAGTGACAGTCCTTTAAATATTTGAAAACTATCACATCCATCCTAACTCTTCCCATCTAAAGACTAAATATCCTACTATCTTCAACTGATTGAGGTAACATATGGTTTCCGGTAACCTTACTATCTCAGTCAATATCTACTGGACATGTTCCAGCTTGTCCATGTCTGTTCTAAAATATGGGCACCCAGAAATATTCCAGATGTGGTCTTACCAGAACAGAATATAGCAAAGCTGATATCTCTGGACAATGTAATTCTATTAGTGCAGATGTGTCGGTGTTGATTCAGTCACTGTAATAACTTACAAAAATAGGATCATCATAAAATCATAAATTTAGAGCTGAAACATAACTGAAAAGTCATCAAGTTCAACCTACTCAATTTTCAGATGGGGAAACCAAGGCTCAGAGAGGTCACATAGCTAAAAAGTGTCCGAAGGAGAAATTGAACTCAAATCTTTCTGCCTTCAAGTTCAGTACTATTCTTTCTCAATTTTTACTAAGAATTCATGCCTTACAAATTAAATAACTTTTTTCAAAAAGATAGAAGCTATAGTTTAATAATGCACCTATTCATTGGACTAAAAATAACCTCGGCTTTTTATGAGGCTTACATTAGCAAAATGCCATCTCTGATCAGCCTCTTTAGGATATCAAAGTCAGAAAAGTAGCCCTCAGATGTCAAGGTGGCAAGATCTATTAAAGGTGTGCACGTGGGGGTGCTGATGGGGAAAAAGAAAATCTCCAAGAACACTGAAATAAAAATGAATGACAGAGGAACTAGTCAAAATGCTAGGTTCTAGGTTGACTTCCTCCTTTTAAAGCCTTAACTTGATAAACTGTTGATGGCCCACTCTCCCAGGAGACAGCTCTAAAGTTTGTCCTCAGAACACGTCTGTTCTACCTACACACACTCCCTTTACTACCAAATAATCATGGCATTGTCCAGGTGCCTACACGCAGACAAAAGGCCAAGCTTTGACATATTTATTTCTCTATTTCATATATGAGGCTAGACTACTTCAGATCTTTGTCACTTGGCAATTTTGCCTATACCAGTGCCCCTCACTTGAGGGAGAGGAAAAAGTTAAGGAGAGCCCACAGTGGCATATTTCTCTCTATCTTATTATATATAATATAGCAATTATATATATACATATATATAGCAATACATTTATATATATACATATATATAATATAGCAATACATTTTTCTGACAGTATTCCCCAAATCAGTTGAAAACTGGGCTCATTCCAGAACCAGAAAGAAATAACATGGCTCTGCAAAGACCAGGGAGGCTAAGGATGGTACTACCAGAAGATGCATGAAGTTAGAAAGGGAGATAGGTGATCCATCATAGTACCTTTCTGGAAGGAATAATTACAAATTATTAAATATAGCTTATTGAAAATATTTCTTTCGTGTAACAGATAAAAGATTGACTCACTCCTTGAAAAATACTTTCCCTTGTCATGTTACTTAGCTTGTCCTTAATCATGCCCTTCTCTGGGAGAAGAGAGGTGCTTTTACTATGCCCACCCCAATCCCAGAGAGGAACTTTCTTTTAAGTAATAAGCATAAGGAGGTATCATTATGACAAAGTAGTGACACACAGAAGAACTGTAGCATGTTTGGGGAAAGGATTTTTAATAATGGGGGAAGGGCAGTGTTTGTTTGGATTTTTTTACATTACTTGCCATCTCCTCTTTGTAAAATCCATGGATGCGAAGTTATATACAGAATATTAAGATCCATGCATTGAATATTCAGTAGGGAAAAACAGAGAACCCATGCATCTGCCAGGTAGAAAGGCTTTTACAAATGGAAAGTAAGACCTATTTTTCATCCGTTTTAATCCTCTTGCATTTTGAAGGGGTCTTAGTGTTGATGAAGAGAGACTGTCAGCTTAGAAGAAGGGTGACTGGTTAGTAATGACCCATAGCTCAGGGGGGGCTCAAAGGATTTTTTCCTTAGTAAAGACAGAAGCCTAGATTCATATAGTGATTTAATTTGTAAAGCATTTTCACATATATGCTTATTTGATCCTTGCAATAAGCTTGGGAAAAAGGTAGTGGATATATCTTAGCCCATTTTTCAGATAAGGAATTGAGACTGTAAGGTCAGGTGATTTGTCAAGTTTCCACAAGAGAGCTGCTGAGATCATACTTATGTTCAAATATTCTGACTCCAAGTCTTTTCATATTGCAATTAGCTACATCCCTGATAGTTCTGGAAAAAAATTTAGTCTAATTTATGCCATAATTTTTATGAGTAATTACCAATGAGGAATTTTCTGATTGTTTAAAAAAGGGTGGTGAGTAGAACACTTTGTGCCATTTAGAACTGAGAGAAGGAATTGCCGATTTGGATTTTGCAGCCCACATATCTCATCCCAACCCCCTAAAACAGAGCAATCAAAAAAGTCCATGGTAATTATCAAGCAATACAAGATTAAGATACTCCTACTAATTTTAATGGAAAAGATAATGTAAGGAATTATTCAACACTTTCAACCAACACCTACAGTGTGGGTAGAACAATTGTAACAGGTGCTGTGGACCCAAAGTTTAGATGAATCCTATCCCTTGCCCCAACGCTCTAGTAGAATAACTCAACACAAACATCAGAACTTGTAATACATCCAAAAAAAGTATGTGGCAAAAAATAATAAATAAATAAGGTGTGTAGCAAAGGTAGAAACAAAAGGCTATATGAGGTCCAAAGGAAATAAAGATGTCGTCACTTTTTTAGTATTAATAAAAGCTGGTGTTTTTTTTCCCACATCTTTAGCATCTGTCCCTGCTTTGGTTACCTTGTGATCTCCCTGTGCACTCACAATTCTGTTGCCTCTAATACAAATCTCCTCTGTGTATACTCAGTCCAGTCCAATCTGTTTTACTATATTAGATCTCCTGAGTACAGTTTTTACCTCTTCGTTAAGCACTTTTGTGATTTTGATACTAAGACCCCAAAGTGGTAACTCTATACTGAGTACAGAGAGGCTCTTCCATACTAGTGTGGCTACTTGGTGATTGATTCTTGAGTGATGGCTACATATGAAAAAAAGAAAAATATAAAACGGCTCTTGGTCCTATGCACTTTTTCAGTGACAGTGGCAGAGAAGATGAAAAGCAGACAGAGTGGTAAGAATCTTACAGTTTTTTAGACTTTCTACAGGTTTTAACTTACCTGTTGATACTCTAATTGTGAGATCCATGCCTAGTAACCAACAAGTAGACATACCACTAGAGGAGAAGAGGCATATCAATCTTGACATTCTAGCTATAAATAAAACCAACAAAAGAAGAAAGAGGCAGGAAAATAGAAGAAAAACTAATAGGTTCTCTCTGGAAAAGCAAAGAAAGGAGTGAGCATAATTGGTTGTATCACATATTGAAAGGCAATAAGGATCATCTCTTGGAAAACTTGTCCCATGATTGAAGAATTCATAACAAAAAAAATCAGAAACACCATGATGAAGCAAACTGCAGTTTATACATCAACATCAGTCCATATATTTGAAACAGGCACGCAGATAGGAAAAAGAGGAGGGACAAGAACTGTAAAAGAGAAGAAGGGAAGACTGGATTAGATTTTGGCAATTAAACAGTGTTCTTGACTCTACAAAATAATTCTGTACTTCAGAGACCAATGTTTTCAACACAAATGTTCTCCTAATGATTCTTTATGTTTATGAATCCTGTAACACCATAATTTATGGAACTGATGTTGCAGATGACCCAGAGAAGGATGTTCATACTGATCAGCTAGTAAATGTATGATTAGTAAAAGGGGTGAGACAGTCTCATGGTATTAGTGAGGCACAACAAATACAGGCCAAGGGCTATAAGCGTACCCTTGAAATAAAACAAGTGGAAGGACTCAAGCACTTTGAGTGAACCTATAACAGAACTGTAGAAGAACGTAGACAAGTATCACACAAGATGAAAATGTATAAAAAGCTTTCAATTGGTTATTTTACACATAAATAACTTTCAGTTTGAAGGAACTAGAATATGTGTACTTTTGTCTCTATAATTGTATGTGTTTGTGTATGCCTATAAAAACATATACACAAACACACATTATGTGTGTGTGTGTGTGTGTACATACAGAGAATATATAAATGGTCAACTAATTAGCTCAGTGGATAGAGTGCCCAGTCTGGAGTCAAAAAGACTCATCTTTCTGAATCCATGTCTGACTTCAGACATTTACTTGATATATGACTCTGGATAAGTCACTTAATCTGTTTGCCTCGCTTTTTTCATCTGTAAAATAAACTGGAGTAGGAAAAGACAAACCACTCCAGTATCTTTGCCAAGAAAACCCCAAATGAGGTCATGAAGAGTAGAACACAACTAAAATAACTGAACAATGAATATATATATACATACATATATATGTACGTATGTATATATACATATATATATACATACGTACATATATATACAGAGAGAGAGAGAGAGAGAGAGAGAGAGAGAGAGAGAACACTAAGTGGAATCTTATAGGTTATCTAGTGTCTAACAAAATCCTTTAATTTTGTAGATAATGAAACAGGCTGAGAGGAGCTGATACTTGCCCAAAGTCTAAGAGCTTTACAAGTAGCTCATACATAATACATAGCCGTATGTATGTACATACAGTTATCCCTTCCACATTGCAACTTTCCCCATCATGGTTCTGATACATCATGGGTAAGTATAAGAAATTAAATTTTGGGAATTTTGGGACAGTTTTATAAAGACCGCAGATGAAACATGGAGGTCAGAAGACAACACAGAGCCTATGACCAAATACTTAACTTAAATTTCATAATAAAGTACTGTAAACACCCCACAAAAGAAAAAAGAAAAAATTCACTCCTTCTCTGGTACAAAGGAAGGCCAAAAAATTTTATGTGGATTTTCCACATCATGGGGATATCATGCCTCTAACCCCCATGATGTAAAAGGGATATATGCCTACATTTATACATATACATATATATATGCATACCTATGTATACACATATAAACATACATACATACATACATATACAATCAATAATATCACAAATTCATTGGAATACATTCAATACACATGTATAATATATATATATATATATATCAAAATCCTGAGAATAAAATTGTTTCCTTTTGTCAATGGTGAATTCTTCTTATATCTGTTCAGACTATATTAATTCAACATATTAAAACATTTATCATCTATTGTCACCCACTGGTAAACAAGACCTAAGGGGTAGAAAGATCACTTGCCTTGGAATCTAGAGACCTGGTTTCTAGTTCCAGCTCAACTACTCATGAGCTATTGGGTTTTATGCCAGTGATAACTCCTGGAAGTCTCTTTCCTTATCTACAAAATGAAGCATCTGGGCTAGATAAGCTCTATAAGTGTCTTCCAGCTTTGAAATTCTGTTTGGCTTTTTGATTTCATGAATGGAAAACAAAATGGGTAAGTTTTGGTTTTTAAAAAATGGGAAGGGAAAAGCCCCAGAGCTTGCAATCCTGTCTGAGAAGCAGGAGGGGTAGGCAGAGCAGTTTCTTGGATAACCTGAGGTAATTAAGGAGCCCCCAGAAAATAAAGGCCAGCAGAGAAAAGGGAGGCCAAACCCTCCCCCAGAGAACTGTCTAAAGCAAATTTTGCCTACTCCATAATTTTATTTAGAACCAGATCTTCTTTTCTGCCAGTTATAGCTAGAAATCAGCTTTTTGGACTTTGGGATTCATGTAGTAGACAAAAAACCAATCCCAAACTGTGGTATGTATATATGTTGGTAAGTTATTCTGAAATTTTCTGAAATATCAGTTCATATAAAAATTTTAAAAGCATTAGCTTCATTTGTACAAATTTCTTTCAGTCACAAGATTTCTTATAACATGGGAAAATGTTCACTTACCAACTTTATATATGGAAATTTTTCTACAGGAAATCTTCAGACATAATTTCTGAATCTATATGCAAACAAGGACTTCCTTTAACTAGGCAAATGCCCAAGAATTTAAAAAAAAAAACCTTTGGATATAGAGAAAGTATCTAAAAGAGAAAAATCCAAAGGAAGAACAGAGGAAGATAGATAAAAATGTGAGATGGCTGAAGAGAAAAATATGGCAGAACTTGGGGTTATATAGTCAGTCTAGGAAAAAAGAAAAGATTCTTAAAAGTTCAGGGGTGGGGGAGCTCCCTGCCCTCCTTGATTTCCTCTTTCTGTTTTGAAGTTATGATCTGCTCTGAGAGACGAGGCCGCGTTTATCTTTATAAACACGAAACACGTTTTGCTTTCTCCGATTTTCTGTTAATGGCAAAAGAATGGAATAGAATAAAGTTTTATTGATTTGAGACAAAAGAAAGAAGAGGAAAAAGTTAAGCATACTATCAGATATCTAGGGGTGGAGCCAAAAGGGCAGAGTAGAGGACAGAGCTGAGTTCTCTAAATATTTCCCTCCAAAGAACTTTAAAATAATATCTCAAACTGAGATCCGGGGAACTGCATCCGGGGAACCAACAAAAGGTTTGGGTGAGACATTTTTCTGGCCTAAGAAAACTTAGGAAAGGTCTGTGACGCTGAGGTGGGGGTGGTCTAAAGTACACATGACCTCAACACAGGCCTTGGAGGTTACAAGGGATCACAGGTTCTTTGGAACCCCAGTTCTTTTGCTCTTCCATGTATAGTATTCCAAGACCTGCAGCCTTTTAGTGTTACCACTGCTAGGTCTTGTGTGATTCTAATTGTGGCACCACCATATGTAAATTGGGTTTTTTTTGCTTTTTTTTTTTTTTTTTTTTTGGAGGGCAATTGGTATTAAGTGACTTGCCCAAAGTCACACTGCTAGAAGGTGTGTCAAGTGTCTTCGGCCAGATCCGAACTCAGGTCCTCCTGATTCTAGGGCCAGTGCTCTATTCACTGCCAGACCTAGCTGCCCCAAAATTATTTTTTTTGGTCACTCATAATATTTTATCCTTGAGCTGGGGGGTTGAGGATTTAACTATAATATTCCTATGGGTTCTCCTCATAGGATCTCTTTCAGGTGATGATTGCTGGATTTTTTCTATTTCTACTTTTGCCTCTTGTTCTAGTGCTTCAGTACAATTTTCTTTAATTATTATTGTATCAAGATTCTTTTCTTGATCATAACTTTCAGGTAGTCAGATTATTCTTCTGTTTTCTCTTCTTGATCTATTCTCCATATCAGTTGTTTTTCTTATGAGATGTTTCAGATTCTCTTTTATTTTTTCATTCTTTATTATTTCTTGATGTTTTATAACTTTGCTGTCTTCCCCTTCCCCAATTCTGATTTTCAAGAAATAATTTACTTCCTTAAGTTTCTGGATCTCCTTTTCTAATTGGTTGGCTTTCTTCTCATATTTTTTTTCTTGGATTGGTTTTTCCCCCTCAATCTCTCTCACTTGATTTTTAAAGTCTATTTTAATTTTAAAGTCTATTTTAAGTTCTTCTATGAATTCTTTTTGGGCAGGTGACCATTTGAATTACTCTTTGGGGTAGAAAAGGGTTTCTTTGCTTCACTATCCTCCTTTGAAGATGAACCCTAGTCTTCTCTATTCCCATAGTAACTCTCTGTAGTTGGATTCTTTTTCCTTTGCCTGTACATTTTTTTTGTAATAGCTCAATTTTTGTAATCACCTCTAATCATTGGGTATAGAGGGTGGTGCCTCTGGCCTCAGATCCTCCTTCAGTTCTACTCTCTGAACTTGAGCCTAAACCAAGACCTCCAGTCTCCTGTGTCACAGCCAGAAGCATCCTTACCCCACTACTTATGCACTCATCAGGCATGTTCTGGCTCCTTCTTGCTGCCAGCCAGCACAGTTGGGTCTGGTGTTCCCTGACAGCAGAGGTTCCCTCAATCTTCCCTGGCTCAGATGTCCAACTCTCCTCACTGTCCCAGGAGTAATTAATCACTAGTGCAAATGTTAATGGGATGAGCTCACTTATAAGACAGAAGCAGATAGCAGAATGGATTAGAAACTAGAATCCAACAATATATTGTTTACAAAAGACACACTTGAAACAGAAAGACACACTGAGAAAGAGGTAAAATAAGAGTCTGGAGGAGAAATCTATTATGCTTCAGCTGAAGGGGAAAAAAACATGGATTGTAATTTTGGCCTAAGACAAAGAAAAAGCAAAAATAGACATAATTAAAAGAAACAATCAGGAAAATTACATTTTGCTAAAAGGTACCATAGACAATGAAGTAATATCCAAATATCTTACATCAAATTTCTCTGATAAAGGCCTCATTACCCAAATATATAGGGAACTGAGATAAATTTATAAAAATAAGAGCCATTCCTCAAGTGATAAATGGTTAAAGGATATAAACAAGCAGTTTCCAGAAGAAGAAATCAAAGTTATCTATAGTTATATGAAAAAATCTAAATCACTATTGATCAGAGAAGAGAAAAATGAAAACAACTCAGAGGTATCACATCACACCTGTCAGAAATGACAAATGCTATAAGGGATGAGGGAAAGTAGATACACTAATGAATTGGTATAATTGTGAACTGATCAAACCACTCTGGAAAACAATTAAGAACTATGCCCAAAGGGCTAAACTGTGCATACTCTTTTGACCCAGCAAAACCACTGCTATGTCTATACTTAAAAGATATCAAAAGAAAAGGATATATATATATATATATATATTACATAAATATTTATAGCCACTCTTTTTGTTGTGTCAACAGATTGGAAATTGAGGGGATGCTCATCAATTAGGGAATGGAAGTTGTGGCATATAATTATGATAGGGTATTATTGTGCTATAAAAGTGACAAAGGGGATGATTTCAGAAAAAAATATGAGAAGACCAATAGGAATTAATGTAAAGTGATGTGAGCAGAATCAGGAAAATATTTTTCATGTTGACAACAATATTGTAATGATGATCAGCTGTGATAGACTTAGCTACTGTGATCAAGACAAAGATCCAAGACAATTCTGAAGGACTCATGATGAAAAATGCTATGCATCTCCAGAGAGAGATCTGGAACTCTACAGATTGAAGCATACTTTTTTTTCACTTTCTTCATGTTGCTTGCTTTTATTTTTTTGTTTTTTGTTTGTTTGTTTGTTTTGTTTTTTGCAATATGGCTAATACAGAAGCATTTTTCATGATTTCACACACATAATTGACATCATATTGCTTTCCTTCTCAATGAATGGATGCAAGGTGCAATGGAAGGAAAAAATTCAGAAAAAAATTTTTTCAAGATTCAATGTTAGAAGAGGAGGAGGTTAAAGGTAGGTTTGGAGATGGAAAAGAAGATGGAAACTTGGGTTGCTGATCACTGGACTATCAGGCAGTGGGAAAAGATCAAGTTCTTTTCATTTTTACCCCATTTCCATGCTGAGCAATGAGAAACTTCTCCAGAAGGGAAAAAGTAGACTAAATTATTGGGGGGAAGAAGTGCGTAGAAAAAAGGATTGTTAGTGGTAACAACAGAACATGGGATAGAAGAAAAATAGAAGTCAGATCCAGGGAAAGGTTTTCTTCCAATGTGACAATTAGAATAGATGGGGGAAAGCCTATGTCAGACAAGGGGTAAAACATTACCTTGGATACAGTTATTCCCTATAAAGGTCAAGTGCTGAAATGCTTTAGAGATGGTAACAACAGATGATCAAGGGTTTCAGTAAGAGAGGGCTAATGCTAATCCACATGAACATTCATTCATTCAACAAATATTTATAGAACACACACTATGAGCAAACACTAGCAAACTAAACATTGAAGAATGAGATGTGGTCCTTGATTAAGGCACTTGATTCGGTTTGATGAAGTTTAACAACTATAGACTAAGGCAATTGATGCATTTATTTCCAGAAGAAAATCATTTGAGACTTTTGTTTCATGTCACTGAGATGATAGACATTTTATGCTTGAGGATAGGAAGAACTTTAACATTAATTAGCTGTGTGACCCTGTGGAAAAGTAGCTTAACTTCTCTATGTCCCAGACAACTCCCTAGGAAGAAACTACCAACTCAAAAGTAGATTGCAGTCCATGTTGGTGAAGAGTGTCCACAGATCAGGAATTATCTCTGTTTATGCAACAGAGAGAAAAGGGAAAGTCTTTATACTATTAATGCTTAAAACTACATTAAGAATTTTGGAACACCTTGTATAGCAGAGAGTCACTACCTTTTGTTGGCTTTAAAATAGAAATGTTTTCCTATTCCCTTTAATATTGGTGACTTCCCATTGATGATCATTTCCAATATATCTTGCATATATAGTGTTTGTTCATAGGTTTTCTTTTCATCTTATCTCCCCCATTAGACTGTGAGTTCCTTGAAAGCAGGGACTAAAGTTTGTTTTTCTTTATATTCCCAGTGCTTTGAACAATCCTGGTACATAGTAAGCACGTAATAATTCTTGACCAATTGATCTATATTTCCTTTCTGAAAACATCCAGTCAGAGGTATACCTAAGATGGGATGATTAAAACTTTGTCTCAAGGCATTTAACAGCATCTTCTGTCCCTTTAATGACAAATAAACAACAGAGTTTAGCATCTATTTAGAAAGAATAACTATTTAAAATAGAAAGCTACCAGGATAGCAGTGACCTTGCTTCTACCAACCAGTCCAGTGTCTCTTCCTGACCTCCCACCAAGTGAAAGTCCTGTTCTTGCAGCTTATTCCGGACTTGGTTTGTCATACTTATCCTAGGGGAAAAAAATCCTAGTTATGGTTCTGCACCACTCCACCCTTCAAAAAATTGTATAGAAACACTCTAGGTTTCAACAAGATTTCTTGCCAAGTCAGCTGAATTTCCTTGAATTTTAGGGGTCTACAGGTTTATGTTTCTGTTTTGAATTAGCTTCTCTTGCCAAGGGATGTAAGAAAAGGATCCCGAAGGAAGCCAGCAAAAACAGCTCATTACTGTGCAGACCAGCCCACTAGCACCTCACAAAAGACTCAGTCTGAGAGGCTTTGTTGCCACCGTCTGATAGCATGAGTAGTGGCCTTGAATACTAAATAGGGAGCAGAAGGGAAGGGAAGGCTTTGGGAGAAAATGTGTCTTTCACATAGGTTGGAAAACAATACTATCAAAATATTCACTTCCCAACAAGCCCATCAAACATGGAAAATTCAGATTTTAGGAGAATGGAGGTTGTGTTGAAGGTGGAGGGTAGTTAATATTATTTGTTACTGTTATTTAAAAGCATTTTTCAGTGTATCCCTTATGTACAATCATATGCAATAAAGTCAGTTTGCTCAACCAAATGCAAACAAAGGAAGAAATCTGTTGGAAAGGGCAGATTTCATTATACACTAATTAATGTAAATCTAACATGCTCAGTGAAAGTCTGAAATAAATATCTATAGTAAATTGAAATAAGGCAGAGAGGAGGAGTAGTTGAAAATGAATTAAGATTTTGTGCAGAAACAAGGACAACACAACTCAGAATTGACACACCCTCAAAGCAACGGCCCCATCTATCTGTCAATCAAAACATTTATAAAGTGCCTACCATTTGCCACACACTGTATGAAGTTCTGGGGATCTAAGTACATAGAATAAAACAATCCCTATTTACAAGGAATTTATATCCTAATGGAAGAGGGGAGGCATAAGTAATCTAAATATTTATCCAGCACAAACATAATTTAATAACTACAAATATGAACAAAGTAGTCAACTGCAAGGTAGCTTGGGAGGTTACTAGTAGTTCAGAGGATTTGGAAACATCATGTACCAAACTGTGCTTGTACTCAAGCATATATTTGTATTTATTAAATTATGTTTATGCAGAATAGATCTTTAGATGTATTTATGCCTCCCCTTCTTCTATTAGAATGCATGTTCCTTGTGAGTGGAGATTGTTTTATTCTTTGTACTTATATATCCCCAGCACCTAGCATCTTAAAGGAAGTATCATAAGGGAAGACAGAGACTCTATGAAGTGGAGAAAAGAAGGGAGTGACCATCAGTGGCAATTCAAGTCAGCCAACCTTATTAAAGAACTTACTTATGTGCAAGTCATATTTTCTAAAAAATAGGAAACTTTGGCACTAGTGATAGTGTAATTCTCCAAAGTTGGAGAAGGGGTGGCTAGGTAACACAATGGATAGAGACAGGGTCTGGAGTCAGGAAGACCCAAGTTCAAATCTGGCCTCAGACACTTACTAGCTGTGTGACCCTGGGCAAAGTCACTCAGCATTGTTTACCTCAGTTTTCTTATCTGTAAAATGAGCTAGAGAAGGAAATGAGAGAGCACTCCAATATCTTTGCCAGGGAAACCTCAAATTGGGTCACAGTCGGACACCACTGAAACAACTGAACAACAACAAAAATTCCTCTAAAACATGACCTTTTCTAGTAGAGCTTTTAAACTAGAGTAAAAGAGATAGCAATAAACATGGATAAGTGTTTGATTTATGAATTTTGTGATTAGGTATTGTTCTTGCAATCATACTCATATAAATGGCACTTTCACAAAGATAGGACAATTTCTCTTTTTTCTCATTAATACTTCAATTCCTGAAGTCTTCCAGGCTAGGAAGCTTGAAGTCATTTTTGGCTCTTCCATCTCTTAAAACAATATGTCACCAAGTCCTGTTGCTTCTTCCTTCAAAGATGTATGTCAGATTCACTGGTTTATGGCAACAGCTTCCTAGCTGAAAGATCCAGTTTTCTGTCTGTTTCCATATACTATATGTGTCTGCCAGACAAAATATGACAATGTAATGGGGCTTTCTTGAGAGACACAAGTTCCTAGAGCAGAAGCTTTTTGTCCATTTGTCAAAAATATTGCAGAGGGGATTCCCATTTAGTATTGAGGGGTATTATAGCCTCTGAGTTCCCTTCCAACTTTGAAATTATGTTATTTTTCTTAAAATATAAATGTAATCATGGCAATTGGCCCACTCTAGATGACTAATCCATCAAGGTCATATTGCCTTTCAAGTCTCCCATAAGCTGGCCCCATTCCACCCATACAACTTTATTACTTTCTTTTCCTTATCATAGGACTTCTACTGCCATCAGGATGGGCTCCTCTTTGATTCCCCACAACCTCATATTAAGGTTTTGCTTTCAATGTCCTTCCTGCCTAGAAGGTACTCTTTCTCCTCCCCATCCTCAAACCCTATCCTCACTGAATTCTATAAGTTTCAAGACTCATACCAAATCTCATTTTTTTTTTGTTTTTTGAAGAGCAATTAGGGGTAAGTGACTTGCTCAAGGTCACATGGCTACTTAAGTGTTAAGTATCTGAGGCTAGATTTGAACTCGGGTCCTCCTGACTCCACGGCCAGTGCTCTATTCACTCTGTTACCTAGCCACCCCTCCAAATCTCACTTCTTCCATGAGGCTTTTTCCAGCTATTTCAAACCTCTCTGGTCTGTCATTTCCCTCAATGCCTTAGCACAATTTGGCAATTAATTAAACATGGGTTTGCTTTGCTCTATTCCATTTCATATAAGTTAATCTTCTTTTTCCAATGAGACTATGTGTATGGTGTAATGGAAAGAGTATTGAATTTGGAGTCAAGGGAGCTGAGTTCAAATCCTGTCTCTGCTCCTTAGTTTCTTCATGTGTAAAATGAAGGTGATGTGCTAGACAACTTTTAAGATATCTTCTAGGTTTAATCTGTAATCCTATATGTGATGTTGAGAGCAGAGAAAATAAGTAGATAATTGGTTATAGAACTTTGAGCAAGAAGGGGGCTAAGAAAAAATCTCATCCAATACAAATATTTTACAAGTGAAGAAACTAAGTCCCAGAGAGATCAAGTGACTTGCTCAGGTCACATTCTTACAAATGCCCAAGCTGGAATAAGAACCTGAATACCTTTATTCCAAATCCAATACTCTCCATTGTATCATGCGTTTTTTTTTGGAGAACAATTGGGGTTAAGTGACTTGCCCAAGGTCACATGGCTAGTAAAGTGTTAAGTATCTGAGGCTGGATTTGAACTCAGGTCCTCCTGACTCCAGGGCCAGTGCTCTATTCACTGTGCCACCTAGCTGCCCCTAGCATCCTGCTTTTTTATGCTCTATTCTTTGTTAGATATAAGTAAAAGGAGCTCAGAAAGTATTTGCAAGATAGTTTTTTGATTAATTTGTAAACTATGAGTTCAAAAAGAGGGAAAAATAAGAACAAAATGCAAAGAGCTGTTATATTAATTTGTATTTTAACTGTCTTTCATTTCTGTTAACATATGGTTTATTGCATCACATGAAATTCCATAGGCTGATATCTGGGATGATATCATCTATCAGACAATATCCCAATCACAACACATTAGTCATACCCAGAAGGAACACTAATGGTAAGAAAGGAACATGAGAGGCAAGTGTCCTTGTTGTGATGTCTAATTTGTAACCTTGTGTGTTTCACTCTGTCTTCCATAAAATGAAGACAGAATTTCATTTGTGGGAAACATTAGCAGAGGTGCTTAAGAAAGAAGAACTACGAAAGTCACAGCCCTTAGTGTAATGTCCATTAAATATTGAAAACCAAGTGTGTACAGTATGATTCAGAAATTGCAAACCAAAACAAAAATGTTACTAGGCCAAGTGAAAGCACCTCAAATAGGTCACTTTACACTTTGACATTTTTAAAGTGCTCGTTTTATATTTAATTTTATATTGAGGGTTTTTATAAGTTCTGGAAAGTTTGTTGCTTTGGGTTTTTAAAAACTGTTTGCTCTTTTTTGATACTGCTATCCAATCCTAAAGAAGCACAGATTTCTCAGAAATGGGTCCAATGAAAAACAATTTCATTGAGATTTTCAAGAACTGATACCTGAAGTAATATCTCCATAGAGCACTTTAATTAAAGAATCTCCATATAATTAAACCGAGATTTTGATCTTAAATAATTAATATTTTATATTTTATTTTGTATAATAACCTTTTTAGGTTGCGTGGGGAAAAATCCTAAATAATTTAAATATGTACTTCTTTGACTCAGTGTGAAGTCAATATAATGTATGTCTCATCTCATTAAATTTTACTAAATGACTGCAATGTTAGTTAAGTTAATATTCAATACCTGGCTTATTAACTCTAACTTGTTTGTTTTAAGAGAGGAAATGACAAAGGAATTCTGGCTGTTCCAACAGTTTGAATCATCCAACCCTAATAAGTTACAATGGAAGGTATTAAAAGAGCTTGTTGTTAGTTATCACTACTGTGATTATTAGTGATATTTAAGGAATCCTGAAACGTAGAAGAGATGTTTCAGGACTAAATAAGGATCCTGATTTTGTAAAAAGTAGTAAAAGTTGATATTTTGAACTACAGATTCCAGGGATCTTTATTTTGAACTCTGGTAAAAAAAAAAACTATAAAATATAATATAAAAGAGATGGGATTATGAGCACTGAGAAATCAAAAGGTATTCACTACAAAACAGTATGGATTGATTAAGTTATACCAAATTAACCTTATTTTCTTTTGTGACAATTACACTGGGATATGGAGGCACTCAGGAACATGATATCCTGAATCCTGAATGTTATAAATGCAATTGAAAGAGCCAAGATAGGGGAGTAGAAACAGGACTTCCATGTGGCTTCCACTTCCACCTCTCCCAATTCACATAAAAAAATGACTCTAAACAAACTTTGGAGCTACAGAACCCACAAAATGACAGAGAGAAGATAACCTCCTGCTGAAGACAGCCCAACAGGCAGGCAGGAAAGAAGGAACCAGCACAGTTCTCCGGGAGCCAAACCCAGCCCCGGGTGAGCCAGAGGTTTTAGCCTCAGGGAGACTACAACCAGCCATCAGCTGGAGGGACTTCAGATCACCAGCAACTATGGCAATTTCCAGAATTATCAACCCATAGATTGTAAGGACAAAGTGAGAGGCCAGTACAGTGTGGACTTTGGGAACAGGGAGTTCAGGAGTACAGTTCAACCTTTGCCCCTAGGGTGAAGAGGCTCTGTGGCTGTGCAGCTGCCACCTGTGTGGCTGCTTCAGAGCTCCTGACTTGCAGATTGTAGTGGGACCAAGCAAACATTCTGAGAGGCAATTGCTTTTGCTTTAACCTGCTTGGAGCTGGATCACTATCTAGGGTGGAGATCCTGGGGTGGGTGACCAGTTTGCCAGAACGTGTGGAGGCTTCAGAGAGGGCAGCCAATACCTAAGGCAGCTGAGAAAACCCCAGTGATTTGGGTCAAAGCTCCCCTTTCTGGTAGCAGAGTTCTACTGTGGCAAAAAGCTCAAAAGTCAAATAATTGAGTGGCAACATGAACAAGAAAAGGAAGCAAAGCGATATTATTATTATGATTATTTTACATGCAACTGGAAAATAAGATACATAAGCACAAGGGCATAGAGATCCACCTTGCCCTACTAGAAAGTAAGAGGGGGGATGGAGAAAGCAGATTGGGGGAGGGGTTATTCAGTGGGATCACTGTTTTGGGGTGGTGGGTATGTGAAAAATGGGGAGAAATGTGTAACTCAAATTCTTGTGGAAATGAATGATATAAACTAAAAATAAACATAAAATTTAACAAAAAAAATAAATGCAATTGACAAACTCTTCAATATTCCAGTGGACAAGATAGAGCACTATGTAAAAGATAACAGAGTTGTGTTGATGGTTGCATTGACCAGACTCAGAGTATTGATTGATTATTTCCAATAAGAGTAAAGTCTCCTGTGAAGGGCCTCAGGACCCTGCCCATGGTCCTGTTCAATTGAACTTTTTTTATCAATGACTTGAATCAAGAAAAAATATTTCCCATATCTGTAATTGAAAAAAACTGGGACAAAATCATGATCAAAAAATGTCTAGACATCTGAAACAGTGGTCTAAAAGTAAATGTAGTAAGAGAAATATAAAGTCCTACTGTTTAGTTCAAAATATCAACTATCAGTACAAAATGGAAAAGAACTAGAAATAGTTCATTATAATTTTTTTTAAATCTAGGGGTTTTAGTGGACTATGTGTTTAATAAAGTTAATAATGTGACCAGCAGCAAAGAAAAACTGATGTGACCTGAGACTATATTATTAGAGAAAGGACAGTAATCATTCTGCTATATTCTACTCACCTTTCTGGAGTGTTTTGTTAAGTTCTAGGCAACCTGTTCTAGGAAGGACAATGACAAGTTATAGGGCAGAGTGACCAGAATATTGAGGGGATTCAAGGATATTTACCCTGAAAAGGACACGGTAGCTGTTTTCAAATATTAAAAGAACTGGCCACCTAGGAGAGGGTTTAGATCTGTTCTCCCTCTTCTACATGATAACAAAATGAATGAATGAGTAGAAGGCATAGTGACAGCAGAGTCCAATCCTGTATCAAGAAAAACTTCATAACAATTTGAGTTATCTGAATATGGAATAGACTGTTTTATGAGCTAGAATATTGTTTATCATTAGGGATACTCAAGTAGATTCTGAATGACCAGGTATCAGAGATGTTGCAAATATTATTCATTTTTTCTGTAAGGATTGGGATATTATAATATGATCTGGGATTCTATAACCATCATTCATATGGTGTTTTAAGATTTGCAAAGAACTTTACAAATATTGTCTCTTTTTATCATCACAACAACCCTCAGAGGTAGATTCTATTACCACCTTCATTTTACAGGTGAGGAAACTGAGGCATAAATTAAGTGACTTGCCCAAACTCACACAGCTAGAAAATGTCTGAGGTTGGATTTGAATTCAGATCTTTCTGACTCCAAGTCCAGGACTTTATTCACTGTATCACCTTGTTATTCTATGATTCTATAACAAGATCAGTTTATTTCTTTAATGACTATTAAATACATTGGCATATTTATTTGATAATTATTAGAATGAAATAACAGTGATTTCTATACAAGCTAACAAATAGCAATTCTCTGAATGACTTGTAGGGTTAATGAAATATAAGATTTTCCCTGTTCATTAATCAGCCTATGTGACCACGTGTTCCTTTTTCCCTTGGAACATAGTCCATGTTCCCAGGTCTAAATGTGCACAGGTATTTCAATCATGGATGTCTTGCTGCTTTGAACTCTGACACAGCTGTCACATATCCTGAGTCACACAGAGCCCATCAGGTGATTCAGGGAGATTTGCATGGACTTGGGAGAGGAACTTGCCTAAGGAAAAGCTTGCTTAGGGAAAAACGTTTACTGGGAAGCTTTCACACCTTTTAGCACTGAGCCAGTTGGGCACTGAGTCACATGGCTTGTGATGCCTTCTGGTTCTGAGCCTACTTGTTGAAAACTATATACTGGAACATTGGTGTTTTACTTTAGGGCTCACTCATGGGAAGAATGTTTCATTGTGCTTTGGTCAGACGAAATTCAAGGAGCCCCCTGGCTGTGCCCAAACCAGAGATTGGCACTAGGTATCTATTACTCTGTGTAGACATTTGGAGCCCTGTCTATTGACTTCTTTCTCGTGACATTTATCTGTACGTATCTGCCTATTAATTAAAGCAAGACTGTTAACCCCTTTTCCTTTAGAAAAGCAAATCAAAGAACCTGTGCTAGCAGCCCACCCTGTGTGCTAGTGTGGTTGCTAATGCAGTTCTCTATATTACATAGGGCATATGGAAATCTCTACCATTCCATGGCACAGAATGGGGAGGGTGTGCTAATGGCAGAACTCCCATACAGAGGTACCTGAAGCAAACTGAGTACCCATGTGATCCACAAGAAAGCACCAAAGGCAGAAGGGCCTATCAAAAGCAGAGCACAAATCACAAAGTCACAACAAAGTCTAAGAGAAGGATTAGTGAGAGGCAGAGAACAATTTTCTGGAGTAGATGGAGCTAAATGTGTACATCCACATTGCTATTCATATTCAACTACTACACAGTCACATGTGAGTTCTGGAGCCCATCTATGTGCCATGAACTAGTCTCCTCCCAAACCATGCAAGCCCCTTTCTGTTGGGGATCTTCTCATCCCTTTGCTTCCCTTTTAAAGTTTAATGAATTTATTTGGGCATAGGATCAAACAAATATCCATCAACTGAATGTTTTCCTCCTCATCTACTATCATGGAATTCACAAGGCAATAGATAGAACTTCACAGAGGTGAGACTGAGGTAATGAGTTTGATGCCCAAGTGAGGCAGTTAATACTATTTGTCTCCATCAACACAATGTGTCCCAACCTCATTTCTCCATCCTAATAATAAATAAATGAATGAATAAATAAATAAATAAACCCTTGGCTACAAGGTGAATCAGGAAAAGGTGTGTCAGGGAGTCAGCACAAAATATACCTAGCTCTGACAAAACAATAGTCCTAATGAAATGATTTCTATGGTCTATAAATTAAATGAGTCACTAATAAAATAGCACAACAAAAAATGCTAACTCAGGAGTGGGGAACCTGTGACCTCAAGGCCACAGGTGGCCCCATAGGTCTTCAAGTGAGACCCTTTGACTGAATCCAAACTTCACAGAACAAAATAAAATCTCCTTAATAAAATGATTTGTTGGGGCAGGTAGGTGGCACAGTGAATAAAGCACCAGCCCTGGAGTCAGGAGGACCTGAGTTCAAATCTGGCCTCAGACACTTGACACACTTACTAGCCATGTGACTTTGGGCAAGTCACTTAACTCCAATTGCCCTCCAAAAATCAATTAATAAATAAATAAATAAAAATAATTTGTTCTGTGAAGTTAGGATACAGTCAAAGGGCCACACTTGAGGACTTACAGAGTCACCTGTGGCCTTGAGGTCACAGGTTCCCCACCCCTGTAACTAAATCTTGGTCCTGTATTGTTAAAATTAATGTTTAGAATGACAAATATGAATCTCAATGTTCTCTGCTCTCATTAGAACATTTCAAACATATGTTGTCCAGTTCAGTTCATTACATTTTAGGAAAAACATTGATAAAACAGATTGTATCCAGAAGAAACCAAACAGGATGATGCAAGGACTGGTTACCATGCTATATAAAGACTGGTTGGAGGAATTAGTTTGGAAAAAGGAATATTTAGGGGAAAACATAATAGCTATCTTCAGATACTTAAAGGACAGTTTTGTGACAAGAGTGATTTTACCTGTTATGTGTGATCCTAAGGGACACAACTAGGATCTATGGATAGAATTTACAGAGAACATATTAGAAGAATTGCTACCAATTATAGCTATCCCAAAGAGGAATGGGAGGTAGCAAATTCCCCATCAGTGGAGGCTTTAGACAAAAGATGAATGTCCATTTGTAAATATGGAAGAGAAGATTCCTGTTTGGAGACATTTCTCTGTGCATATGTAGAGAGTCATCATAAAGAAGGCAGCGGGACAACAACAGCACCTGACCATCACCACACTATCTACCCACTTTTCTTTAAGTCTATGGTTTTAGACGTGGGAGGAAGAGTAGTGGGAAGAAGACCGGGTTCTTTGGAGAAATATTTTAGATACAAGAATTAATAACATTCTTTTTCATATAACTAGAGAGTTCCCAATCAAGTGGGAATCCTAATGATTCTAGAGAAAGTTATTATACTCCATTTTACCTTATTGTTAATTTGTTTCAAATACAGGATGTTCCAAAAGTCTTAATGTAGTTTGAAGCTGTGGAGGCTTAAATGATCTTTAAACACACAACCTGCTTAATATTTGCTTATTGACATTGTTTTGCTAGAAAGACAAATAGATGATGATATGATGGGTAGATAGATAGATAGATAGATAGATAGATAGATAGATAGATAGAAAAATAGATAAATGCATGGATAGGTAGCTGGAGAGATGGATGAATGGACAGATGGATAGGTGGATGGATAGACAGACAGGCAGACAGACAGACCAACAGATAGATAGATGATATATAAGAGAGAGAATTAAAGGTTTGAGAACTTAAAAAAACAAGCCTGAACATCTTTGAGAACACTAGAACAGAAATAAGAGGGCACAAATTAAATTACAGGCCAAGAACATGTTTTGCAATTTGGATCAAAGAACCTAACATTACCCAATGGTGGTATACCTTTATAATTGAAAAACTATTCAAAATTTGAATTAACAGACTCTTTAGTGCTTAAAGGGCAAAGCTAAAGTTGTGAATTAACAGCAGATGTCACAGAAGCATCACCTTCCATCTGAGTGACAAGACTTATGTATATATGTATTATGTATGTACATATTCCCATATGGAGAGATGTTGTGTGTGTGTGCAAGTGCCTGCATGTGCGTGTGTGTGTGTGTGTGTGTGTGTGTGTGTGTGTGAGAGAGAGAGAGAGAGAGAGAGAGAGAGAGAGAGACTTAAAATTCTATTGTTTGCTCTTCCCTTTTAAATTTGCTCTGAATTCCTCTGAATGACTGTGCTCAGAATTTCACTCACTATAGCCTTCAGTAGCTTTTCTGATGTTCAGATACCATCACTGTCAAATGGTGTCAGGCAACTTCATATCCACTCTTTCTTGTGACAGGGAATTATAAGCATCTCTATCCATCAAAATAATTTTCCTTCCCCTATAGTGTGTAAAACTTTCACCCCATTTATGATGCTTGAGATTGAGAGAAATGCCCTTAGTTTAATATGTTTTCCAGTTAATCCTCTCAAAAGTGCATTTTAAAGCCAAAAGAATAATTCATGCATTAAAGGATTTGGTCATTGACCATGTTTTAATGGCCATCAGGTTAATAGTGCAGATGAGATTTTTTTTTGCCCATTATTTCTTCCTGACATGTGCATGCTTCACATATGCAAGAACCAGGCCATGGACTTAATAAAGCAAAGAATTAGAAAGAATTATTGTTGCCACCATAATCAATCTGTTATGGTCTTAGAAAAGTTTCTTTTTGTAGTCACAATTTGTAGTCACAAATGGTCTTGCCTTGAAGGTCAATCTTGTACTCAATTGGAGGGATTCTACTTGCTTTTATTGAAACTATAGAATATACAACAGCAAGGGCATCTCTACCATCCAAATTATTTCATCTTAACATCAGAATAAAAATTCCTGTCTGATTGCAAAAGTCAATGCTTACTTCAATAATACCATGATTCTACAATCTCATGAATGTGAGTATTTTCCCCATAAATAGATAATAACCCTGCTTTATACTCTCAAGACTGTATAATTTCTTTTCAGGTTCTACCATAAATTCTCCATTAATGGTTTATACTATTGGCTAGGAGTCTCCCTCTAGAAGACTTACATGTATAACAAAGGAGCACATAGAATATACATCAGTTTTCTTCACTGTCTCTATAAGCCCTGCCTACCTGTATTTCTCATAAAGAGAGAGTCAGAGATAGAAAGAGAAAGAGACAAAGAGATTATATAATTATGATATTTTCCAAGTCCTTATTGGGATTTATGTAGTGTAGTTATGTTATAATAACCTTTATCCTATAAATCTTCATATTACACACTGGGTAACTTCTAACTTTCATTCTTCAGAAACTATGGTACTTAATGACCATTATAATTTATGAACATTAGAAAAAATGCACTTTAAAAAGATAGGCCTTTGTTTCAGGAAAAAACTTGATCTCATTAAAATTAAGGTATAGATGTTCAGATTGACATATGAAAGGTTGTAGAACCCACCTATCCCAAATAAATTCCAACAAATATATTAAAAGGAAACTAGGAGGGCCAATGATAAAGAAAACTAAAAAAAAAAAAACATAAATAATAGCAACACTGTCCAGTTCCACAGTAAAATGATATCCAGAAGGCAATAAACAGTGATAAAGGGGTTGTACCAGCGATACTAGTGCAAATACAGGTGAAAAAAGCAATAAATGGAGAAATAGAGAAAAACTTCATGAAGAAACTCCCACAGATAGAGGAGGCTCTAGTTATCAGGAATCTGAAACCCAATCCCAGCTTTGTCAGAACAGAATCTAGGTGTAGAGCCTGCTCCCATAAGTCACTGTACAGGAAAGGACATAAGGCTATAGATTTCTTGTTACATATGGTCTCATAGAGATCAAAAGTACCAACCAGTTCCTGAGTATATAAATGCTAGAGGCACTAGGCAGGAGGCTTGAGACCAATGTGATCTTTAATAATCAACAGGTGCTTGGGGCGGCTAGGTGGCGCAGTGAATAGAGCGCCGGCCCTGGAATCAGAAGGCCCTGAGTTCGGAGCCGGCCTCTGACACTTAATCCATACGAACAAAAAAACCTAGCCTTGTAACCTTGAGCAAGTTACTTAACCCCAATTGCTTTTAAAAAAAAAAAATAATCAACAGGTGCTTATCAGTGTCACATAAGAGGAAAGAATTAACTCCTTATTACAGATGGTGAAAGAAGATCGAACCCTGCTGAGGCAAGACCTTTCAATGGCCCAAAAGGAAACTGAAATAGAAGTCTATGGTTGAAGCAGAGGTAGAACCTAATACTAGTCACACCATTTAGATTAACCATGGCAGTGAGCACTGGATACCAGGCTATGTAGAGAAGACAAGACCAAATAAGTCCTATTCAAACCTTTGAGGAATTCCAAAGTACAAAAATCCCAAAGAACAGAGGCTAAAATATGAGTCATCGGAAGAAAATACTGAATACAATTGAAAAAAATATTGCATTACAAGAAGCCCAGGAGGTAAGCCCAAATAAAGAGACTAATCCTATAGAAACTACAAAATAAAGCCTCAGATTTTTTTTAAATGCCTTGCCTACAAAGATTATAAAATCTAGAGGTAAGAAAGCAATTTCAGAGAACAAAATAAAAGAAGAGCTTAGAATAAAAGCTAGAAAATCATAAACAAGAAGTGGACTTCCTGAAAAATTAAATGGAGCAAATGGAAGTCAGTGACTTTATGGGAAAATAAACAACATTAGAAAAAAGTAAGAAGACTGAGAAAATAGAAGTTTATGCAGGGGTTTTGTTATAAAAAATTACTATCCTAGAAAAGAGATCTAGGAGAGATAGTCTCAGTATCATCAGACCACAATAACCAAGCAAAAAATCTGACTCTAAGAAATCTTTGACAAAAAATAAAGGTAACACTGAATATTGTAGCCCATAGCTAGAGACTTTAAACAAAAGAAAAAATACTGCATTCATGAAGAAGGAAAGGGTTTAATATGAAGGAACTACAATCAAATTCACACAAAATTTAGTAGCAACTGCTATGATTTAGAATCTTCAACAAAGTAGAAAAATGTAAAATAAACCCACAAAAATAATAATTTCTGTATATTGTTGACAAAACCCAACAAGAAAGGAGAGAAAAACAAATTCCATCAAATATCCCTGAGTCCAATGACCAAGGCACACACAAAGAATTGTATGAATACAACTACAAATATCTCTTTAAAAAATAAAGACATATCTAAATAATTAGAAAATTATTAGTTGCTCATGGCCAAATTATGCTAATTTATTAAACATGACAGCACTTATTAAATTAATTTATTTATTCAATATCACACTAATTAAATTTCCAAAAGATTATCATGCAGACACAGAAATAGCCATTCTGGTTAAAACTAATCATTCTTTCCCCAACCATTCTGGAAAAAGATCTAGAACTATACTCCAAAAATTACTAAACTATTCATATTATCAGTAAACATATATCCCAAAGAGATCAAAGACAAAGAAGAATCATGTATACAAAAATATTTATGAAAGGACTTTTTTGTCATCAAAACTAAAAACAAAGTGCCCATAAATTATTGAACAGTTGGATAAATTGTGGTATATAAATATAATGGAATATTATGTCATAAAAAATGGTGAAAGGGACAGATTCAGAGTAATCTGAGAAGTTTTATATGAACTGATGCTGAGTGAAGTGATCAGAACTAGAAAAAATAATTTATACAATGACTACAACATTATATTTCATGAGGAAGTAAAAATGCCACCAAAGAAAACAAAGATAGGAATTTCTGTTAAATTAGGTCAATTATCCACAGAGGAGGTACAAGCTTGAGGCAATACTGCTTTGAGTAGATTGAGAAATTGATTCTCAAGATATGTGAAAGAGGGGGAAATGCTTGACTTGGAAAAAAATAGCTCTTGGGCCTTATTATCACTGAAAAAGGTTATTGGAAAAAATATTAATAGCTACCCACTCGTATACCTGTTTTCTTGTTTTATGAGAATGATATATTCACACATTAAGGAAATTCTTGATGAAAGTATCAAACAGTAACCAGAAAGCTTTCACAGCAGAAAATATGTTATAGTTATACCATTGACTAAAAAGAATATATGAACCCACTACATTCACTGTTTGTTTAAAAAGAAAAAAGCACCATGATTCAATAAAGCAAAATGCAACCTTAAAAGCTTTCCCCCAACATATCTTTCATGCACTTATTAAAATGATACAATATACCTTGGAAATTTTAACAATAGAAGTAACCGTCAAGATTGATATAATTCACTTCCTCCAGAAATTTACATCCATTCATTGATCATTGGACAAAGACTAGTTGGATAAACAGCTATATTAATGTTGACAGATGATCTAAAAGACGTTTGGTTCTTAGTACCCCCAATCACTTGTCCAACATTTTGCCATTGTCAGTGTAGAAGGGGCCATCTCATATCTTTCTTGCAGTGGTCAAAGAATTTATCAAGTATCCAGCTGATTTGTAATGCACCTGTTTGTTCTTAGTTGGATTGGTCCTTGGAAAGCAGAGATGGTTTGTTGCAAGAATTATATTCAAAGCCTTTCAAGCATTCCTCCTGCGCATATTCAACTGAAGTAGAAAATCTGGATGGAGAATGAAGGAAGAATTCTCTTGCTTTACATGAAGTGATAATCACAAAAGAGCAAGTTCCAGTCTTTCCCTCCTAGAACTGCAGCTCAGACTTTAATGTACATCTCCCCTTCCCTCTACACCACAAAAAAATTCAGGCATAAAAAGGCTGTCTGCAGTGGTACTCCTGTCCTATTCAGGAAAGCACCATTGTCTCTTCACATAAACTCCCAAAGAGAGACAACACCCCCCTCCAAGTCTGTACAAGACAAATTTGATCCTCAGAATAAAATAATAACCT
The DNA here is from genome assembly GCA_011680675.1 of Gymnobelideus leadbeateri. Classification (NCBI taxonomy): domain Eukaryota; kingdom Metazoa; phylum Chordata; class Mammalia; order Diprotodontia; family Petauridae; genus Gymnobelideus; species Gymnobelideus leadbeateri. The sequence goes on along the minus strand of WOXC01005094.1, from coordinate 62,290 downwards.
TGGAATATTTTTAGTTTTGGAAGAGGGCAAAGAATCCATGCTGAGATCAATAAGAAGGAAAATAACAAAATCATACAGAGGAAGCTTGAGCATACAAAATGAGGAAAGAGCTGAGCACCCACATTTATAATGCACTGCACAACCTTTTCAAAGACCAATGATAGCTAGCATCATTAGAATTTATATAGTGCTACTACTATACACAAAACAGATGAAGAAACTAAGTCAAAAAGAGGATAAGTGACTTGCCCAGAGTCACAATGATGCCATATTTTAACTCAGGTCTTCTTGACGCTACAGCACTCTAATCCACCATGCCATCTAGTTCTTTTACCTCAAGCAAAAAGATTGTGCTATTGCTTGGACAAATTAGCTTTTTTTAGTTGGTGGCTATAAATAGCATATCTCATGCTCATGAAAAACAATAATAATTAAGAATCGGTTAGTTGGTCAACAAGCATTTATTAGGTACCCATGGTGCATGTGCCAAACGCTGTGCAAAGCTCTGGGAATACAAAGGTAAAGGAACACAAAAGGTGATGGTTAAAGTATACGCTTTATAACATCATCATTAGTAGGGACCAAAATCTGAAAATCTTTACTGAGATTTCTGGGTTCATAATAAAAATTTCAGGAATCCCAGGAGCCTCCAATCACTTATGTGAATCAAAGGGAAAAGAAGTGGTTAATGGGAAAAATCAAAACCAAAAGCCCAGAATTGATTCATCTTAACAAAATTCCAATGAGGTGTCAACCAAAAGACCTCAACTTGCTACATACTATATCCCTTACTGAGAGATAATCAGAGTAGAGGAAAAGTGCCCTTCCTTTTAGAGTTCTTTTGAAGGGCTTCAGTCATGTTGGATTAAGTTAAAGTTAATAATATTAATAGTTCTCATTTATATGGCCCTTTAACGTGTGCAGGGTGTTTTTCATGTGTTATCTCATCTCAACAACACTTATTCCCATTTTTTCACAGATGAGGAAACCAAACCTGAAAGAGATTAAGTGATTTGCCCAGCATCACATAGTTAGGAGATGTCTGAAGCAGGATTTGAATGTAGATCTTTATGATTCTGATCCAGTACTCTATTCTCTATGCCATTACTTGCCTTCCTGAGTTAGGACAGACTTAGATTAACTCTATTTTAAAATAGAATATAGTCATGTTAACTTGCCTTCTATAGCTTAAGTTCCTTTTCTATAGTGAATCAATCTCTGAAAATGATTTTGTTTATTTGATAGATCACTGATGAAAGAAAAAGAGAGGAAGGAAGAAAGGAAGGAAGGAAAGAAGAAAGGAAGGAAGGAAGGAAGGAAGGAAGGAAGGAAGGAAGGAAGGAAGGAAGGAAGGAAGGAAGGAAGGGAGGGAGGGAGGAAGGGAGGAAGGAAGGGAGGAAGGAAGGAAGGAAGGAAGGGAGGGAGGGAGGAAGAAAGAAAAAAAAACAAAAAAATGTAGTCCTTACCATCAAGGGGCTTATATTCTAATAGAGGAAAACAATATAGGAGAGCTGGAAAAGAGGGTGGGGTGGAGAGAGAAAATTGTCGGAAAGAAAAGCAGAGTAATTCCAGCATTCATGAGGTAGAGAATGGCTAGTATTCTTCCCAAAATTGTGGTCCTGGAAAAGGAATTTCTTAAAAGGGAAGGAAAGCCACAGGATGTAGGCTTTCCAGAGAAGCAAGATACTAAGCAAGGAGAAGGAACAGGGCTTATTAATACTTTTTTTAAGCTTGAATTGAGGTATGGAATCCATTTCATTCTCTAAATGTCCACCCTTCATCTTATTCATGAAGTAGAAGGTTGAGTCACCTTCACTTATGTAGCGATTTACCTAATTCCATTAACTATAATATAGGTATATCATAAAGAGCAAGGTTAAGGCTCTTTGACCCACAAATCCCAGAACCTGATTACTCTTTGTAATTTTGATCCTATATGCAATTTCTTAAACTAATTTTTACAAGGATTGGACGTCCCTTTGAGAGCCCTCCAACCTTCTTCCCCAATCCCTGATGCCTCTGTTTAACATTTCCTACACACTTAATACTTTACAGACCTGTTTCCCACTTAACTGTCAACCCTTTGTCTTCAATTTTGTAAATTCCTTAATGGGAGGAATTATATAAATTTTCTTCTCTTTACCCATAATGCCCGAAAGGCACTTTAAAAGGTTTGTTGTTCGTTTGTTTTCCAATTTTTAGTTGTTTGGTATACTTAAAGGACCATCCAGGGCACTAGAACTGGAAATTATATACAGTTATAAACAGAAAGTTAACAGCATACCCTTTGACCCAACTATATTTCTCTGAGACTTACACCCAAAAGTCATTGAAGAAATGGGAAAAGGTCCTATATATATATATATATATATATATATATATATATATATATATATATATATATATATATAAACATATGTATAGTTGTTTTTTTGTATTGTGGGAAAAAACTGGAAACTAAAGAGATGCCCATCAATTGAGGAATAACTGAATAGAATTTACTATATGAATACGATGGCATATTATTGGGCTGTAAAAAATTAGCAAATCGGTGATTTCAAAGAGAAATTGAAAGACTTATATGAACCAAATCAGAGTAAAGTAAGCAGAACCAGAAAAATGATTTCTACTAAAACATCAATATTATAAAAATAATTTTGAAGACATCAATTAATGAAGAATGAAACAAGCAGAACAAGGAGAACAATTTATATGATAATAAGACTGTAAAGATAAACTTTGAAAGCTGTAAGAGCTATGACTATTCACATTCACAAAGGATTGATAATGAAACATACTATCTACCTCCTGAGGAAAAGGTGATGGATTTACAGCATGAGTACAGAATAAGACATATATACAACCAATAAGGGAATTTGTTTTGCATGACTGTGCATATTTGTTGCAAGGAACTTGTTTTTCTTTTTTCCTTGTAAGACTGGAAGTGGGAAGAAGAAAAAATAAGCTTCTGTTCATTTTTTAGAAATTTTTAATACAGAGATTGCAGGGTGCTACATTTGTAGAATTATTGTATACACTTCCAGATGAGGTCACTATGTTGGTACTTTTGTTTAATTGCTTTGGTCTGTTATAAGAAACCACTCTTGGAGTGGAAACAACCCATAATGTAATAGAAAAACAAAACCCATCAATAAAACAAACAAAAAAATACAGGAAATTTTGAGATGCAGAAAGGTTAAGTTATTTACACAAGGTAAAACAAGGAACAAATAACCAGTGCAGACTCCAAACCCAGATCCTCTGACTTCCAGACTACTCTGCCTCTCTGCTTTTGGAAGGCCTAAAAAGAGGACGAGGAGGCAAACAAGAGCCTGATCTTTTAAAATGAGAAGAGTGTTTGGTACCAGGTGATTTAGAGCTTTTGAAAGACAAGTGGAAAGGATTTTGTTTGTTTGCTTTTTTTTTGCCAGTGTGACTTTGAAAAGTGCAGGAACTGGAGGGGATTATCTTTCATTGCTACATGTAACTCATTGACAGGTAGGTGACAGGTGACAGCTATCAGTCAGGCATCACCAATTCCTAAGCCCATACCAAGATGTGCATAAATGTTTGCTGTTGGAGTTGATGAGAGTCCAAACCATTTGAGCATTAACTAGTGAAGCTGAAAGTTCCAGACTCCTACCTCAGGATCTTCCTACAGCTGAACAAAATGAAAGGGTGCATTTGTTGAAAGAAACATTCTGGTTTTTCTGTAAAGACTGGCCTTTGTCCTCAGTTTTTCAAGGCAAAGGGATGTAGCGTTGATTTCTTAATGCCATAAGTTTAAAGCTTTAATTAAGAATTCAGGTATGAAATCCCTTTCATTCTCTACATTTCCATCCTTCTTATCCAGGAACTAGAAGGTTGAGTCAGTTTCACTTGTATGGTCCTCTACCTAATTCCATTAACTTAAAATCTAGGTATATCCTAATGAGCAAGGTACAGGTTCTTTACACAGAGGGTCTTGGACAGACTTGGTAATAAATGTTCACTGAATAAATCAATGACTTCCTCCCTGGCATATTGTTTTGAACTATAGTAACACTCCTGGAAAGATTTAGACTAGCTACTTTTTTTTTCTCTATATTCCAACCACCTGAGTAACCCAATAAAAATTAATTAATTAATCAGTCTTATATCTTGTTGTTTGTTTGCCCTTCTAGATTTCCCCTCTCCACTCTCCCCAGAAGTCTGGATTTGAGCATTGGAAGACAATGAGCTGTCGCTACTACCGTGCCATGTGGCTAGAGAAGAACCCCACCATCTCCCCTCTGCTCTTTTCTCTAACGTTCTTGAGAGAGTTTTGTCTTTAACTCCAACGAAAATGGGAAAACTCTGTCCTCTTGTTCTGATTTAGCTTCTTCTCTTATTGGTCTTGGAAGAAATAGAACTCCAAAGGTCTTTAACAAATTAAGCCACCCTCACAATTAACTAGTTAAGGCCTGGAGAGAATTGTAATATCTTTATGGATCCATTGGCTGAAAGATTGACAGGTTTTATATAACCTGTCTACACTGGTTATATAAAACAGTTTATTTGTAAGTAGGCCAATTTCATAGGAAGGCTTTTATACAGCCACTCTAGTCTTTTAAGATAAATCACTAAGTCACTGATTTTTCGGAGCTATGTTTGACTTCAAAGCAGTTAGGTTAGCCCAAGTGCAAACGCAAAATCCCAGAGAGTAAGAAACCTCTGTGATGTTGCCTTTTAGAAACTGGACAGCAGGGCAGGGGTGATGCTAACAGGTAACAAACTACTGTGCAGATGTTCTCTCTAGCAAAGGCCTGCAGCCATTAATTTACTGTCAGAATTACAAAATGTCTCATAACATTTGTGTCACTACGATTTTTCCCCAATCAGCTGCAGTTTACGAGAAGGAAAGAAAAAGCACCTAGATGTTAAAACCTTAATGAAGAAAACACAGCTGATTCTGCTTTTCCTTGCTACTAGCTTTAGATGTATCCTGATAAGAGAACCAAACAGCCCAAATCTGTTTTTCTTCTTTTTCCTTTCTTTCTCTTTCATTTTTCCTTTTTTTCCTTCTTTTCCTTCTTTCTGTCCTCTCATGAAAGAAAAAATAATTATGCCGGTTGGAAGATTCTCTAAATAATTTGCCTCTCCCCCCTCCAAAAAAAAGCCTTTTCTTAACCCTGATGATTGTGTTTGAACACAATTGATTTCCAATGTGTTTATAGCACAGATGAAAGGAACGCAAAGAACTGCTGGTAAACAAAATTGCAAATGTCATTCAATCCCAAGGGATTCAGTGCCAGAAAAAAAAGCACATGGAGAGAATCAATAATCACATTTCTGTCAGTCTGTTGTTAGCAAATCAGATGGCAGTGCAGGGCTCTCTAGGTATAATGGAGATCTAAAAATAACTGCATCATTATATAACCCAGAGGCAATCTCATTCTGCTTCTAAATTTAGCCTGTTCGGCAAAGGCCAGTCTGGTGAAGGGAGGGGGTGGGGGGAAAGGGGCCTTGTTGCTGGTGCCAATTAGCAAGATGACTCACACAGCTCAGCTAATAAAAATGAAATGCATGTCTCTTGGCAACAATTCGTGGAGGGATATACGTATGGAAAGCATTTTTAAGAGACCCAAATGAGATAAAATAAGATTTGGTATTGCAATCGGGGGTAAAGGGAGAGAAATGAACTATTTAGATCAAAATTATCTCATAATAGAAATGAGCATCCTATTATGTTCATCTGTTGAGGGGGAAGGGAGGATGGGGTATGGATACAAAATACATGAGGGAAATTGCTTCTTGTAAAGTATTCAACAATAAGAGTGGAGGTTATGGTTTTTTGTTTTTTTGTTTTTTTAAGGAAAAAAAGGGGACACATTTGCCCTTCTATCTCCCTCTTCCTTTCATAGACTGAAAGTCAGGGGAAAATGCACTACTTTTAAAATTGTTTACCATAATATTCTTTCATCACATATAATAAAATTTTAAAATCAGCATTTTTTCTACTTACCTATAACTAATTATTATCTATATTGGACAAATCGGTAATTAACTGCTTTCAGAAAAAGTACATACTATAAAATTCTGTTTATCTGGAACCTACATAATGAGAATCAAATATTAAATCACAACAACATTTCAGCAATTCAAAATAACTCCTGATTTGCATCTTGATCTTATTGTGGTGTTAAGAAATCCTTTACTGTCTTACAAATCATTAAAGTAAGACTAAATTGTATAAAGCAGCATAAGAGTGATAAGTTCTACCTTCTAGGACCAAGCATAACAAGCCTAACTATTCTTCTATCTACCAATCTAAAAATAACTGAGTATCTATCATTCACCACACCCACTTTGGCATTTTAAGTGTCCCTTATTCCACAACAAATATTTCTAGTTCTTGCAGCCAAATGAAATATGACCTCTAATGTTTTCAGTATACTCTAGCCTCATGTTCCCTCAAACATCTGTCAATGTCCTTCCTGAAATGCGACATTGGGGATTGAACGTGATACTCCATGTGAAGTCTGACCCAAGTTGAATATACCAGGGTTATCACAGCCTTTATTCAGAACATTCAGTCATGATTAATGCAACCTATGCTCACATAGCATTTTTGGCTACCATCACACTGCTGACCCATACCAGGCTTGGGGTCCATAATAACAGGTAAATTAATGTCTAGCTGTATATCTCCTAAATCCAGCACTTCATCTTGTACTAGGACAGCTAGGTGGTACAGTAGGTAAAGAACTGAACCTAGAGTCTGAAAAAGCTGAATTCCAATATGTCCTCAGATACTTGCTGTGTATGACCCTACTGAAGTTACTTAACCTTTGTATGACTCAGTTTGCTATTCTATAAAATGGGCATAATAACACCTACCTCCTGGTTATAGTGAGGGTCAAATGATCAATTTTAAATTTTTTGGAAATCTCAAAGCTCACTATAAATGTTAGCTCTTGTTATTATTTCTGCGGGTGATTTTATTTTTAACCTGAATGCAGGACTTTACATTTTCCCTTATCTTACTGAATTCAGTCCATTGTCCTTGAAGGTCACCGGTTTCAAGAGTTTTGGTTTTGGTTTTGGTTTACTTTTTTTTCTGAAAGAACTTGATTCTTTCACTCAACATATTAGACATTTCTTCAACCTTCACATCATCTATAAATTTGATTAGCATGACTTCATTTAGGACATGATTAAAATGTTGAAGAGAACTGAACAAAGGATAACTCTATGGGTCACTCTTCTACAGTCCCTATTAGAGGTGACATTGATCACTATTATTCATTCAGATTGAATCATTCAATTAATTTGAATGTACCTAACCTTACTATCCCTCTATCTTGTCTATGGATAGATCATGAGAACTTGATAAACCACTTATCAAATAGTTTTACACCACTTATACTTTGCCTTTAGCATTCTTTGCTCTACTCCCCTCCCTTTCCTTCTTGGAAGAAAAACCTAATCACTACTCCCTTTGCTACTGAAAAGAACGTGTCTATAAGCTCCCTATATGGCTCTACTCACCATTCCTGTGATTCTTCAAACTAAAACTTTTCTCCCTACCCACCATTCCCCTACAAATATTGCAATATTGTAGGGGTCAAATAAATGTTTCTTTGTTCCATTCTATTTATTACCTCCCCCTTTTAGATCATAATATTCTTTGGGGCAGGAACTACCTTACTCTTTGCATGTGAAACTCCACTTAGTGACACATTATAAGAATTGAACAATTTTTTTCTTCATCTATCCATTCATTCAATTGCCTGATAAATCAATGTAGTAACACAGCAAGAAAACAAAAGGAAAAGAAGGAAAGAGAAGAAAAGGGAAGAAGAGGAAAGGGGAAGTGAGGGGAGGGAACGGTAAGGCAAGGATATCCCATTATCACTGTTACTATTTAATACATATTCAAAATACTAACTTTAGCAATAAGACAAGAAAAAGAAACTGAAGGAATAAACATAGAGAAAGAGGGATGAAAATTACTTTTTGAAAATATGATCTTCTTAGAGAACCTTAGTCAATTAGAAAATTTGCTAAAGCAATAACTTCAACAATATTGCAAGACATAAAATAAATACACATAAATTATCAATATTTCTATATATGACTAATAAAATCTAGGTAGAGATAGGTAGAGATGATCTATTCAAAACAACTACAGAAGGTGTAAAATACTTAGGAATTCTCCTACCAAAATATAATCAGCAACTATATTAATACAACTACAAAACATTGTTTAGACAAATAAAAAAAGAACCTAAATAATGGGAGAAATATTAATTTTTCATAAGTAGGGCAAATCAATATAATATGAATTATAATGCTTCCTAAATTAATTTACTTATTCAGTGCCATACCAATCTAACTATCAAATGAATTATTTATAGAACTTGAAAAAAATAATGAAATTCTTTGGAGAGACAAAAAGTAAAGAATCTTAAAGAGAATTTTCTTTAAGTGGGAAGGAAGGAGATTAACTTTACCTGATCTTGAACTCTACTACAAAGATGTTATCCTCAAAATAATTTGGTACTAGTTAAGAAATAGAATGGTTAATCAGTGGAACAGATTAGGTATATAACATATAGAAGCAAATGAACCCAGTAGTCTACTATTTTAAAAAGGGACCCCAGTTACTTGGGTGAGAAGTCACTATTGGCAAAAATTGATGAGAAACTGTGAAAGTAGTCCTTTATAAACTAGATATAGTTCCAGATTCCATGGTATTCCATGGAAATTCATGGTAAATTCCAAATGGGCCCATGATTTACACATAAAAGGTAACACCATAAGAAATTTAGCAAGAAAGAAATTACCTTTCAGTTTTGTGAACAGTGGGAGGGTTCATCACCAAACAAGGGACATGAAGGATAACAGAAGATAAAATGAATAATTTGACGATTTAAAATTAGAAAGATTTTGTACAAATAAAACCAAAGCAGTTCAAATTAAAAAGGTAACTAAGAAAAATTCTTTGGAGCAGTTTTTCTGACAAAAGACTTATTCTAAGTTATAGAGGGGACTGATTCAACTTCCCTATTGAGAAATGGTAAGAGAATATGAAGAGGAAATTTTCAAAAAGCAACAGTAGTCATAGTGGGAAATGTTTCAAATTGCTAATACCCTGAGTTTCCACCTCCCACCCCTCAGTGTGACAGTTGACAGAAAAGGAAAATGGCAAAGACTAGATGGGCTGTGGGGACGTGATTAATGCACTCATGGTAGAGCTACAAATTGGTCCAGTTATTTTGGAAAGTAATTTAGAACTATGCCACAAAAGTTACTAACCCCTGACCCAAAGAAACAATTAGTAGGTCTATGCCTCAGAAATCAAAGAAAGAGCAAAAGGTCCCATCTGTACAAAAATATTTGTATTTTTGTTGTGATGAAGAAATGGATCTAGAGGTTGGGGACATCTATCAATTAAAGAATGTCTAAGCAAATTATGGTATGTGAATATAATGAAATACTTTTGTGTTGTAAGAAGTGATGAAAGAATACTTAAGGGGTGAAATTGAGAGGTGAGAGAGGAACATAATGAGAGGAGATGGGGAGAGACAGAATGGGGTAAACTATCTCATGCAAAAGAGGCAAGAGAAAGTGGTTGCTGGAGAGGGGAAGAACAGGAAGGCAAAAAGGCAAAACCTCATTCTCATTGAATTTGGCTCATGGAGAGAATGACATACATACTAAATGGGATATCTCACCCTACAGAAGAGTGGGGGGGGGGGAGATGGGGGGAAAGATGATGGAAGGGAGGGCAGGCTCGGGGGGAGGGAAGTTGGAAGCATCCACTTTTGAAAAAGGACAGGATCAAAGTGGGGAGTGGACCAGGTGGGAGGTAGGATAGGAGGGAGGGAAATATAGTCAATCTTTTACAATACATCTACTATGGTAATGTTTTGCAAAGCTACACATGTACAACATATACTGAATTGCTTTTCTTCCCAGTAAGGGTGGGTGACAAGGGAGGAAGGGAATGAATCTGGAAGTCAAAGTTTTAAAATCAAATGTTTAAAAATATATAAATACTATTATTAATACTATTTTACATATAATTGGGAGATAAGATGTGCAGGCATTGGGGCATGGGGATTCACCTTGCCCTACTGGAAAAGGCGAAGGGAGTATGGGAGAAGATATGGGAGAGAGCAGTTTGGATGAAGGGATATCCTATGGGACTGCTATTCTGGGGTCATGGGTAGGGGGAAAATGGGGAAAAAATTATAACTCAAAATCTGACAGAAATGAATGGTGTAAACCAGAAGTTAATAAAGCATTTGAAAAAAAAAGTGATGAAAGAGATGTTTTCAGAGAAACCTGGAAAGTGCTTAGCACAGTGTTGGTAACTTAATAGACACTTAAAAATTGCTTGATGATCTGCTAACTTGTAATAACTGATGCAGAGTGAAGTGAGTAAAACCAAGAGAAAAATGTGTAGGGTAACAACAAAATGTAAAGGCTAACAACTTTAAAGATTCTAAAACGATGATCAGCACAATAAGCAACCACCATTCCAAGAGTCCCATAATGAAACATACTTCCCACCTCCTAACAAAGAAATATTGGATTTAGTGTGCACATTGAGAATATGTTTGGACATGGACAATTCAAGATTTTGTTCTTCTTGACTATGCATATTTGTTGCAGTTGTTTTTATCCAAAGGGAGAGAAGTAGTAGAGTGGGAAAGTAGATTTTTTTTAAAGCAATTGGGGTTAAGTAACTTGCTCAAGGTTACATGGCTAGTTATTTATGTGTGGGTGCTAAGTAATTGAGGCCAGAACCGATCTGGGTCCTCCCGACTCCAGGGCCGGCGCTCTTATTCACTGCACCACCTAGCTGCCCCTGGGAAAGTAGATTTTTGTAAATTAAAAAATTTATATTAATTGTTTTTAAAACACATCTCATCCTTTCTCAATGCTATAGAAATTAGTCTATAGAATCCTGTCCATCCTTTTTCTTAATCCTTCAAAATCTTGCTCAAAATCGAGGATGTGCATCAGGCATCTCCCTAAATCATCCTCTTTATCTTGAATGAATTCAAAGGTGAAGTGATAACAGACTCCCAAAGTAACTATCTTTTAAACTTTGACAACTAGCCCCCTCCTATTGGTCATAATAAGATGCAGATTCCCATTAGTTGCTTCCTCTACTGTCTAAAGAATGAAATTATAATTAAAGGAAATAAGGAATTTGCCAGCTATTCAGCATTTAGCAAAGGGAAACTGTCTGCATAATTGACACCTCTCATTATTTCTTGTCTTTTTTTCTGATTTTTTTTATTATGATCTTGAAAAACATCAAACAGGAATGTTTCCAAATACAAAGGACAAGAAAAGAGAGCTGTATGTAAATCTCTTTGAGCAGAGATTGCCTCTTTTTTTAAGTATACATGAAATTGTCTGTGTCTCCTAAATTGTACATGAGTGTGATACCTCACTAAACAATGCAACCCCTTTAGCCCTTTTATCTAATGAGTTCCTTTTAAATGAGGCATAACCTTTCGTAACTGTCCCCTCCCAATTAGTGATACCTATAAGGTCACCCTTACCGCCTTGTGTAAAGATATCTAATTCACCTTATTTATAGTTCATATTCTGTGCATTTGGGGACAGTTAGGTGGCACAGTGGATAGAGTGCTGAGCCTAAAGATAGGAAGAACTGAGTTCAAATGTGACCTCAAATAGCAGCTATGTGACCTGAGCAATTCACGTAACCCTGTTTGCCTCAGTTTCCTCATCTATAAAATGAATTAAAGAAGGTAATGGCAAACCACTTTAGTATCTCTGCCAAGAAAGCCCCCAAAGGGGTCACAAAGTATCAGACATGACTGAAAAATGACTAAACAACTCTGTACATTTGTTCATAGACATACAAGGGCATGAGCTTTATTATTATTCATCTCGTTGAATATTATGTCTGCTGATACCCCTCTTCCTGTGCCATTCCAGCTACTCTACTAGGCAACTGAGTCTCATAGTGAACAGAATACTAGACTTGGAATTAGGAAGATTTGAGTTCCAGTATTGCCTCAGCCATTTACTAGCTGTGTGACATTGGACAAGTCTCTCAACATTTCTCACTCTCGGTTTTCTAACATGTAAAATGGGAATAAGAATAGCATCTACCCCATGTAATTGTCCTGAGGTTCAAAAGAGGTAACACATTTAAACTGTTTGCAAACCTTAGAGTGCTATATAAATACTGCCATCATTCTGCATTTGCTTTGGTGGGTATCTAGGACAACATTCCCATTTCACTTCTCTTTTTCAGTTTAAATTCCTCTTAACCAGATTCTGATGACTCCATACAAAATTATTTTTATCAGTCCTTATTCACTGCTTGTCATTCACTTCCAAAAGCCCTGTGAGGTTTTAACAATGGTCTATAAGTGCCACTCCCATTCTCAAAAATCATCTTTTTAACCAGCTCTTCCCTAAATCTATATTTCTCTTCTTAAACCTGTACTTTCAGTCAGTAGCAGCTATGAAAATCCCACCTATGTCTCTAATGCTTCCCTTTGGTTCTTAACTAAGACTTTACAATTCTTAGAAGAGTTCTCTAAGTTTCCTTCCTACCCTCATTCACTAAAAGGAGATAATGGTCAGCAGATCTGATAAGCTATGAAAGGCTCTCTATCACATTCCATATACATTCAGGAGAAACTATACTTCACTATTTTTTATATCAGGTCATCAGTACCACTCATTAAATATCTACATATCACAATAACCCATCTCTCATTTCTAACTAGTAGGGGTTTTCTTATTATGTCACACTAGGAGTTTCATTGACTGATGATGTAAGGTCTATGATAAATTCTAAGGGCAAAAAAGGACATGTGAGATGTGAGAGCTTGTGTATGAGTGTGTGTGTGTGTGTGTGTGTGAGAGAGAGAGAGAGGTGAATGGAAGAGCCATAGGAAGTAATAGTTCTACCGATTCTGTTTACTTGCTGAAAAGAATGATTTTTTTTAAACTGGCAGCACCAAAATTGTTAATTGGGCATTATACCCCAAGATAAGCAGAGAGAAACAAAGTGAGTACCTAATTGCCCTTTATGAGTTCAAGTCTCAAGATCTGAACAAACCCCATTTCAAGGTACTGAAAGAACTAACAAATGAGATCTTTCAACGACAGCAGTAATCTTTAAAAGCTTATAGAGGTTTTGAGATATATCACAGAAATGGAGAAGGCCAATTGTCCCAATTCTCAAGACAGGAAAAAGGTGATGTATAAATCCATAGGTCAAATTCTCCTCAAGGTGGCATGGTGAATTGAAAAAGAATAGTTTAGCTCTTTCATAAGTACTCCAGCAAGGACAAAAAAGCATACAAGATTTTAAAACTATCAAAAACTCCAAGAATAAACTATAACTGCTTTTTGCCAACCCAGAACCTCACAAAGAGAGCTAGAAGCCTTTGGGAACTAAGGGGGTGGGTGTGGGGAAACGAGTCCATACAGAAAAGTACAGTTGTATAGCACAGGTTATGGGAAACCTTCCATCTCAAAGTCTGGGAACAAGCTGGGGATGGTGGGAGCCCAAAGCTGTGTGCCAGGAGCTACATTGTAAACTGTAGCTATGTCACTCTAAGGTTTAGACACCTGTGGGCTCATATGAGCAGGCAATAATCAAGGCATGCCCTAGATAAGATTACCCAGCATAGAATGGCCCACATTACTACAGAATACCTCACTCAATATACTGATCAGAAGCTTCAAACGTTCATGAAGGATACTATACTTAGTCTCTCTACCCCCAGATGATACAGATCAATAATAAAGAAGCCCCCATCATTCCTTCCAGAAGTACATAAAGTGTGGTCCCAGCAGAAATTCAGTGAGGCTGGAAAAAAAAAAAACAGAAAAAAAAATCCACTGATGATAAATATTATGGAACCAGGGACATGAGACACAACATCAGAAGAAAATAAGAGCTCCACATCAACTACAAGCAAAACCTCAACAAAAAAGTCAAATAGTTGCTATAAAGTCTGCTAAAATTCCTGAGAAATATGAAGCAGGAGGGTTTTTTTTTTAATAATAACACAAATGAAAGGAGAGTTCTATGGGAAACAATGGTAGGGGAAATGAGAGATCTAAAGGATATAATTGGCAAGAGAATAAACAACTTAATAAAATGTGAACCTCACTCCTAGAAACAGACACTTCAAAAATGATATTGAACCAGTCAGAGATGAGTCATTCCACAAGACAGTAAAAAACTTAAAAAACTCAAATGAGTGAAAGGATGGAAGCAGAAGGAAATAAGCATTTTTACATCATCTACTATATGCCAGGCACTGTGCTAAGCCCTTATTTTTACAGATATTATTTCATTTTATCCTCACAACAAGCCTGACAGGTAGGTGTTATTATTATTATTATTTCTGATTTACAGTGGAGAAAACCAAGGCAAACAGAAGTTAAGTGACTTGACCAGGCTCACAAAGCTAGTAAGTATCTGATTTGAACTTAGGAATTCCTGACTCCAGGTGCAGTTCTCTATACACTGCACCATGAGCTATCTGATTGGAATGTGTGTGTGTATGTATATGTCTGTGTATTATATATGTAATCAGAAAATATAAATAATCTCCCATTAAAAACTACTGGCCAGGGGTGGCTAGGTGCCACAGTGAATAGAGCACCGGCTCTGGAGTCAGGAGGACCTGAGTTCAAATCCAGCCTCGGATACATAACATTTACTAGCCATGTGACCTTGGGCAAGTCACTTAACCCCAATTGCCCTGCCCTCTCCCCTCCAAAAAGAAAAAAGAAAAGAAGAAAAAAAAGAAAGAAAGAAAACCACTGGCCAGGGAATAGGTCAAGGAGAGATAATCTAAGAATCATTAGATACACAAAAATCTTGCCCATAAAAAGCCTAGATGCCATATTTCAAGAAATCATTGATAAAAACTGACCAGACCCATTTGATCCAGAGGGAAGAGTAAAAATAGAAAGAATCACATGATTACCTCCTGAAAGAAAACCCAAAAATAGATTTTTTTTCAGTGAGCTAGATTTTTATTCCCAGAAGAATCCTACAACTCATTATCGAATGAGCAATTTGCAAGAGTTTAGACATTAAAGTCTTGACCACAAACCATTGGCATGGGTTTATCAAGAACAAGTCAGGAAGTACTAACTCCATCTGAATTTTTTCCCAAGAAATGTTGTAGAATTAATATACCTAGAATTCATAAAAGCATTCAACAAAATGTCTCATTGCATAAGGTGGAAAGATATGAGCTAAATGATAACAAGTCACTATTAATGTATTAAATGTCATTTTATAAGAGTTTCTTTAATGGAATGCCCCCAATATTATATTCTTTACCCTTTGCTGTCCAACATTTCTACCAGTTGTTTGAATGAAGGCTTAGATGGCATGATAGTTTAGATAGCAAATTTTCACATGACATGAATTCTAGACAGATAATATGGTGAATGACAGACTCAGAATCCAAAAAGATTTTCCCAATCTGTCACCATCAGTTTTGGGGTCTATGAACCTTTCATACAAGCTATACAAAAGTCAAAAGTCATTCATTCAAATCCTCCCTGGATATGAACATTGTTTTGAACTCAGAAGCTTTCCATAATTCTTAGAATGCTTCTTTGGGGCACAATCCTAGTGCAGGCTCTCATCCCCTCATGACTAGACTATTACAAGAGACTTCTACTTGCCTTCCCTGCCTCAAGACTCCTTTCTCCAACCCATATTCCTTTCAGTTAAAAGTGTTCATCCTAAAGTGCAAGTCAAGTCTTTCCATGCCCCTTCTTAATTCTAGTGGGTCCCTATTACTTCCAGAATCAAATACAAAATCCTCTGGCTTTTAAAGTCCTTCACAATAATCCTTTTCCCTCTTTCCAGTCCCTTACATACATTTTATGATTGAACAACTTTCTCCTTTCTGTTCCTCATACACAGGGCGCTCAATTTTTTATCATCCTCCTTTTGGTGGAATATCTGGTGCATTCCCTAAAATAGCTGTTTTCGAATGACTGATGACACAGTTGGCTGCAGTTTTCAATGGGATCATCCTTCTGATTTTTGCTGAACTTCTGGTCTTCAGTGTCCCAATTGTTTAAGAAAGGGATAAAACACATATTGATCACTACATTGGCATTTTTTATGATCAGACTAAGTTATTTGTTGCAAAGATACAAGAAAAACTCCCTGCTGTCACAAAAGAAAAGGCAGAATAACAGCTAGGAAAATGGAACTCCAACAGTTACTAAAATTACCATTTAGTTGTCATAATCATTGTTACTTGCACCTATAAAGAATAGCTCAATAAATCTGTATTCCAAACTTTTTTCTTTCATATAACCAAACAATAATTAAATGATAACATTTAATAAACACTATATAACTTTTAGCTACTATGCATGGCAAAAGAGGTCCAAAGAGCCAATGAGAAGAATGCCTTAAAAAGTGAAATTGGCCAAATGGAAAAGGAGATCCAAAAGCTCACTGAAGAAAATGATCCCTTCAAAATTAGATTGGAGCAAGTGGAAGCTAATGACTTTATGAGAAATCCAGGTATTATAAAACAGATACAAAAGAATGGAAAAAATAGAAGACGATGTAAAATATCTCATTGGAAAAACAACTGACCTGGAAAATAGATCCAGGAGAGATAATTTTTAAAATACTGGACTACCTGAAAACCATGATCAAAGAAAGAGCTTAGACACCATCTTTCAGAAAATTATCAAGGAAAACTACCCTCATATTCTAAAGTCAGTGGGTGAAATAGAAATTGAAAGAATCCACCAACCACCTCTTGAAAAAGATCCCAAAAAGAAAACTGCTAGGAATATTATAGCCAAATTCCAGAGTCCCCAGGTCAAGGAGAAAATATTACAACCAGTCAGGAAGAAACAATATGAGTATTGTGGAGACATAATCAGGATAAAACAACATCTAGCAGTTTCTACATTAAGAGATCAAAGGGGGTGGAATATGATATTTTGGAGTCAAAAGAACTAGGATTAAAACCAATAATCACCTACCCAGCAAAACTGAGTATAATACTTCAGGGGAAAAAATGAGCATTCAGTGAAATGGATGACTTTCAAGAATTCTTGATGAAAAGACCAGAGCTGAATAGAAAAATGAACTTTCAAATACAAGAATCAAGAGAAGAATGAAAAGGTAAATAGGAAAGAGAAATCATAAGAGACTTATTAAAGTTGAACTGATTACATTCCTACATGGGAAGATATTTGTAACTCATAAGACTTTTCTCAGTATTAGGATAGTTGAAGGGAATACACACACACACACATAAATATGTGTGTGTATGTGTATACATATATATAAACAGAGGGCACAGGGTGAGTTGAATATGAAGGGATTATATCTAAAAATTAAAATTAAAGGATGAGAGAGGAATATATTGGGGGGAGAAAGGGAGAGATAGAATAAGGTAAGTTATCTCACATAAAAGAGGCAAGAAAAAACTGTTACAATGGAGGGGAAGAGCAGGGAGGTAAAAGGGAATTAGTCAGACTTGCTCTCATTGGATGTGGCTTAGGAGGGAATAACATACATATTCAATTGGGTATCCTACTCTACAGGAAAGTAAGGGGAAAGAGGGATAAGAGGGGGGATGATAGAAGGGAAGGCAGATTGGGGGAAGGGATAGTCAGAAGCAAACACTTTTGAAAAGGAAGAGGGTCAGAGGAGAAAATAAAATAAATGGGGGGTGGGATAGGACAGAGGGAAATATAGTTAGTCTTTCACAATATGACTACTATGGAAATGTTTTGCATAACTACACATGTTTAACCTATATTGAATCGCTTGTCTTGTCAGCGGGAAGTGGGTGAGGAGGAAAGAAGGAAGAGAATCTGGAACTCAAAGTTTTTAAGACAAATGTTAAAAATTGTTTTTACATGCAACAAGGAAATACTATATACAGGCAATGGGGTATAGAAATCTATCTTGCCCTAAAGAAAGTAAGGGGGAAAGGGATAAGAGCGGAGCACATGGGAGGCATGGAAAGGGGGAAGATTGGAGGCCAGGCTATTCAGTATGCTTACCACCTTGGGGTGGGGGGTTAGGGAAGAGATGGAAAGAAAATTTGGAAATCAAAATCTTGTGGAAATGAATGCTGAAAACTAAAAACAAATACATAAATTCTGGGGGGAGAAAAGAGAAAGAAAGTTATCTCTAGAAATGCACCATCCTGCAGCATTTCAACAGGGCTCTTCCCACCACTTTGTTACAAGCTGCTATGGTTCAGATGAGCACCTTTTAAAGGAAGGTGAGTCAATAAAAGATCCGGGAAAGTATTTGACTGTGGGGGCCTGGGCTGAACAAATCTACTTACTGTATTTTGTGTCAGCTACAAAGCTCCTGACAACATGGTGTTCATTTCATGCTGCCAGGAGGCAGAAGCTCAACAAATCCTAATTTAAACAAATTTAGCCAAGTTCACAGTTTAAATGGGTTTTATTTCCTTCTCAAGGTACAAGATGTTGATTCTGCCAGTTTCCTTGAGCAGATCTATGATCCTGAGATCTCTCCCTTGAGCTTTTAGACACCAATCTTTTCTACCAGATTAAATTTGAAAGCATATCCTCCATAACCAGAGACAGCCAGCCATGTCTATCAACAAGGGAGAAAAGCTATTTTTAGCCCGGACAAGAAAAACAGAAGTTTCATTTTACCCTCACGTATGTATGTGACCCACATGTTCTCCCACTCTTCCATTGCAGAGGAAGACTTCAAGATATGCTGCGGCAAAAACAGGTTGAAAACTGGCTGACAGAAAGCCCTGCTAGCAGCTGGAGGCACCGACCAGTCCTTCACTTCCTAGCCACACTGTCTAACAGATGATCTACTCTAGTGAACTAAATAGCATCTCTCATACCTTGAGAAATCTAATTTCTTCTTCAACAGCCCAATTTGTCCTCTATTGCTATAGAGAATAAAATGTATAACTCTAAATCCAGGTGTTTTTTTTTTTATTTGCAATAAGAACAAAGGTGGGATAGTAAATAGAGCAATGGGCCTGAAGTTAAGAAGACCTGAGTTCAAATCCAACCTCAGATACTTATTAGCTGTGTAACCCTGTTTCTTATTGGGAGGCAAGGTCTTTGAGAGAAAGGACTATTTCATTTTATCTTTGTATCTCCAGTACCTAACACAGAGAAACATTTTTTTTTGGAGGGGGGAGTTGCAGGAAGATACCAGACTTGTGATTTTATTCATATACATAACTAGCCTTGAAGAAATTTATTCTAACAGTGTAGATCCCTGCCTCCTCTGCAACCCATAGTCTTAAACAGTCTCCTAAGGGCACAGAGAAGTTAAGTAGTTTATCTAGGCTTACACAGCCCATCTGTGTCAGAGACAAAACTTAAACCCAAGACTTCCTAACTCTAATTATGGCTCTCTATCCACTGCTTATTGCTTATCGGGTGTTAAATAAATGCTTCTTGAATCAAAGAGAAATACAAGATCAAATGATAATTAAACCAGAATTTTTATTCCTTTTAATGACTAAAATGTATCTTAAGAGTGTGGTATGGTATTAAAATAGTCAAATAAATCACATTAATGGAAAATTGGTCAGTTCTCTTGATATCTGTGATTTTACATAGGAAAAGAAAGGTACTTGGTTCTAATATTACACAGTTCATGAAAGGAAACCTCTTCAAACTTAGTTTCTCCAGTAACACCAGATGTAGGTGTCAAGAGAAATTGGCTCTGTCACAGGCATGCAGACCTATAATTAAATCTATGACAACATTGGAAGTACAAATGGCAAAGCGGTTGTCAAGAATTCTGGGAAAGAGAGAGTAAGATTATTCGTGTCCAGGGCCATGGCAATGCTAACCCATGGCAATTATTAGAAGTCAATTCACAGAGCTTAGGGAAATGAAAGAACTCCCCTGAGGGAAAATGGCATGGTCCAAGTGGTGATCCAGATTGTAAACAGAATGCTACGCTGAGTCAAGCCAGATTTTACAAGATAACTATACCCAAGGACTAGACTAGAGGAAGACAAGGGATCTGTAACAATGATTTTAAGTATGGAAATTCATCTAGGAGCCAAGAATGCACCACAGTAGGGAACGAAATATTATCTTGTCTCTTGTGATCTTTTTCTGAAAGATATTATTCTTTTATGGTGGTGGCATACCAGCCACATATTTTCTTTACTGTATTTTATGCCTCTCTTTGACTGAAGGCAGTCATACTAGCCTATAAAAGCCAATAGCAGTAATATGTTGCTAGAGATCTGATCATGAGCCTGTCTCTTGCCTTAGCTTCATTGCAAGAATGAATCATTTAGCCCAGATGTGACCAAAGGAAGCTCCATTTTACCTACATGTCTAGATGTGACCCATGCTTTCTCCCATTATTACATTACACAAAGAAAACCTCAAAATTTGTTAACAAAAGACTGGGCAATTCCATCCCATTCAAAAAATATCTATTTAGTGCTTACTATAATACTCAAGGGACTGTGCAATGACTGCATGACAGGAATTAGAGGAATAGGAAATAGAAGTTTAGAGACAGAATGAGGGAGAAATCAACTGACTAAGGCCCTTGCCTACCAGGGTCCTGCAATGACATTATTGTGGGTTAAGCAGTACCAACACTCACAAAGACCACTCCAAACACCAGAGGATTGGGAGTTGAGTACTGTGCAGGCACCTGGGTCTGCAAATACCTAATGATTGGGTTTCCAGGATGAAACGATTCACTTTTGGCAACAGCTCAAGACAGTAGAGGACAAAGTAAACCCAGACAACATCCCCCATGTGGAGTATGGCATTCAGCATCCAGTATGTGAGTCCCTGGAATCACAGGCCACTGGGTACCTTACATTTAGGCTATTGAATATATGTGTTCTCCTTTGCTCAAGCTGTCTAGTATATTTGGATGCTTACTCCAAGGCCATTAAGCCTGGAGAAATCTCTGCCCACACAGTCAGGGATTAATAGTCCTTTTTCACTGCTATACAAGACTGGATACTTTCTCTGTTCTTTTCTGTTTGTTTGTGCCTATGAGAATTTACAACCCTGACAGAGTATTTTTGTGGTCTGTATTTCAGTGTGAGTTATGTAGAACAACCAAGGGTCTTGCAATAAGAAACATGACACTGTCCCTTTGTCTACTCCCAAGATATTATGTCCAAGAAAGGAATATATATCTTCAGAGAAAGGTTTTTCCTGAACTCCAAGGGGATGTACCATTAGGCAAAATTAAAGGAGCTAAACCCAAATTGTGAACATTATTTACCCCAAATGCAAACTCACCTCAAAAAGTAGAACAATAAAACATGCTAGGATTTTTGACTATCTATATAAGCATCTTGCCAGGAAATGGCATCGATAGCTACCATGTGGGTCAGAACTACGGCTATGAGAAATAAGGATTTCCAGCTCTAACTAGGCTGTGCTGTGCTGTTATTACAGGTGTGCTATATGGCAATTTAAGGGAGAAGTCATTGCCGGCTGCTCATAGTCAATTAGATGATGCAAATGTGGAGACTGTTGACAAGTCGGTTGTATGCAGAAAGAGATTCTGACCTAAGCAAATATCAGTGGCTCAGTAAGGCAAAGATTCATCATTTGAGATCTTCAAAAAATGTTCCAGATCTGGTCATGTATTTTTTGGCACTCCTGCAATACCAATCTGTAGGAAAATGATCAGGGGATCATTTACATGGTGCCTGAGTTTTCCTTTCCTCCATTCCTAATGTGATCATATGCTTGGTGCCTTCCCAGTGGCTGGAATTCAGCCTTCTCTTAGAAGTAAATCCATAATGATGAGACCATTCTTTCTTTTTTAATGTTTTATTGATGTTTTAAAAATTAAATGAGAGATTAATTTTTAAAAGGCAAAACAACAAAGTGTATTTTTGCTATTATATAGAACATTTAATTCAATATATTTCATTATTGTGCAGTGGTATTGCTCTGAATTAAAACCACAGGCACTGAACCAGTGACAATGGTCAAAGAGAAATGGAGATAATGCACTATATCATCTTACCACTAAAAATAATAACTAAAAATAGGTATTTCAATGTGATGCCTCAATGGGGTAGGAATGGCAATGGCATTGCTATTATTGGGAATTAATGGGGAAAATAAATGTATTAAGTGCACAGAATTTGAAGTGAATGTCATTTGTATTTTCAATAATTATATTGCTGATACATATGCTACATAATAAAATAAAAAAATTTTAAAAGCAGATCAGTTTTAATAAATTTTGTGAAATTTATTTAGACTCTGTATATTTTGTTAAAATTTTAAAACAGAAGAAAAAACACACTGACCATATCTGACAATGTTCATCTCACCCTGCACCTCTAGTTCACCAACATCCTATAGCATAAGCTCTCTGAAACCACAATTGGTCATTGCATTAAACAGAGTTTAGTGTTTCCCTTTGCTTTATCATAGTTATTATTTCAACTTTTCCTGGGTTTGTTTAATAAAATTCTCAGTTGTTCTCAATTTTTCATGTGCACCCCTTCTTCTGGTATAATATTATTCCATTACATGTATACACTACAATTTGTTCAACTACTCCCAATTCATAGATATCTAATTTTATTTCATTTCTTTGCCTCTATAAATATTACCTCTATGAGTACCAGAAGAACATTGTACACAGTAACAGCAACATTGTGCAATGATCGACTTTGATAGACTTAACTCTTCTCAGCAATACAAGGATTTAAGACAACTCCAAAAGACTCATGATGGAAAATACTATCCCCATCCAGTGAAAGAACAATGGAGTCTGAATGCAGATCAAAGCATACTATTTTTTCTTATTTTTTTTTGTTTCTTCTTTCTTGTGGTTTTTCCCCTTGGTTCTAAGTCCTCTTTACAGCATGACTAATGTGGAAATATGTTTAATATGAATGTACATGTATAGCCTATATCAGATTGTATGCCATCTTGAGAAAGGAGGAGGGAGGGATGGGGAGAAAATTTAGAACTCAAAATCTTATGGAAGTTAAAGTTAAAAGCCAAAATCAAATAAAAAAAACTTTTAAAAGATTACTGCTATGAATATTTTTCTATATATGGGACTTTTCCCTTTGTCTTTAACCTACTGCAGGTATATGCCTGGTGGAGATACCAGTGACTTTCCTAGTATAATTCTGAATTCTTTTCCAGAGTGGCTGGGCAAATTCATGTCCCTACTAGCAGAGAATTAGTGTGCATCTTTGGCTTTTCTAACATTTACTATTTTTGTCTTTTGTTGTCTTTGTCAATCTGATGAATACACAGTGAAAATTCATGTTGGTTTTAATTTGCATTACTTTGACAAAACCTTTCTGGGAATCATTTTGATTGTATCTCTGATATGGCAACATTGAGATCACGCTTAATCAACTTTAGGGCATCTTTGAAAATTCCAGACTTCACCCTATGATATAGGTACTAAAGATATTATCTCTATTTCACAAAAGTTAAAAACTCCCAATTCATTTGTGTATATGGGGGTTTTTTTCTTTCTCCTTTTGGAAGGGTAAGGCGCAGGTGGTTGAGGTCAATAAATTCCTAAAGTCCCTATTCTGTGTATTCAAATCAGTCACTCCATTCAGTACATTGACTACCCCAGTTTGGATGGGAGTACATCTATACATGTAGGGCAGAGTGGAAGGAGTGCTGAAGATGAGGTCAGACCTATATTTAATTGCAGCTGTGATATTTATTACATTTGTAATAATACATAAGGCACTAATGACTTTGCATTCTAACTCCTATTCTACTATGCTAATTTTATATGATAAATTCTACTATGCTAATTTTATATGGTACCAAACCAACTCCTTGGTTGTTTCTTGTATCCAACATTCCACTTCCTGACCCAGTGCCTTTTTACAGTTCATCTCTGAAATGTGCTACATCATTACCTTGCCTATTAGAATCACTAGGTCCCTTCAAGACTCAGCTCAGGTGCCATTTTCTATACAAGGCTTTGCCTTTTCCCAAATTAATTTGTATTTCTCATATATATTGTATTTATTTATCTATGCATGAGTTGTTTTCCTTGAGTAGAATTGTGAGTTTTTAGAAGAAAGGTATTATTTATTTTTGTTTTTGCACCCTAGTGCCTTGCATACCATAAGTGTTCAATAAATGTTTATTAATATGAACTATCAAGTACTAATCAAAGTAGAAATATTTGAAATGCAGGAAATTTCTACAGGATTCCATTTCCTTATCTATAAAATGAAAACATTGGTCTAGAGAATCACTAAGATTCCATTCACTCTAACATCCTATGAAGATGACTCATTTTATAGTCAAAATTAAGAAGAGCCCAGATCTTTATATGATTCCATCTTAAATTCTAATTCTTTCACAGGGAAAAGCTATGGGATGAAGCTGGTGGCATGTGTCTAAGAAACAAATACACCCAAGAAACAAAATCAGAATAGTAGCTGCACAAAAAAACTTCCAAGGGAAGGGTAAGAACTTTCTGCTAGTCAGATAAAAAGACAAGTTTAGGTGATTGATATTTTGGTATTACACAATTTACCAGAAGATGCATTCCTTCCCCCTCAACCTCTTTCAGATTTTTAAAATTTCTGTTAATAATTCCATATGTTTCACAAAAAGTTTTCCAATACTATGGCTTCCATGTATCAAAAAAGTATAATTGATTACATCATAGAATTTATATTATGTGGAATAATATAAAATTATGTGATATATAATTAACATAATATGACATAATATTGTTATATAATTAATAAAATATATGAAATAACATGACAATGTGATATAAATTATATATAATGTAATCTACACACATTGTGTCAATTATATAATTAAAGGGAAGTGGTTATAAAATCAGTGGACAGAAAATAAATAATAAACAAAATAAAATAAAATCAGTGGACAAAGGAAAAGATGTTAGACTCTAGATGATTCCCATCTCCTTCCACATGAAGCCCTACACCTATTTACCACTTCTTGATTAACATTACCTCAATTCTACTATTTCCTGAATCATGGGATCATAGATTTAGACCTCAAAATAACTGCTCTCCTATTTACAGATGTGGAAATTGAGTCCCAGAGAAATTAAGTGACTTGCCTGAGGTCACACATAGGTTCTTAAGCATTAAAGATAGGATCTAAGATTTAAAGTGATATTATCTATGTAAAAGCATTTTTTAAATATCAGGTTAATCAAATGTGAGGTGTTGTTAACTATGTTGCTTTAAATGTCCCTAAGATCATGAGGAAATTTATTTGAAGAAAAATGATGCATCACCCTAAACCTCTCTGGATTTTTTTTATTTTCTAGAGACCTGAAACATCCCAATTGTCCCCACCCCATCCTCACAAAGTGCTTCTAAATACTAAAAACACAAACAAAATAATAGTTACTTAGATTTTTTTCTTTAGTATGTCAGTTCATATTTACGAGGTAGCCATTACAGATGAACAATGATTTAGGCCAAAATTTGAAAAGAGGAAGTAGACTAGATTGCGTTTCAGAAATATAACAGTTTCCAACATCTCCTCCTGTTCCCCCACCCCCACCTTCTTGGTAGGGGAAATGTAGAAAGTGCTGTGCCATACATACCCTGGTACAAAAGTTCATCATTTCAATACAAATGTTCCTCCAGCCATTCTCCCTCCCTCTCCCATACCTCCTAAGTAACTTAAGGGCAACAGAGACACTCATGGTCAGTGACAGTAGGCTGATACAGTCAGCCAATGGACTAACATTTATTATGTACCTACTATGTTCCAAGCACTGTGCTAAGCACTAGGGATACAAAGAAAGGCAAAAAAAATAAATAGACTTTGCTCTCAAAGAGCTCATAGTCTAATGGACAATATACAGTCATATTATATTAGTTACTTTTATATTGTATTATATCATATAATATTGCATTGTATCGTATTGTATTAGATCATATCAAATAATATTACCATTGTATCAGCATCTCATATATCACACAACATCAAATCATATCATAATTATATTATGAAAATGGCTTATGCACTAGGAGTAGCAAAAAGAATATAATTGAAGAAATGCATAATTATAAAAGGTGGCAGGCTGGTCATATTTTAAGATGTGAGAACTGATAGCCCACTGATATTTACAAGATACAGAAAGACTTAGAGGAAGGTTTCCAGGACATTGAGTAAATATTCCCTGGAGGATACATAAACAAAAATCCCACAAGATAAGAGTGTGATCAGCACTTGAGATACATCAATCATTCCTCTCTCCTCTTCACAAAGTGCTAAGGAGACCAAAAAAAATTATACTTAATTAAATGTTTTATTAAGCATATCAGTACATGTTTCTGGAGTAGTAGCTATAGAAAAATAAGTTGGTCCCAAAATTAGAAATGAGGAAGCAGTCTGGAAGGAATTGACACCAATACTGACATTAGTAAGAACATAAATACATTGAAGTCATGAATAAAGAGGTATATAGTCAATAAACATTTATTAATCACCTACTGTGTGCCAGGTACTGTGCTTAGTGCTAGGGAAATAAATACCAAAGAAAGCCCTACTCCTAAGGAGCTTACAATCTAATGACTGAATACAACACAGAAAAGAAGTCAAAATGAGTACAGCCAGGTAGAAAATGAGGAGATACCTGTAGCCCCTCCTTAAGTGGAGGTAGAGGAACGACTCTAGCCTCCAATCAGAATGGCAGACAGTATGTATGAGGTATAAATCCTAAGGATTACTGGAAGTTGGATTAGATAATCTCTTAAAACCATTCTAGATGGAAACAAATGATGCTATGCTCTTAAGAAATATTCTAAAGTTTTAGTGAATCTTTTAACAATGTTTATTGCAGTTTGTCTATTTTGGAATAGTGTCATATGTGAGGCATAGACACAAATTGGTACATTTGGGGTTTCTTCTATGACTAATGTGCTAATGCCCATTTTGTAGGCCTTGTAGGTCCTTTGCAAGTCATTTAAATGACTTGTTATAAACAATAAATACATAAACACATAAATATATACATAAAATAAACATAAATACATAAACAATAAATAAATTAAAGTCATTTGGGGACAAATATTTTAATAATAGTAGAAAATTTTAATTGTTCTGTCTTTGCCTTTAGAACACATTACTCATTGTGATTTTTTTTTATTCTAAGTCCTTAGTCAAGCTCTACAAGTTCCAATTATAATATTATTCTTAAGGGAACAGAGAAGATCACATACAACATTCAAACTTTATCATGCAGTCCCTAGGAACAAGATGTGGTAAAGAGGAAGATGAATACCTGACCATAAATGATGATTGAATGTAAATCACGATCAGTTTCTAACACAATTACCTGTATGTAGGTGCTCAATAAATATTTAGAATCACAAACCTTAGAAGGGGAAGGAGCCTTAGAGATTATCTAGCCCAGTTCTCTCATTTTACTGATGATGAAATGGAGACCCAGAGATGACAATTTATTTGCTGAGTATTACACTATCAATCCTTAACAAGACTGAGAATTGAATCTACTTGTTGAATTAAATTGACTTGAATAGAATCATTTGAATTCTTCCTATTACCCTTAATTCTTCCCTACTCTTACCAAGTGGAATGTAAACTCCTGTAATGGAAACGCAGATTTGAAGATCTTCCCTGCCCCTAGGCCCTTTGATTGGCTTAAGTGACTCTGAGAACCTTCTTAAATTTGAAAATATACTCTGCCCCCTAATAGGCTGAATGTGGTCACATGGAACCTGTGGTAGGAGGCTTGGTTTTCAGGAATGACTACACCTTGATGCTGTGTGATTGGGCAGTGGGTCAAGAGGATGGTTACATTCTCTGACCCAGGAGAAGGCTATATAATTCCTGATGTGAGGCTTTGCTTTGGGGCTCACTTTGAGAAGTGTTGTGTGATTTGACCAGATGAGACTCTGGGCAGCTGTTGAGAGCCCCCCGGCTTTGAAAACCCAAATGTTGATGCTTCCCTCTCTGGTAACTGTGATTTGGTATTGATGTAATAGTTGGACAGTTTGGAAGCCTGTCTGCTTGATCTGTTTGTTTCTCTGTTTTGAAACTACTGTCTGTATACTCTGAAGTTCAGGGTGCTGACCTTTTTCCCCTGAACTAGGTAAATGATATATGTTTGTTTGATTAAAGTGAGCTTGTTAACTGATTTTGAGTTGCTTTCCTTTACAAAAGCAGATCTAAGAACCTGTGTTGGCAGCCACTTTGGGGATGCTGGGGTGCTTGCCTATCCAACTCCTTAATGTCAAAGTCTGCTTTCATTTTTTTATCTTTTCTTTCTAAGCACTAAACATAGAGCCCAAGCCATCATACATACAAAACAGTTTGTGTCCTGGGCTCTTCTATGCTATTTTGCTTGGTGATCTCATCAGTTCTCATGGATTTAATTATCTTTCTGCTGATGGTTCCCAGATCTATATATCTAGCCTCAACCTCTCTCTTGAGCTCCAGTCTCCCAACACCAACTGCCTATTGGACATATCCAAACTGGATGTGCAACAGGAACATCTCAATCTCAAATGTCCAAGAGAACTCATTCTTTCCAAAACAAACAAAAAAACCTTTCCCTCTTCTATCTATTACTGTCAAGAGAATAATCATTCTCATTGTAACCCAGACTTGCAATTTAAATGTTGTCTGCTACTCCTTTTTCATACTCTAAATATCCAAGTCATGTTGTTTCTACCTTTACAATATGTCTCGTTTATGTCCCATTCCCTTCATTCACCCAGGGACAATCCTGGTGCAGGCTTTCATCCCCTCATGACTAAACTATTACAAGAGACTTCTACTTGCCCTCCCTGCCTCAAGACTCCTTTCTCCAACCCATATTCCTTTCAGTTAAAAGTGTTCATCCTAAAGTGCAAGTCAAGTCTTTCCATGCCCCTTCTTAATTCTAGTGGGTCCCTATTACTTCCAGAATCAAATACAAAATCCTCTGGCTTTTAAAGTCCTTCACAATATTGCCCTTTCCTCTTTCCAGTCCCTTACGTGCATTTTATGATTGAACAACTTTCTCCTTTCTGTTCCTCAAAAACAACATTCTAGCTTCCAACTCTATGCCTTTCTTCTGGCTGTCTCCTTTTCCTGGAATGCTCTCCCTTCTCACCTTCACTTCCTATATTCTCTGGCTTCCTTCAAAATTAAATTCAAATTATACCTTTGACAAGAGTTTTTCCCCATTTACCACTTCTCTCCCCCAGATTTTGTTCTTCCTCTGAGATTACCTTCCATTTATTCCATGTATACTTTGACCTGTTCTCTTCCCTCACCCTTAGAATGTGAGCTCCTTGAAGATAGGTATCATTTTTTTATCTTCCTTTGTATTGCTTGAGTTTAGCATAGTACCTAGTATATAAGAAAGTGTGGAGAAAATGCTTGCTGACTGACAATATTTGTTTAATTGAATGGTTTAATTTTATAATAATTATTCATTCTTAAACTCAATTGCAAATTCCTTGAAGTTAGGAATCTATACAAACACACATATGTGTATATATGTATATTTGAGTTATGTATTTTTTTTCAATAGTTCCTAGTACAGTTGTTCAGACACAAAATCCTCTATGGATATATAGATAAACATCTATGGTCTTAAATTTTGTTATTTTGAAAGATGGGCAAATCACTCTTTGAATAAATAATGTCACCATCTCTCTTTTTTAAAAACAATCCCAGACAGACACCTCTTGAGTATACTCACAAGATTTGTTTCTCTTATTCCTTCCCCTTGGAATGCTCTCCCTACTCCCTCTATAAGTTCAAATTCTATCATCTTTTGGAGCCAAGGTCAGGATCTCCTCTACAATAGCCTCCTCTGGTCATTCTTTAAGCGTTGGTGAGACCACATAGAATACAAACACATACACATACACATACACACACACACACAAGTACATATGTGTGCATTTAGCCTCTAATTATATGGAGCATTATCTTGTGATGATTTATGCTCTACTGTATCTATGCAAAATATATTTCATCAACTAAATTTTATTTTCCTTGAGGGCAGACATATTTTATGTTCAATAGATTTCTGGTCAGTGTTTCCTGGGGAGTTGGAGACTTTCCAAAGACCCTTACAGAGTCTGGACTAATAATAGGTTATTTACTTTTAAGTAAATTTTTGAGATCTTTTGGTTTTATATCCCCTAAAACTACATTTCTCAATGTTTCACTCCCCCAAAGAGTAATCCCATATTATAAAAAAAAATTAAGAGGGAGAAAAAGTTCAGCAGTAATAACCAATCTATTGAAAAAATCCAGCATTATCTGCAGTGTTCCACATTCATAGTTTTCATCACTGCAAAGCACTGGGGGAGATTCCTTCTCATATTTCTTCTTTGGACCTAAGTTTAGTCATTATACATCCATAGCACTTTGTTTCTTTTGCTTTGTTGATCAATAAAAGGTGCTTAATAAATACTGGCAAATTGACAGCTTTCTTTAGTTCCTTCTAGCTTTGAAGGTATTAAATCTTCATAAAATGCAGAGAGAAGCTAAATTAATGTATAACCTTGAATCAATTGATGCATATTTATTGAATGCCTTTACCCAGCATTGTGCTAGGAATGTTGATTCCCTGAAGAAAATGTATGGCCATTTAATAGCCAAGAGAACTAAAACTCTTTCCTTTGCCTTCCTTTCCTCCTCTTGGCATTTCTGCCTCAGTCAATTTGTCAAGTAAAGAGGTAATATGTCAAAGTGCTTATTGCAAGTAAAAGTTGTGAAATATACATAATAGAAAAATTAAAATGAAGAATACTTAAAACACACACATGCGTGCGCGCCCATCCACACACGTCCACACACACACACACACACACACACACACACACACACACACACACACACACTGCTATCCTTTCTACTTCTTTCTGGTCTCAGTAGCCATTAGTGTAACTGTGTGCCTAAGCACATTTTATACTCCTGACCCTTATTTCCTGTCTATTCTACAAGTGGATTTGACCAAGGGTGAGAGGTCTGTCTGGGAGTCTGGGTAGGGGGAGAATGGAGAAATGACTCTCTGTCTTTCTATTCTCAACACATAACCCTCATTCAGTCCCTCAACTCCACCCTCTCCAAGGACCTCCTAACTGGCCCCCTCACTTCAATGCTCTGCCCCATTCAACAACCATCCTTCATACCGCTGACAACTAGTCTTCCTTACAATCTGGTCATGTCACTCTACTGCTCCAAAAATCTTTAGTGGCTCCCTATTACCTTTTGTATAAGGTTGACATTCTTTTTTCTAACAAAGTTTTCCAAGTTATTTGTACATAGTTGTTTGAATGTTACCTTCTCTATTAGACAGTGAATGCCTTGAGATCAGAGACTGTCTGTTACTTTTCTCTGTATTCCCAGGTCTTAAAGCAGCCTGACACATAGTAGGTGCTTAATAAATGCTTCTTAACTGACCTTTATTTCTCTCTGTCAGCTGATTCCTTCTCTTTTCCTGTAAACACAACTAAGTTACATGTCTCTCCTCTCTCAAACTCCTTGAAAAAGTTATCTATCTATTGCTTCTACTTACTCTCCTCTTCTCCTTACCCATCCCCTCCCCAAACATATGGTTTCAAATTTCATCACATTTAATTTAAACTAATCTCTGATGTTACCAATAACCTCTTAATTGTCAAATTTAACAGCCTATTTTTGTTTAGCATTCTGGATCTTTCTACAGTGTTTTATACTATTAAACACTGTTTAAATGTAATAACTTCCTGGGTACTCTCTCCTCCCTGGGTTTCATGTCCAGCGTTCTCTCCCCTCTTATCCGACCAGTATATATGTAAGTTAGCGTATGTGTATTGTGTATT
Organism: Gymnobelideus leadbeateri; assembly: GCA_011680675.1. Taxonomy (NCBI): domain Eukaryota; kingdom Metazoa; phylum Chordata; class Mammalia; order Diprotodontia; family Petauridae; genus Gymnobelideus; species Gymnobelideus leadbeateri. The sequence continues at coordinate 30,470 of WOXC01005094.1, read as the reverse complement.
AATATATACATACATGTATGTGTATCTAAATAGTCTATATATTCTATACATCTTATTATATATGTGTGTTAATATATTATATGTGAATGTGTATATTAATATATACATACATGTATGTGTATATATAGGTTATATATTCTATATATGTATGCTAGTATATATGTTAGTATATTATGTGTGTATTAATATATACATGCATGCATGTGTATCTATGTATTATGTATGTATGTAAAGCTATATGTAATATAGATAGATATAGCATCAATATACATACACATATGTCTATGTTGCCTCCCCTATTAGAATGTAAGTTCTTCAAAACAAGGGACTGTTTTACTTTTGTCTTTGTATCCTCATTGCTTAGCTACATGTCTGGCCCACAGCAAACACTTAATAAATACTTAATGATTGGTTGGTAGAATTATGCAAAATATATATGATGTAGACAAATAAAAAGTAGTCAGGAGGGGAGAGCACCAGCAGCGGAAGGGATCAACATTGACATTATGTAGAGGGTAGTGAATGAGTGAAATCTTGAAGGAAGTAAGAAATTCTGAGTCTGAGGTGAGGAAAGTATGTGTTCCATGCATGAAGAATGGCCTGTGAAAAACCAGGGAGAGGGAAGACAGAATGCTGAGTATTACGAATAGAGAGGAGACCAAGTTAGCTAGACCACAGAGTCCAAGTAAAGATGCTGGAGAAACCAAGTTACTAAAACCTTCCTCCTACTAATGACTTTCAGGTTTTTTTTATTTAAATATGTCCCATGCTGGCTCAATCAGCAGAAGTCAGATGTGAGAAAAATGGGTTATTTAGGGAAACTAAAAAATGCAGTAGTAAAGAGGGTTGAATTTGGACTCAGAGGATCTAAGTTCAAATCCTAGCTCTTCTAACTGCTGCCTATGTGAACTAGGGAAATTTATTTAACCTCTCTGGGCCTCAGTTGCTTCATTTGCAAAATGAAGGAATTGAATTATGTGATTTGTAAGGTGCTTTCCAGTCCTAAATCTATTAACCTAAGTGGGATTAGTATTTATGAGACAGTTTTTAGTGCATAAAAGAAAAATATATGTTCCTGGCCCTGATATTATTTCCAAAAGAGAACATTCCAGCTAGAAAACTCATGGCAATAATCTGAGAAGCCATTCTTCCTTCTTATAGTCCCTTTTTCTGCACAAAACAGTTTTCCCTTCTACAGAATGCTTTTGAACAATGACAGGCTGTTGTGCTTCTCCATCAATCAGTCATATTCTTCATAACATACATCAGTCCCTGATTATCCTTACTTAGAAACCAGCCTCTCATTTTTCCCATTTAAATGTGCTTCATTGAGTCCATTGTTTTCTATGTAAATATATATAAATATATGTATATATACATATACATATGTATTATTATATATGTAACATATAGAGAAATATGTACATGAATATATGTGTATGTGTATTTTCACATCTTATAGATGTGAGTATTCTATCCAGCAATGCAAAATGCAACATATCAAAGATTTCTCCTCCCATGGTATCTTTGATTATGCCTACCATAAATCTCCATAGGGGTTCCATCCAGCCACTTGAAAGCATTCCTCTACCAAGGAAATAACATTTTTTGTTTCATAGACCCCTTTGGCAGTCTACTGAAACCTATGGAACCCTTCCCAGAATAATGATTTTAAATGCATAAAATAAAATACATGGTATTTAAAGGAAATCAATTCTATTGAAATACAATTATTAAAATATATATTCTTAAAAACTTAATAGATCCCAGGTTAAGAACCTCTGCTTTAAAAATTTTGTCATGGAGCATGCAAGCTATCCATTAATCAATCCCTCACTCTTGCCAAATAACCAGATCATCTTTTCAAATCATACCTAGGATATTTTTTAAGCTATTTCTTTGATGGTAATATTTGACATGACCTGCCATACATGTCTTTGTTGCCCTTTGAGGGATCCAGTTTCAATTCTTACAAAATTGTAGTGTTCCATGACTCATAATCAATCAGTATTGCAAGAAAAATAATATTGTTAAAAAATTTTGGCCTTTGTTTCATGAGATCATCAAAGGTCCTGCATGATTTCCCATAGGCAATCCAGTCCATTCTCCTCCTCCTCCTCCTGTTCAATTCTTGATCCAGGTCATTACCCAATTTTAGGGTCTATATACTGATGGAAAGTGGAAGGTAAAACAAATGCCCTCCTTCAGTGGGCAACATCCTGTGAGATGAAATCAAATGTTTCGCCTACTAGAGATGAGCACAGTACCTGGTGCTGTACTAAGAAGTGCTTAACTAGTAGCATTAACAGGTGCTTAATAAATATTTGCCTGACTGGGTAAGTGCATGCTTCTATACACACACACACACACACACACACACACACACACACACACTTGGCTTGAAACCACAAACAGGTGTTAAAGACAAACATAGAAAAGGCTAATTTGGTTGTTTTGTTTGCTTGTTTTTTAACATAGAAAAAAATGAAGATTCTCCTAAAAGAAAGACAAATGAATGCTTAAACCTTTGTTATAGATACTCTCCCTAGAGACAGTGTGGTATAGTGAATGGGACTAGAGACAGGAAGAACCCAGTTTAGATTCTACCCCTATTAAGACTGCCTGTGTGGGGGCGGAGCCAAGATGGCGGAGTAGAAACAGCTCCTCCAAGCCTCTCTGCCCCCAGATTCTCCACAAACTATGTAAAAAAGGACTCTGAAAATCTTCTGGAGCCCCAGCACCCACAGAACGACACAGAGAAGCTAACCTCCCGCTGAGGACAGCCCAGCACCCTGCAGGAAGGACCAGCGCAGTGGTCTGGGAGCCGGCAGCGCGCAGAGCGCAGGAGCCGAGCCGAGCCCAGGTCCACGTGAGCCGAGGTTTTAGCCCCAGGGCGGCAGGGCCAGCAGCCGGCTGGAGGAACCCCAGAACACCAGGAACTGTGGAGACGCCAGAATTATCAACATAGACTTGCCTAGGACAAAGTAAGAGGTTAGTGTCCTATGGACTTTGGGACCTGTATTTGGGGAATGCGTCAGCTCCCTCCCCTGGGGGCTAGAAGCTGCTGAGGAGACACGCCACTGTGTAGTTTTCAGAGGCATTTCCGGCTCCCAGCCTACAAATCGTGGGGAGATCCAGCGATCAGTCTTGGGGGGTAATCGCTCTTGCTTTAACCTCCCTGGATCTGGATTGTGATCTAGGGTGGAAGTTGTGGGTGGGTTTATAGCTTGCCAGAAACGGAAGTTGCCCCCCACACGTTCGGGACGAAAATTCCTCTATCTGGCCTTAAAGCCATAGTGTGGCAACAAGCCCAAAAGTCAAGCAATTAAGTGGCAACATGCCAAGGCAAAGGAAACAGAAAAATGCAACCCTAGACTCCTATTTTGGGGGCATAGAGCGGGAAAAGGACTGTGAGGTCAGAAGTCCTGCTCCAAAAGCCCCAGGGGAAAACATGAGCGGGTTGCAGGCCATAGAGGACCTTAAGAAGGACTTTAAAAATCAAATAAGAGAAGTGGAGGAAAAATTGGAAAGAGAAATGAGAAGGATGCAGGAAAAGTATGAAATGAGGGTCAACAGCCTGACTGAGGAAAACAACACCTTAAAAAATAGACTAACTCAAATGGCAAAGGAGGCCCAAAAGGGCAATGAGGAGAAGAATGCCTTAAAAAGTCGAATTTGCCAGATGGAAAAAGAATCTCAAAAGTTCACTGAGGAGATTCATTCCTTCAGAGTTAGACTGGAGCAAATGGAAGCTAATGACTTTATGAGAAATCAAGATGCTGTTAAGCAGATCCAAACAAATGAAAGATTAGAAGGCAATGTGAAATATCTCATGGGAAAAACCACTGACCTGGAGAATAGATCCAGGAGAGACAATTTAAAAATTATTGGACTACCTGAAAGCCATGATCAAAGAAAGAACCTAGAAATCACCCTTCAAGAAATTCTCAAGGAAAACTGCCCTGATGTTTTAGATCCAGAGGGCAAAATAGAGGTTGAAAGAATCCACCGATCACCTCCTGAAAAAGATCCCAAAAAGAAAACTCCCAGGAATATTATAGCCAGGTTCCAGAATCCCCAGATCAAGGAGAAAATACTACAAGCAGCCAGGAAGAAACAATTTCAATATTGTGGAAACACAATCAGAATAGCCCAGGACCTGGCAGCTTCTACACTGAGGGATCGAAGGGCATGGAATATGATATTCCAGAGGGCAAAAGAACTGGGAATGAACCCAAGGGTCACCTACCCAGCAAAACTGAGTATTTTGTTTCAGGGGAAAATATGGTCATTCAGTGGAATAGAGGACTTTCAAGCATTCTTGAGGAAAAAACCAGAGTTGAATAGAAAATTTGACATCCAGACGCAAGAAGTAAGAGATGCCTGAGAAGGTAATCAGGGAAAAGAAATCAAAAGGAACTTATCAAAGTTGAACTATTTACATTCCTATATGGAAAAGCAATATCTGTGACTGATGATATCTTTCCCACTATGAAAATAATGGAAGAAGGGGGTGTGGTCATACGAATACATATGTGAATGTGTGTGTATATGGTTACAGTTATATATGGATAGAGGGCATAGGTTGATTTTGTTGGGAAGGGAGAGTACTCAAGGGATGAAATTATGAGGTGAGAGAGGAAAGTGGCAAGAGGAGATGGGGAGAGACATGGTAGGGTAAACTATCTCATGTAGGGGAAGTGGTTGCAAAGGAGGGGGAGAATAAGGAAGGCTAAAAAGGCAAAACCACATTCACATTGAATTTGGTTCAGGGAGAAAATGACATACATACTAAATGGGATATCTCAACCTGCAGCAGGATAGGGCGAAGGGGGATGAGAGGAGGGATGATGGATGGGAGGGCATCCTTGGGGTGAGGGGAGGTTGGAAGTACCCACTATAGAAGAGGGACAGGATCATGTAGGGAATGGACCAGGTGGGGGGTGGGATGAGTGGGAGGGAATTATAAGCAGCCTTGTACAATATATCTACTATGATAATGTTTTGCATAGCTAGACATGTACAACATATACTGAATTACTTATATCCCAAGAAGGAATGGGTGACAAGGGAGGAAGGAAATGGATCTGAAATTCGAGGTCGTAACATTAAATGTTTCAAATATATATAAATACTATTATTAATACTCTTTTGCCTATAATTGGGAGATAAGATGTGCAGGCATTGGGACACAAAGATTCACCTTCCTCTAATGGAAAAGTCGATGGGGTATGGGAGAAGGTATGGGAGAGAGCAGATTGGAGGAAGCGATATCTTGTGGGACTGCTATTCTGGGAGGTTGGGTAGGGGAATAATGGGGGGAAAATGATTGTAACTCAAAATCTGGCGGAAATGAATGATGTAAAACAGAAGTTAATAAAGTATTAAAAAAAAAAAAAAGACTGCCTGTGTGACTGTAATGGCAAGCAAAGACGTACTTAACACCTTGTTTCAGTTCAAGTTTCTTTTGAGCCTTGCCCATGATTATATCAAGTCTTTGATAAGAAACAGAACTTGTGAAACCCACAGTGGGAGTAATTTGCTGATTCAACAGGAAGGAGCAGAACAGGGAGGAGCTAATGACCATGTATAAGGAAAAACCCAAGCTAGGAGAGAGCAGAACTGAGAAGGGAACTCTTATGGTGGCAGAATTGAGAAGGGAAACTTTGTGGTGTCAGACACTCTGTCTCTTCTGTTTGTGTTAATTTTTGTTTGTGATACTTTGTACAGAAGCCCTGGAACCTTACTGGAAGCCCTGAAAGATGATTTTCTGGTTGTCTGTTTACAGAAGTCCTTCAGGAGGGTTCTGACATCCTGGGACTACACTGACAATTTGTCTTGAGTTCTCAGATTTTGCTTGTGGGTCTGTGTTGATTTCACAGGCAGATAGTGAATTGATAGTGGTGCCAGCAATGTGCATGAATGTTGTTTTGGCTCTGTTAAGCTTTGTCTTCCCATAAACAGAAACTGTAAAGGACTTGAGGTGGACTGGACACTGTGAACTTCAGTGTGGAACTGGATGAGGAAATGGATGAACAGCTGGATGAACAGCTGACAGCTGCCTACCTTTGAATCCAGGCAACAGATAGATATTTTCGTCTGAAGGAGCTGGGACCATGGAAGAGGAACCATGAAATCTGAGAGCCAGCGTCAAGTCAAGATGACAAGACCTCTTCTTGGGTACTTAATGCTGACTGAGAAGATCATGATTTACTGTGACCTAGGGGTGGAGAACTTTGACCTTTATACATTGTGTCCCTTAAGGAGGCTTGCTCCTTAATGATGATTGAGTTAAGGACTTACTGAATGATATCTTTTGTTTAAAACTGTGTGGCCATTTTGGTGAAAACTATGTGGCAACTTTAGTGATAACTTGTTATGTTATAAGATTGTGAATACTGTACTTTGGTTTCTGTGAATGTTTTGCTTTAATTTACTGCTGAATAAATAGAGAGTTCGCTATACTATGTAATCAGAACCTTAAAGCTGTTCACAGCAGCAGTCCTCTGGAAAGCTGCTCATGCTTGGCTTTATGGTGACCTTGAGCAAACCATTTTTTTTCTTCCAGTATTATCTGCCTGTCTATCTGTCTCTCTGTTTGTCTCTCTATCTATCTATTCCTATCTACCTATCACTTTATCTACCTATCTACCTTTCTATCTATCTACTTTTTGCCTACCTTTTAGCTATTTACCTACCTTTTTATCTCTCTACCCATCTATCTACCTGTCTACATCTCTCTCTACCTACATTTCTATATATCTACATATTTACCTACCTTTCTATTTATCTACCTATCTACCTATCTATCTATCTACCTCTCTATCTATCTGTATACCTTTCTATCTATCTACCTATTTACCCAACTTTCTATTTATCTATCTTTCTACCTTTCTATCTCTCTACATAGCTACCTTTCTATCTACCTACCTATCTATCTGTATACCTTTCAATCTATGTACCTATTTACCTACCTTTCTATCTATCTATCTATGTCTTTCTATCTATGTCTATCTATCTATCTATCTATCTTTCTATCTACCTATTTACCTACCTTTCTATCTACTTATCTATCTACTTTTTTATCTATCTATGTTTCTATCTATCTATCTTTCTATCTATCAATCTACCTACCTATCTATCTATCCTACTAGCTTACATGACCCTGGGAGGGTCATTTACTTAATCTCTTTGTGCCTAGGATTTATCTACTATGTTGCAACCTGCATTGGCAGCAGGGTTTCCCACACCAGAATTTCCCTGATACTTGAAATTCATTGCATATTCATATATTTGTATTCCTCTTCCTCCTGCAGCAATGTTCAGAGGACAACCTCTCATGATTAACAGGATTACATAAGTCACTAGCCTCAGCCTGCTGCTTGACTGGTTCCTATGATTAATCTTATCATCCTTAATTCTAGAGTAATCCAGCGGTTTATTTGGATATTGTCTCATTAGTTGATAACATTTCAGTGTATCTCTCAATTAATCAAGTAAGCTGAGTTCTCACCCAAGTTCATTAAATATTATTTCTTCGATAACCTGGAGAAGCCTGCTCTCTTAATAAGTCACTCGTGTCTCTGTGCTAAATCCCTTAATTTCCTAGAATGAAACAAATATTAAAGTTGGTGAATATATAATTTGTTCACATGAAATCAATGCCAAAGCAAAGAAATACATAATTATTCACAACCTTTTAGCTGTGAGAAAGATCACATCCAGAGTCACCTCAAAGCCTTACTTTAACTGCAAATGACTTTACTTATAAGAACACAGTCCCAAACCATTCGGCTCATTCAGGATAACAAATGAAGTTTCTTCCTAAGAATATTCTCCATTTTCTTCACAAGATAAAAGTTATAATAGTTTCATTTTTTAAAAGTAGTCTTTCTTTGTTCTTTCAGTTTCTCTCCAAATGTGACAGGAAAGCAGTATATTCAGCTTTTCTCAAGCCATCACTCTTAACAGTCTTTTTAGATTCACTCCTCATAAAATTCTTTTTATGTTTCTTCATAAAATAACAGCTAAGACAATTCTAAGCAAAAAGGAGTTTCTCCTCACCTTTTTCTCTCTGTGTCTTTTCCAGCTCTTCTCCAGATATGACAGGAAAACAATCTCTTTATCTTCTTTCACCCTATTCTCTTCTCTAGACTCACTCCTCAAAGAACTCTATGTCTTTACAATATGAGTTACAGTAATTTCCCCAAAAAAAGGTTTTCCCCATTCACTTTCTCTCTGTCTTCTTCAAGTTTCTCTCTCAATGAAGTGATGGGTCTTTTTAAAAATAACTTTTTATTAACAAATTATTTAAATGTTAATTATTTAATATTATAGTAATAATTAGTAACTTATTGGTAATAATTAATAAGTTTCCAAAATGTCATTTCCATAACATTACACTGGACTCTTAAAGAGACAATAACAGTATCTACAGTTACTATAGAAGAGCCTAGTGAAACTCTTCCCCACTTTCTATGAAAAAATGTATGTTTGGGTTAAAGGATGGGGCGCTTGACTGGGACTCAAGAGACCTTAATTTGAGTCTTGACTCTGTCACATTCTAGCCACATGACCTTGTTCATTACAAGCCCCCTTATTTGTATCTTTAAAAACATTCATGTGGGTGATCAACTTTATAAGCTGAGCAGTAATCAGCTGGTTCAAGAGTTTTTTTGTTTTTGTATTTTTTGCTATTAGTCATGAGTATCTAACCTTTTTCAGGCTTTTATAGATTACTAATATGGAGACTTAAAGTATTTGGGTCCATGCAATAAAAAAAATACCATCACAATTCACTATTATTCATCAACTTTTCTATTCAAATTTCTGATCTCTCCTTGTTTATTATCTGCTCTGCTTTTAACTGTTTTCCTTTGAAGACCATTTTTATCCTCTTGAAAGGCTGTCACTTATGGTATTTATCCTATGCCCTGTTGCCCTTATCTTTTCCCCTCAAGGTCTAACTGGCACAAATAGTTCCTGTTGGTTCCCAGAACTCTTTTTCATTTCCAGCAGGCACTAGTATATGGTTTTCCCTCTAGATTTTTCTGCAATTCCTTTGGAAACCCAATTTTTAAAAAAATGTTTCACATTCTTCTTTCAGAGAAGTGTTAGTATCATTTGATTCCTAAGTATAGCACCTTATGGCTCAATATGGGTTGAGAGAGGGCTGGACTTCAGGAATGCCTGGGTTCAAGTCTTTCTTCTGATACATATTGACAATGTGCAATTCTTTACAATGCCTGGCATATGATAAATGCAGATTGATTGATCCAAGGCTATAAATTTCAGGTGATATACTCATCTGCGTCAGTAATGGGTTCCCCTATCTTGGAAGTCTTCAAACAGAATGCAGAATATGCCTATTTGATTGAACACTAAAGCCTTGAAAAATAATCTTTTTTTCTTTCATTGATGCTTAGAAACTATGGGGTTCCTGAGGTATAAAAATCTCTTCCTCCTGTCAGGATGCATCACACTGACATTGAGCCCTTTTGTGTTGTTCAAATTTATTTTACCTTTCCATATTTATTTACTTTTCTATGGTTGACTTTCCAAGATGCTTCTCTGCTCTAATTTTCCCAAAAATAATGCTTAAAAGTGACCAATTTTGTCAAAAATCCTTTTTACTACCAAATGTCTACCAAGTCTACAATTGCAGAAACTACCTCCAGATGGAGCCCTCAGCCTTCAGTCAGCCCTGTGGTACATGGTGGGGATAGCAATCTCAGAGGTTCCAATGGAACTTTCATCCTTCAGCATGGAGCCCTTCATCCAGCCCTTAGTGTAGATCCCTCAGCCTTTGGAACAGAGTCTTCTACCAAAGTATGTGTGGGGAGGGAAAAAGGGAAGGCAAAGAGGAAGAAGGTGTGATGACTCAGTTCGTCATAGTTTATGGTATAACCATTATTTTTGTTTTGTTTTGTTTGGGGGGGATTTTTTTCCTTAACTTTATGCTTTTTACCTTGATGTTTACCTTGAGGGAGGTTTTCCCCGTCATTCTTTTTACTTGTTATTTTGCTTCATTAGGCTATTGTTCAGGTACTAATAAAGGGAATTGGGTTTGACTTGGACCTTCTCTTCTGCCATCTTGGATAGAAAAATGCCTCTTTTCTCTGAATTCCTTGAAAGGTATTCTTGTCAAAATTAGGATTGCATGTCAAACATACAATACTTTCCTTCTCTATCACAAATTGCAAGATGCAATGGTTATTTCCCCTACATGAAGTTCCCATAATTTCTACTTTAGGAAGCAGTAAGAAGACGAGTTCAAATCCAGCCTCAGATACTAACTGGCTGTGTAACTCTGGGCAAGTCACTTAATACTGTTTGACTCAGTTTCTTCATCTGTAAAATGAACTAGAGAAGGAAATGGCTATTACAGTATCTTTGCCAAGAAAACCCCAAATGGGGTCACAAAGAGTGAGAATGACTGAAAAACAACTCATCAACAACAATAAAATAATAATAAAAAATAGCATTTATATAGTACTTGCTATGTACCAGCACTGTGCTGTTTTCCAATTATTATCTCATTTGATCCTCACAACAATCCTGGGAGATAGGTGCTATTATTATTATTCCCATTTTATAGATGAAGAAACTGAGGCAAACAGTTTAAGTGACTTGCCCAAGGTCTCACAGCCAGTAAGTATCTAAGGCAAGATTTGAATTCAGGTCTTCCTGTCTCCAGACCTAGCACTCTATATACAATGCCACCTAGCTACCTATAAGTTTCTTGTTGATCAACCTTGTTAATCGGAATGAGATCCAAAATAGCAGTGCCTTTCACTGCTTCCTGCACTATAATACAGATAGATGAGAGAGAGAGAGAGAGAGAGAGAGAGAGAGAGAGAGAGAGAGAGAGAGAGAGAGAGATGTATGGATAGATAGAGATAGATAGACAAGCAGACAGATAGATTAGACAGACAGATAGATAGATAGATAGATAAGATAGATAAATAGATAGATAGATAGATAGATAGATATTCTTCTCAAGCCAATGATTAAAAAACTTATTTTATGCAAAAACTAATCTTGTTTGGATATAGAATAAATTCCATCAGATTCCAAAAAAATTGAAGTATGCCGTCATGCTATATGCATGAATTAGACCAGATGACTTCTGTTATACCTTGCAAATTGGAAATTCTTTGATTCTATATCTAAATTTTTTGGATCTGTGATTTATATTTCCATAATTAAATATTTATTGTGTCATGCTCAAGAGATTATTTTAAATGTCTACCCTTTTATTGTCAAAGCTAGAGAGCCAATGCGTATTGATGTAAGAATGGAATCAAGTAATTTATAATCTCAAACTCATCATTTTCAAGTTTTATATATTGTACACTTTATAGTCCTCATGTTCTCTTTGTCTTCAGCACATGCTGAAAATGGGGCATTATATCTAAAGAGAGCTATGTTCTTACAACCAAGCATTTCACTTCTATCAAGGAATATTAGAAATGCTGCCAATGATAATTATTAAATTCAACTCCTAGTATTTTAATATTTATTTATGACTTTATTTTATGCAAAAAATTTTTCTCACCTATGCATCTGAAAGTCAAATCTGAAAAGAAATGGTCATTCTGTGCATCATCAAGTTATGAATTATATTGTAAACCATCTTCTTTAGCAAGTATGTAATATGTTTGCTTTGCAGTCTTGAAATACACCCATGCCGTATGAAAGGATAAGGAAAAAGACAATGTTTTGATGCTTAATTGGTTTTGTCATGAGTCCACTCTGTAGACAGAGCTAAAAACACTATCAGCAGGACTGAGAATGAGAAATGTCATCTCACGAGATGTCCTCCAGTAATCCATGTGTCCATTTCTTTCTAAGTCTTTTAATCCTTTGTGCCTAAAATGGATGGATGGATAAATGACAAACTGAATGAAAAAGCATTTATTAAGTACTTGACATGTGTGAGCACTATACTAAGTTCTGGGGATACAAATACAAAAGCAAAGACAGCCCTTCAGGGACTTACATTCTAATAGGGAGAAATAATACCCATGGCTAAGCAATGACCAAGAAGGGGCACTTTTGTTAAGAAAGTTGTGTGGGGCCAGATTCCCTCCAAACTATGTAAAAGAGGACTCTGAAGAACTTCTGGAGCCCCAGAACCCACAGAATGACACAGAGAAGCTAACCTCCCGCTGAGGACAGCCCAGCAGCCCTGCAGGAAGGACCAGCACAGTGCTTTGGAAGCCGGCAGCACGCAATGCGCAGAGCGTGGGGAGCCGAGCCAAGCGGAGCCCAGGTCCCTGTGAGCTGAGGTTTTAGCCCCAGGGCGGCAGGGCCAGCAGCCAGCTGGAGAGACCCCAGAACACCAGCAGCTGTGGCCATTCCAGAATTATCAACATAGACATGCCTAGGACAAAGTGAGAGATTAGTGCCCTATGGACTTTGGGACCAGTATTTGGGGAATGCGTCAGCTTCCTCCCCTGGGGGCTAGAAGCCTCTGAGGAGACACACCATTTTGTAGTTTTCAGAGGCAGCTCCAGCTCCTGGCCTGCGAACAGTAAGGAGATCCAGCGATCAGTCTTGGGGGGTAATCGCTCTTGCTTTAACCTCCCTGGATCTGGATTGGGATCTAGGGTGGAAGACGTGGGTGGGTTTACAGCTTGCCAGAAACGGAAGTTGTCCCCCACACGTTCGGGACGAAAATTCCTCTATCTGGCCTTAAAGCCATAGTGTGGCAACAAGCCCAAAAGTCAAGTAATTAAGTGGCAACATGCCAAGACAAAGGAAACAGAAAAATGCAACCCTAGACTCCTATTTTGGGGGCATAGAGCGGGAAAAGGACTGTGAGGTCAGAAGTCCTGCTCCAAAAGCCCCAGGGGAAAACATGAGCGGGTTGCAGGCCATAGAGGACCTTAAGAAGGACTTTAAAAATCAAATAAGAGAAGTGGAGGAAAAATTGGAAAGAGAAATGAGAAGGATACAGGAAAAGTATGAAATGAGGGTCAACAGTCTGACTGAGGAAAACAACACCTTAAAAAATAGACTAACTCAAATGGCAAAGGAGGCCCAAAAGGGCAATGAGGAGAAGAATGCCTTAAAAAGTCGAATTTGCCAGATGGAAAAAGAATCTCAAAAGCTCACTGAGGAGATTCATTCCTTCAGAGTTAGACTGAAGCAAATGGAAGCTAGTGACTTTATGAGAAATCAAGATGCTGTTAAGCAGATCCAAACAAATGAAAGAATAGAAGGCAATGTGAAATATCTCATGGGAAAAACCACTGACCTGGAAAATAGATCCAGGAGAGACAATTTAAAAATTATTGGACTACCTGAAAGCCATGATCAAAGAAAGAACCTAGAAATCACCCTTCAAGAAATTCTCAAGGAAAATTGCCCAGATGTTTTAGATACAGAAGACAAAATAGAGGTTGAAAGAATCCACAGATCACCTCCTGAAAAAAGATCCCAAAAAGAAAACTCCCAGGAATATTATAGCCAGGTTCCAGAATCCCCAGATCAAGGACAAAATACTACAAGCAGCCAGGAAGAAACAATTTCAATATTGTGGAAACACAATCAGAATAGCCCAGGACCTGGCAGCTTCTACACTGAGGGATCAAAGGGCATGGAATATGATATTCCAGAGGGCAAAAGAGCTGGAAATGAACCCAAGGGTCACCTACCCAGCAAAACTGAGTATTTTGTTTCAGGGGAAAAAATATGGTCATTCAGTGGAATAAAGGACTTTCAAGCATTCTTGAAGAAAAAAACAGAACTGAATAGAAAATTTGACATCCAGACACAAGAAGCAAGAGATGCCTGAGAAGGTAATCATGGAAAAGAAATCAAAAGGAACTTATCAAAGTTGAACTATTTACATTCCTATATGGAAAAGCAATAACTGTGACTGATGATATCTTTCTCACTATGAAAATAATGGAAGAAGGGTGTGTGGTCATATGAATACATATGTGAATGTGTGTGTATATGGTTACAGTTATATAGGGATAGAGGGCATAGGTTGAATTTGTTGGGAAGGGAGGATACTCAAGGGACGAAATTATGAGATGAGAGAGGAAAGTGGCAAGAGGAGATGGGGAGAGACAGGGTAGGGTAAACTATCTCATGTAGAAGAAGCAAGGGGAAGTGGTTGCGAGGGAGGGGGAGAATAGGAAGGCAAAAAGGCAAAACCACATTCTCATTGAATTTGGTTCAGGGAGAGAATGACATACATACTAAATGGGATATCTCAACCTACAGCAGAATAGGGGGAAGGTGGATGAGAGGAGGGATGATGGATGGGAGGGCATCCTTGGCGGGGAGGGGAGGTTGGAAGTACCCACTATAGAAGGATCATGTAGGGAATGGACCAGGTGGGGGGTGGGATGAGTGGGAGGGAATTAATTTTTTTTAATTAAACAAATGCTTTATTTACTTCTGGTTTACATCATTCATTTCCACCAGATTATGAGTTACATTTTCCCCTATTTTTCCCTACCCACCACCCCAGAATAGCAGTCCCGCTAGATATCCCCTCATCCAATCTGCTCTCTCCCATATCTTCTCCCATACCCCCTTCGACTTTGCATTAGGGCAAGGTGAATCTCTGGGCCCCAATGCCTGGACATCTTATGAAGCATTTAATTTTAAAACTTCGATTTTCAGATCCATTCCCTTCCTCTTTTTGCCTTCCTGTTCTTCCCCTCCTCTGCAACTACTCCCCCTTGCCTCTTCTACATGAGATAGTTTACCCTACCCTGTCTCTCTCCATCTCCTCTTGCCACTTTCATCTCTCACCTCTTGACTTCACCCCTTAAGAATCATCCCTTCCTTGGGGCGGCTAGGTGGCGCAGTGAGCAGAGCACCAGCCCCGGAGCCAGAAGGACCTGAGCTTCGATCCAGCCCCAGACACCCAACACAAAAACAAAACCTAGCCATGTGACCCTGGGCAAGTCACCCAACCCCAATTGCCCTCCAAAAAAAAAAAATAATAATCATCCCTTCCCATCAAATTCAACCTGTGCCCTCTATCCATGTATACCTGTGAACATATGCCATGTACCCTTCTTCAATTATTTTCATAATGAGAGAGGTTTCATCAAACACAGTTATTGTTTTTTCATGTAGGGATGTAAATAGTCCAACTTTGATAAGTTCCTTTTGATGTCTTTTCCTTGATTACCTTCTCAAGCATCTCTTGCTTCTTGCGTCTGAATGTCAAATTTTCTATTCAATTCTGGTTTCATTTCAATTCTATTCAATTCTCCTCATTGCCTTTCTGGGCCTCTTTTGCCATTTGAGTTAGTCTATTTTTTAAGGTGTTATTTTCCTCAGTCAGGCTGTTGACTGTCATTTCATACTTTTCTTGCATCTTTTTCATTTCTCTTCCCAAATTTTCCCCCACTCCTCTTATCTGCTTCTTAAGGTCCTCTATGGCCTGTAGCCAGCTTGTATTTTCATTTGGGGCTTTTGGTGCAGGAGTTCTGACCTCACAGTCCTCCTCCATGCTTTGAGCCTCTTTGCCCCTAAAATAGGAGTCCAATGTTAAACTTTTCTTTTTATTTTGTTTCATTTGCCTAGGCATGTTGCCACTTAATTACTTGATTTTGGGGCTTGTTGCCACAGTAGGACTCTGCCACCAGACAGGGGAGCTTCCACCCAAACATGGGGTCTCCACAACTTCCGCCAGTTGTGTGGCCTCTGTAAAGCCTCCACCCACTCTGGCAAGTTCGATACCCACCCCAAACTTCCCCCCCAGACCACAATCCAGATCCAGGCAGTTTAAAGCAAGAGCGATTAACCCCCAGACTGATTGCTGGATCTCCCCACAGTTCGCAGACCAGGAGCTAGAGCCACTAAAGACACTGCAAAATGGCTTCTGTGCTGCGTTTCCTCAGCAGCTTTTTGCCCCCAGGGGAGGCAGCCGCATGTTCCCCAAATACTGGTCCCAAAGTCCATAGGGCACTAACCTCTCACTTTGTCCTAGGCATATCTGTGCTGATAATTCTGGAATCGCCACAATTGCTGGTGTTTTGTGGTCCCTCCAGCCGGCTGAAGGTCTGGCTGCCCTGGGGCTAAAACCGCGGACCTGGCCTCGGCTCCGCGGGCTGCACTGTCCATTCCCAGCACGCTGTGCTGCCTGCTCTCAGAGCGCTGCGTTGGCCGCTCCCTGCAGGGCTGCTGGGCTGTCCTCAGCAGGAGGTTAGCTTCTCTGTGCCGTTCTGTGGGTGCTGTGGCTCCAGAAGTTGTTTGGAGTCCCCTTTCACATTATTTGAAATTTGTGTGGGGCAGAGCACATTGGAAATGCTGTTTCTACTCTGCCATCTTGGCTCCGCCCCCTCGGCCAGAGTGGGAGGGAATTATAAGCAGCCTTGTATAATATATCTACTATAATGTTGTTCATAGCTATACATGTACAACATATACTGAATTACTTATCTCCCCAGAGGGAATGGGTGACAAGGGAGGAAAGAAATGGATCTGAAATTCAAGGTCTTAAGATTAAATGTTTCAAATATATATAAATACTATTATTAAAAAAAAAAAAAGAAAGTTGTGTGGAGACATGGGGAGGAATAGACTGATACAGCCCTTCCAGGAACATTGGCAGATTTACTTGATAATGGTCACAGGTCTGTGGGCAGGAAGGTGGCAGGAAAGGAAGAGAGAGGGAATGGTGCAAGGACATGGGCATGAGATTTGGGTGTCTAGGCTGTTGAGAAGAAGGCCTGCCAGTAGGGGGTAAAGTGAAGTAATGGGCCAGTCACCAATCAGGACAGCAGAGACTCAAGGAAGAAATTTAAGAAATGAAAGGGTTAAAATATCCAAGGCATGGCTTCTAGTGTGGGTGGCAAAGCTGCTCAGAAAGATGGTTAGGGGTGTAAAGATATCAAAAAGAGGCTTCAGGTGTCCTGGCTGATGAGTATGCCTAAGTATGAGGAGCCAAAGGAAATATTATCTGCTGTTTTCATCTTTAAAAGACGTCTTATTGATTTGATAGCTTGTTGAAAGCAATGTATTTCTTTTCAATTTCTTAAAAGCAAGGGCTTGCTGATGTCTCCTGGAGGTAATAACCTGTTCATAGTGCTGAGAGAATACTTCAGTTCAAGTGCATGTTATTTACTTTACCCAATAAATAACCCTCTCATGGTAGGATTATAGCTAAATATGACCTTGAAATGTTTCCAGTAGGAGACTGGAGGGAGGTGAGTGGAGGGGAGCCGTTTCAAACTCTGTTATTAAAACTCTGAACGTTTACCATAGAGAGAAGGGGGTGGAGTGGGGGTGGGGAGGGAATGAAAGAATAGAAGAGATTTGATTAAAATAACATCTTACATTTATATATTGCTTTAGAGATTTTCAAATGCTCCCACATTCTCATATCTGGAACTCAAAATAAAGCTGTGTTCCATAGAAAGGCAGCATGGTGTAATAGTGGATGGATAGAAAGCTTTGCCTCAAAGCTGTTGTGGCCTAGCTTAAATCCTGCTAGTTGTGTGAGACTGGGCAAGTTAAATAACTTGGCAAAAGTTATTTCACTTCCCATTACTGTAAGCAAATCTCTCAAACCACATTGCAAAAAAGGTGCCACCCTCCATCAATAGAGGCATTTTTCTCTTCCCAGAGTTTCTGAATCAATGAAATCACAGGTCCATTTTCTGCATTTTATAATAGACCTTTGAGCTAGTTAGAGTAGGTATTGTTACTGATGTAAATGACCAGAGACTCAGAGACATTCCTTGACTTGCCTGAAGTGCCATGCCATAATGGTGATTAGAAATTCTTAAATCAGTATGGCATCTTGCCTTTATTAAGGGTGGCTAGAAGTGTCCAGGATCCTTAACCTTCTGAAGTCAATGTCAGGAAAGGCAGAAATATTCACCCACAAAGAATTCTTGCTATCTCTGTTAGAGGCAGAACACTAGGTTAGATACACCATTAACCTGACTGTATTGACCTTTCCCAGGTCCCTGCATTTTATGTGGGGTCTTAAGAATCTGGAATGATTCAATGGCCAATCCATATTCATAATTCAGTGAGTTTAAAAGGAAACATTACTTTCACATTAAGTCTAGTGTATAGTAGAGAACTGGGCCAATTATCCATATGTCAGTACCAAGCCATACTTCCTCCAAAAAATCTCAAGATAAATGAGCCAGAAAACTTGAAGCTATTGCTTGAATTAACCAGATAAATCTCACTATTACGATTTCTTTTGCATATGTAAATAGTGTCTAAATTAGATAATCTATATAATTCCTTTATAATTCCTGCTGCAATCCTACTTAATTTTATGAATAAGTGTTTGTTAGGGAGGAAGGAAAACTAAAAGAACTGTTTGGAATCCCATTTCTTCCACCCTTTTCCTATGTGACTTCAGGCAAGAGACTCTCTCCCTCTCTGGGCTTCAGCTCCTCCCTCAGTAAAATGAAGGGGTTGCCTATAAACTTTTGCAATTGTTTCATCTCAAATCAGAGGCCTGAGGGACCAATTTGTCTTTCCTCAAGGAGCTACCTATTGCATTTGCTTGTTACATAAATCCTGGCCTTTTTCTACACCAAAAGACAACACGTAAGTTGACAAATGGATACATGTCAGTTTAATGGAGCTTGTTTCAGAATGTCCTCTTCTGGGACAATATGCTTCCCTCTTGATGCCTAAGAACTGTTCATTACGTCTAAGTCTCTGAAATTTGCAAACACACTAGTGTGTGTGTGTATATGCTGGTGTGTGTGTGTATATGCTTGTGTGTATATGTGTACATATGTGTGAATTGTGTGTATATGTGTATATATTATATTATATAGACATATAAGGGGGTGGGTGTGGGGGGGTGCATCCCTTCAACTAGAAACACTCACATCAAAACTAGATTTTTGGGCAATTAAGGATAGATCTTGAGACAGGAAGATCTGCGTAACAGTGCTGCCTCAGACACACATTAGCTATGTGATCACAGGCAAGTCACTCAACCCCTCATTACATCTAGAAATTCTCTAACACTATGTAAATTGTAATCAAGGTGTTTATATGCATTAGTAGAAGGGGTTTCCATACCAGGAGTTACCTACACCAAAGAAATCAGTCAATCAACAGACATTTATTTAGTTCTTCAAGTCACTGGCTCACAGGTCAAAACAAGACAAGAAGAATAAACCATATTCATAATAATGTAGAAAATCTTCAGGTTCTGGGCTGATCATAAAGGGTTTGGGGGAGCAGAGGGGGTAGGGAGTGTGCCCAAATTTGAATTAAACATGAATTTCTGATATCCCTGATGTTACTGTCTCTTTCAGTCAATGTTGGAATGAATGAAATTATTCACACACCTATCTAGGCTATTCCCTTGACTCTTCACATTGTCCTTAATGACACCTCATCAGTCATTTACCAAAGTATCTAAGGACTTGTCCCCTGAAAATAACAACCTGAACAAATTTAAATTTCCAATTAGATCTTCTATGTGAAGGTGAGCCCACAGTGGTATTTTGTTCTAGTGCAATAGTGCCCTTCACTCAGGTCCATCCCTGAATGAGGTAGAGACACCATATTCTAAAGAAAAGAGAAAAAGCATTACAATAAAATTGCTCTTTCTCTCAAAGTATCCAAAATGTAGAGCTCAAATCATAGAATCTCTCTTAGTTCACTCTCATTAACATGATTGTTTTACAATAATCTTCACTTCCATTTCAGCACTACACCAGCATGGCCATACCTTGGATTTCATCAGCTGGTAGAAATGCACCACTACCAACATTCAGAACTACAAAACTTTCTTCTCCAAACACAATTCCCTATCTTTCTACCTTTCCCACTCTGCTATTCATGATAAACTTGTTATTTGCTAGTAATTGATAATAATAATAATAAATAGCATTTATATAGCACTTTAAGTTTACAAAACACTTTAAAAATATCTCATTCTATCCTCACAACAACCTTGGATGGTAGATGCTATTATCCCCATTTTGTGGATATGGAAACTAAGGTAGACAGAGGTGAAATAACTTGCCCAGGATCACATGGCTACTAAGTGTCTAAGGCTGGATTTGTACTCAGGTGCTCTTGACTTCAGGTGCAACATTTCACCCACTGAGTCACACAGCTGCCTCAATGAACATTTCATGAACTCATTAGGAACTTTGATCAGATGGATCATCCATATCCTTCAAGTGCATATCCCCTGCTCAGACTTCATTTGCCTCTATACCCAATTTTGGCTATATATAATGTCTCCGATTTCTCAGTACTCCTCAAACCTTTGTAATCTAGTTCAATTCCCACTAATTCTCCATTGAAAGTCAGAGAAATGATTATTAATAACCAAAGATTGTGGGAGGTCTAGAGTTATGCTTAAGTTCTCATTTCAAAGCTCAGTCTCTCTAAATTGAATTAACACCCAACCATACAAGGAATTTAATCTAAGGTGGGGAAGCCTATTGTGTTCTACACAGGATTGGGTGATGATAAATTCTTTGAATAGATTGCCCAAGGCTGGGGGTAACTTAGAAATAAATGACATCATCAAAATTTATTAGAAGAGGTCCAGCCCTTCATTGTAATATGCAGTATTTGTGTGTGTGTGTGTGTGTGTGTGTGTGTGTGTGTGTGTGTTTATTTCTGTCTCTTTCTCTTCACTTGTTAACCAATCAGAGTTGATTGTCACACTCAGGAATAGTTACTCTTCCAACAGCATATTAACTGTGAGCCCACTGCCATGAGGGGGTCTTTAGTATTTGAGAGTGTCACTGACCTTTGTACTAATAAAATGCTAGCATTATTAATAAAATGATTATTCAGAAACTATGTCTCTCAAACTTTTTAAACATCACAAAAGAGTTTCCACCATTCACACCTACCTTGTTTGAAAACTTAGTTATCTCTTATTCCCATCTCTCTTCTTAGGTAACTAAACCAATCAGTTCTATGTCCACAATATTTCTAGTATCTAAACCTTCTTCCCTATTTCTAATGTAACAACTAGAGACAGTATCAGCTGGGAGGGAAAAATGCAGAAAACCTTAACTTCCCCCTACTGATTCCCTGTGCAATTACACCTGATCCAGCTGAATTTTGTTGACATGCAAGCCTTTCTAACAGGAGGAAAAGAAAATGCAGAAATCACAGTCTGATATATGTTCCCTTGAGATCCTGACCCCAAGGATAAGAATGTAAAAGACCTGGCAATGAATGGATAAGGGGAACTCCCAGGAAGGAGGTAGTGGAGCTGACAGCCACACAGGAAACTGGGAATAAAAAGCAGGGGAGCCACTGACCATGATTGTTGTACGGTAGCCTGAGAAACAAGAAAGAAGGCATAAGTAGCAAGAATCATCCCAGGAAGTAGCTCCAGTAAGGAAAGGAGCAGGAGACAGAGAATTCAGAAGTCATGAAGTCAGGAGAGGAAGGAACAGCAATGATCCGGCTGAAACATTGAACCTCTGGGCCAGGAGGCAAGTTAGGATAGATCCTTTTATGCTGAATTCACAAAGTGGGTGGGCCCAAGAATAGTGATTCTTCACTTCTTTCCTCTCCCCTTCTGAGATAGGTGTGCTCAATTTTTGTGTCTTAGGGTTTTAAGACCTGTTTCTCAGACCCAGAAATGTGGTTGCTGGCGGCATTACTCAGTGACCTTTTATTATTCAAATGCAACTGAGAAAGACAATGATTGAAGGTGAGATGGGGGGGGGGTAAAGAAAATTAAATATTGGGGGGTGGAGATAAGCTTCCCTTTTTTCAGTAGGAGAGAGAGAGGACTTTTTAATTGATTAGGGGAGGAGGAGGGGAAGATTCTCTGGAAGCTCTAAGTAGACAAAAGAGAACTGATTCCTATAATTTGGATATGGATTAGCCTAGGCTAATGAGTCATGCCTTTTCATAATAGGTTGATCCCCTCACTGAGATACTTTGGTGTGGGAGATGGCTGCTTTGACCACTTCCTCTTCTATTGCCTTCCCAAAGTATTTTTGAAAGGAAAATCATAACTGATACAAAAGTTTACCAGTTTGAGACTAGAAACAAATGCATTACCAACCAGGTTGGGGGGGACAGGGGGAGAATCTTGAGGGGTGGTGAACAGGATTCACTGAACCTGGGTGCCCAGGGGCCAGCTGCCTGCCCCTCTCCTTCCTTTCCCCAGGTGAGGGAGGGTGAACTAGAAGGTGGTGGGTGTCTGGGGGGAAGTGAAAACTTCTCAGAACTTCCCTCTCCTTTCCCCCACCCTTTCTTCTGCTGTTAATCAGCAGCAAGCTCTTTCAGGAGGCTTTCAGCAGGCCCCTCCTCCCGGCCAGTGGGAGTCTGGGACAGTGGAGCTCAGTCCTCAACTTCCCCTTCCCCCACTCCTTGTTGTCAATCATCGTCCTTGTTCTTGACAAATCATAGTGGTGGGCTCCTCTGTTGTTTACCATTGGGGAAGATTTTCAAGCTGAGACTTGAGCCCACCTCTCAGCCAATGGGAGAAGGGACCCCCTTTAGGGTATAAATTTTTGTTCTGCCTTTTATAACATGCCTCTTCCTCATGAGCAGTCATGGGGAAGACCGCCCTCTTCACCCAGGGAAGAGAATAAAGTCCTATTCTTATCCTAAGAGATCTCCATGTTCTTGATTAAATTTTGGATGAGGTTTTTCATCACAAACATACGGAAGAGTGAAACTCTTTTCCCAGTTTGATCTAGGATGAGAGGGGTTAAACAGAAAAACCTGGGGCTGTTTGCAATCCCCCTCACTAAGATACTGTCTTAACTCAAGGGAAGGGAATGGTCGGAAGGAGTGACCAAAGGAGAGACCTGGTGTTTAAAAACTCCATTAAAGATCAATCACAAAACCTCCAGAATTTACTGAGGTGTTTTTAGCTGTTCTAATTTTTTACTTAGTCTTAGCCTGATCAGAGACAAGACTACAGGAAGGATCTTAATTTTTCTTTGAACTTTTACAATTTATCTTGGTTCTCCACATCACTGAGGCCAGGCACAAAACTTTCCTTTGTAAGGTGTTGGAGACCAAGCTTTTTCCAGTTCTAACCTTAGGGACAAATTTCAAGGAAGCCCCAGTGAGTTCAGCTGTGAGGTTCCAGTGGCCAGGAGGCAGAAGAGAAGAGACATCCTGCAGGCAAGGGGATGTGGGAATGGTAGTCCCTCCAAGAAGGAGGTACCTGGGGGTTGAACGAGAAAGATGAAAACTTCTCAGCCCATAAGTTTTGTGGGAGCAAGCCAAAATTTTTGTTTCGCCCTTCCCCTCCTCTTTACTACATCAGCATTAGGCCCCCTTCAAAGGTCGTTCGACCTCCACCCTGGCTTGTGACCTTTTTCCCTCCCTTACTTTATCATCTACCAAATAAGAACAGGAACAATACCTTGGCTCTGGGTCCTGCCTCACAGCCAATAGGCGATAGTGGCAGGCTTCTTTGTTAGACATAAATTCTTGTTCTGTCTTTTGTAATATGCCTCATTCTGCTGGTTCATACTGATGGAAGGGATGCCCTCTTCTTATAAAAACTGAATAAACTCCCAGTTTCTTCCTCAAGATACCTTTGACTTTTAATTTTTCTGGGTAGGGGATTTTGGGGTCCCCATGCCCCACACAGGGTGTAGAGGGAGTAAGCCTCAGAAAACCAAAAAGCACCTGCAGTTTTCCCAATTCCCTAGTGTTCAAGGGAATTGAGAGAATTAACAGAATTGGGCATAGTTTTGGGATAGGGTGTCTGTCCTCATCAGTGCTGCAGAAGGTGTGCCCAGGTCCATGGCCTTAAACCAAACTGCTGAACCAAGAGCCTGAGAGTGTCAGGCCAAGTTCAAGACAGCCTCATAATTGTATGACCTAAATAGAATCTGAAAATGTCAGACCCAAAAAGTACCTCCAAGTCTTCTAGGTGCTTAGAGAGTGACCCCAAGTACAGGGCAAGAAAGGGATAAGAGAGGGAAGGCTTACATACCCTCCAGTCTTGGGAGAAGACCTTGAGCTTAGGCAGTTTCCCAGTCAGGGAACCATATGTTATAGTCTAGGGGTGCTGGGAACCCCAAAATTCAAGGGCAAAAGGCATGTGTCCTGCCTCAAAATAATTCAACATAAGCCTTCTCTCAGTCAGAGATAGGATTTATTAAAACACAGGTTGAGGTGGGCAAGATTTTGAGGATCCATGTCATTTGTGACACTTGTATTGACAAGCAGGCCAGACTCTTAAGGAATGTGAGGACTTTAATGTAGGTATGATAGACCTTTTATACAGAAAGACCATGGGAAGATCTGGATGTGATGTAGGAGTGGTCAAGTAGTCTGGGGTAACTGGGAGGTAACAGAAGGAGTCTAGAAGGAATTAAGGAGTGGAGGTCTAGGGTGGGGCCAGGTACAGACTACGAGGGCCACAATGAAAGGATTATTAACCAGGAAGGGCTGGGTACCCTAGGTGAATTCCAGGGACCTGGGTCACATGGGAAAGTCCAGGGCCTTTTAGGGGTCCATTATTAGCTCCCCATCAGTAATATTGGGTCTGCAAATTATACTAGCAAAGCATAAACTCTAAAAGATTCTGCCATGCTGGAAAGACTTCTACTATGACTCTGGCAACAAACTAAGACCAAGCTATATGGGTATGGAAAGGTTTATCACAAATAGACTGGCCACTTGATGATGACATTTTCAGACCTGGCCACACATGAAAAAAAAATAAAAATATAAAATGGGTCTACAACCTCTTTCTATAATCTTTACCATGGAGGTTAGTATTCTATATGTGTGGTTTTTTTTCCAGTGATCTGAGAGCAGACATACTGCTGGAAGAAGCAAACTTGTATCAATCTTGACATTCTCACTTCATAGTAAGAAACCAGAAGAAAGGAGGAAATTGCCACCAAAGGGAGAGGAAGGAAGGAAGGAAGGAAGGAAGGAAGGAAGGAAGGAAGGAAGGAAGGAAGGAAGGAAGGAAGGAAGGAAGGAAGGAAGAATGAAAGAAAGAAATGGGACAGCCCAAATATTAGCTATTAAAGTTATCTTTGCATCATTTAAAAAGGAAATATAGAAAATATAGCAACTTCTCTGGGCTCCTCCACAAATCCTATTCACCAAACCCCTGGGCTGCAGGATGGGAGGTGATACAATCTGAGTTCTATGGATACCTTGTAGGGTCATTTCTCTAACACTATAGCTCACAAGACCCTACCATTAATAACCAACTTGTAGATTCAGTTAGCTCTTAGAAAAGGCATTTACTAAAATGGCAGAATAAGATAGTGGCTCTGAATATACCCTACACACACAGACACAAACACAGACAGACAGACACACACACACACGCACACACACCCCTGGGCACATTCTCCCACATATAAATACAGTGTCCATGGGAAGAGTAGATTTGGACTTAGATCAAAACAGTATTCAGGCTAACATATAATATACATGAGCAGACAAGACCCCTCTTGATTCTTGGTATTGCAGGACCTGGAAATCCTTTCTCTCTTCAGAGAGACCTCACACAGGTTTTCTTAGGCACACGAACAGCAAGTTCCTCAATTGAGTCCCCATATCTGGCTTCTTCATAGTTCTCTTCTCTGCTTCTAAAAACCCCATTACTCAAAGCTGCTTTTTCCTTTGGGCAGTTAACTACTTTTCCCTGTTCTGTGTCTTTGGAGTGTTATTTCTCCATTCTCTGAACTGCCGTTCAAGTTCCCTCAAACCAGTGATAGAGTATCTTCTTCTGGGCAAGTTGACGACTGATTGATCCAGGCTTAGACCCATCTTTACTGTTAGTTTGATGCTCATTAACACTTAGTGATTACATTCTAGGCTTTCTCTGTTAGGGGTTCATCAAAGATCTATTCAGAAAAAAAATGTCATTGCCAGAAACATGAATTCTATCTTCAGTGATATAAATCTCTGCAGGATGGCACATTGTTGATTTAATTTCATTATATATTTAAATGTAAAAAAACTGAAATAATTTTTTTTTCCAAATATGTTGCATCATCTAGTGCTATAAGAAATGAGGAGTGGGAGGATTTCAGAAAAATCTGGAAAGACTTATGTGAACTGATGCTGAGTGAGGTAAACAGAGCCAGGAGAGCACTATACACAGTAATAGCAACATTGTGCAATGATCAACTATGATTGACTTAGCTCTTCTGACCAATGCAATGATCCAAGACAATTCCAAAAGACTCATGATGAAAAATGCGATCCACATCTAGAGAAAAACTATGGAGTCTGAATGCAGAATAAAGCATGATATTTTCACTTGTGTTTGTTTTTTTCTTTCTCGTGGTTTTTCCTTTTGTCTGATTCTTCTTTCACAATATGACTAATGTAGAAATATTGGAAATATGATTAATATGATTGTACATGTATAATCTATATCAGATTGCTCGCTATCTTTGGAAATAGAGAAAGAAGAGAGGGAGAAAAATTTAGAACTCAAAATCTTGTAAAAATGAATGTTGAAAACCATTTTTACATGTAACTGGAAAAAAATAAAACACTCTTAAGTGAGAAAAATAAATAAAATAGGTTTAGGAAAAAAAACTAATATGTTGTATTGGTCTCCCATTCCTGCCCACCAACACACCAACACACACACACACACACACATACACACACGGAGTGCTACAGTTATTTGTCTAACTTAATGAGATTTTATTTCATTATCTTCCTTCTCTCTTTTTTTTTAAACAAATGCTTTATTAACTTCTGTTTTACATCATTCATTTCCGCCAGATTTTGAGTTACAATCATTTCCCCCCCCATTATTCCCCTACCCAACCTCCCAGAACAGTAATCCCACAAGATATCGCTTCCTCCAATCTGCTCTCTCCCATACCTTCTCCCATACCCCCATCGACTTTTCCATTAGAGGAAGGTGAGTCTTTGCATCCCAATGCCTGCACATCTTATCTCCCTATTACAAGCAAAAGAGTATTAATAATAGTATTTATATATATTTGAAACATTTAATGTTATGACCTCAAATTTCAGATCCATTTCCTTCCTCCCTTGTCACCCATTCCCTCTTGGGAGATAAGTAATTCAGTATATGTTGTACATGTCTAGCTATGCAAAACATTATCATAGTAGATATATTGTACAAGGCTGCTTATTATTCCCTCCCACTCATCCCACCCCCCACCTGGTCCATTCCCTACATGATCCTGTCCCTCTTCTATAGTGGGTACTTCCAACCTCCCCTCACCCCAAGGATGCCCTCCCATCCATCATCCCTCCTCCCATCCCCCTTCCCCTATCCTGCTGCAGGTTGAGATATCCCATTTACTATGTATGTCATTTTCTCCCTGAACCAAATTCAATTTGAATGTGGTTTTGCCTTTTTAGCCTTCCTTATTCTCCCCCTCCTTTGCAACCACTTCCCCTGCATGGGATAGTTTACACTACCCTGTCTCTCCCCATCTCCTCTTGCCACTTTCCTCTCTCACCTCATAATTTCATCCCTTGAGTATTCTCCCTTCCCAACAAATTCAACCTATGCCCTCTATCCATATATAACTGTAACCACATACACACACATTCACATATGTATTCATGTGACCACACACCCTTCTTCCATTATTTTCATAGTGAGAAAGATATCATCAGTCACAGTTATTGCTTTTCCATATAGGAATGTAAATAGTTCAACTTTGATAAGTTCCTTTTTATTTCTTTTCCCTGATTACCTTCTCAGGCATCTCTTGCTTCTTGTGTCTGGATGTCAAATTTTCTATTCAATTCTGGTTTTTTCCTCAAGAATGCTTGAAAGTCCTCTATTCCACTGAATGACCATATTTTCCCCTGAAACAAAATACTCAGTTTTGCTGGGTAGGTGACCCTTGGGTTCATTCCCAGTTCTTTTGCCCTCTGGAATATCATATTCCATGCCCTTCGATCCCTCAGTGTAGAAGCCGCCTGGTCCTGGGCTATTCTGATTGTGTTTCCACAATATTGAAATTGTTTCTTCCTGGCTGCTTGTAGTATTTTCTCCTTGATCTGGGGATTCTGGAACCTGGCTATAATATTCCTGGGAGTTTTCTTTTTGGGATCTTTTTCAGGAGGTGATCGGTGGATTCTTTCAACCTCT
Organism: Gymnobelideus leadbeateri; assembly: GCA_011680675.1. Taxonomy (NCBI): domain Eukaryota; kingdom Metazoa; phylum Chordata; class Mammalia; order Diprotodontia; family Petauridae; genus Gymnobelideus; species Gymnobelideus leadbeateri. The sequence goes on along the minus strand of WOXC01005094.1, from coordinate 2,434 downwards.
ATTTTGCCCTCTGGATCTAAAACATCAGGGCAATTTTCCTTGAGAATTTCTTGAAGGGTGATTTCTAGGTTCTTTCTTTGATCATGGCTTTCAGGTAGTCCAAAAATTTTTAAATTGTCTCTCCTGGATCTATTTTCCAGGTCAGTGGTTTTTCCCATGAGATATTTCACATTGCCTTCTAATCTTTCATTTGTTTGGATCTGCTTAACAGCATCTTGATTTCTCATCAAGTCATTAGCTTCCATTTGCTCCAGTCTAACTCTGAAGGAATGAATCTCCTCAGTGAACTTTTGAGATTCTTTTTCCATCTGGCAAATTCGACTTTTTAAGGCATTCTTCTCCTCATTGCCCTTTTGGGCCTCCTTTGCCATTTGAGTTAGTCTATTTTTTAAGGTGTTGTTTTCCTCAGTCAGGCTGTTGACCCTCATTTCATACTTTTCCTGCATCCTTCTCATTTCTCTTTCCAATTTTTCCTCCACTTCTCTTATTTGATTTTTAAAGTCCTTCTTAAGGTCCTCTATGGCCTGCAACCCACTCATGTTTTCCCCTGGGGCTTTTGGAGCAGGACTTCTGACCTCACAGTCCTTTTCCCGCTCTATGCCCCCAAAATAGGAGTCTAGGGTTGCATTTTTCTGTTTCCTTTGCCTTGGCATGTTGCCACTTAAATACTTGACTTTTGGGCTTGTTGCCACACTATGGCTTTAAGGCCAGATAGAGGAATTTTCATCCCGAACATGTGGGGGGCAACTTCCGTTTCTGGCAAGCTGTAAACCCACCCACGACTTCCACCCTAGATCACAATCCAGATCCAGGGAGGTTAAAGCAAGAGCGATTACCCCCCAAGACTGATCGCTGGATCTCCCCACGATTTGTAGGCTGGGAGCCGGAAATGCCTCTGAAAACTACAAAATGGCGTGTCTCCTCAGCGGCTTCTAGCCCCCAGGGGAGGGAGCTGACGCATTCCCCAAATACAGGTCCCAAAGTCCATAGGACACTAACCTCTTACTTTGTCCCAGGCATGTCTATGTTGATAATTCTGGAGTCGCCACAGCTCCTGGTGTTCTGGGGTTCCTCCAGCCGGCTGCTGGCCCTGCCGCCCTGGGGCTAAAACCTCAGCTCATGCGGACCTGGGCTCGGCTCGGCTCCCTGTGCTCTGCGCGCTGCACGCTGCCAGGTCCCAGACCGCTGCGCTGGTCCTTCCTGCAGGGCTGCTGGGCTGTCCTCAGCGGGAGTTTAGCTTCTCTGTGTCGTTCTGTGGGTGCTGGGGCTCCAGAAGTTGTTCAGAGTCCCCTTTTACATCGTTTGGGGGGAATGTGGGGGCAGAGTGGCTTGGATGAGCTGTTTCTACTCCGCCATCTTGGCTCCACCCCCTCTTCCTTCTCTCTTAATTCACTTATCTGTGCTTTTTAGGAGACTTCTGAAGGCATTGCTCCTGGTGGATGTACTTGGCAAGGATGAAAGAGGTAAATGTGAATGTTCCCACATTTTCCCAAATGTTCCCCAAAAAATTTGTGCTTCTTTTTGATTCCTTTTATTTCTTTTTGTTTTTTTAATTAAATTTCATGTTTATTTTTAGTTTACATCATTCATTTCCACAAGATTTTGAGTTACAAATTTTCCCCATCTTTCCCCTACCTACCACCCCAAAACAGCAATCCCACTATATACCCCCTTTCCCAATCACCTCTCTTCTATATCCTTCCCTGCCCCCTCTACTTTCCAGTAGGACAAGATAGATCTCTATACCCCAGTGCCTGTATATCTTATTTCCCAATTGCATGTAAAAAAATTATATATATATATATACATTTGACTTTAAAACTTTGAATTCTAAATTCTTTCCCTTCTTCACTTGTCACCCACCTTTATTGGGAAGATAAGCAATTCAATATAGGTTGTACACGTGTAGCTACACAAAACATTTCCACCAACATGTGGTGAAAGATTGACTGTATTTCCCTCCCTCCTATGCTGCTCCCCACTTGTTCTATTCTCTTCTTTGACCCTGTCCCTTTTCAAAAGTGGGTGCTTACAACTTCCCTCCCCCCAAGCCTGCCCTCCCCTCCATCATCCCCCCTCTCATCCCCTTGCCCCCTAGTCTCCTGTAGGGTGAGATACCATATTTAGTGTATTCATATACCATATACCCTCATATATATATATATATATATATATATATATATATATATATATATATATATATATACACATATATATACACACACACACACACACACACACACACACATATTCCCTTCAACTATTCTCCTACTGAGAAAAGTTTCATAAGTTACAATTATATGTTTTCCATGTAGGAATGCAAATAGAGCAACTTTGATAAGTTCCTTATGATTTCTTTTCCCTTTTTACCTTCACATGCTTCTCTTGCTTCTTGTATCTGAATGTCAAATTTTCTATTCAACTCTGTTTTTTT